>OY757917.1:89596935-89754435 GCA_963585895.1 Sepioteuthis lessoniana
AAAATGTTTGGTAACAAGCATCATTAACTCTCTGCTATCCAAACTTTAATATATCCGCTCTGTCAATAATATTGAGCACTGTTTATTTATAAATATTGTAAATATGTATAAATTTTTTTTTTCATCCACAGACAGACTGTTTTGTGGTATCACAACTCTTCAGTGTGGCTAGACACACAGTACGCTTCAAGCTGGGATTGAAACCCGCCTAACTTTATGCTAGACATATATATATATGAGTGGCTGTGTTTATATTTTAGTATGTTATTATACACATATATATATATATATATATGAATGTGTGTATGTATGTATATATATATATTGATAGATAAATAGGTAGATGTAAGCATAAAAATAAATTTAGATTATTTTGAAAAATAAGTGAATAAAGAAATAATGAATAACAATGATTATCAAATTGTTAAATGAATTAAAATTTGAATTTATATTCGTGATTTTTTTCTCTACTATTGTAATTTTTGTGTGGGGGGGTGACCATAATTAACATCAGTTTTAGATTTTTTAGTTCATTTTAATAATAAAAATTGCTGTACTAAAATTAGATTGTCTGAATAATTTTTTTAATAAATGTTTGAATTTTTGACATGTATTATTGTAACTGTAAATTTTGCCTTTGTTAAATTTTAAGTTTGATGAAACCAGACGTAGTCTTACATGTCATAATTATTCGATACTTATTGTTACTGGAAGATTTAGGCTTGCTTTAATACATTGGAGAAATAAGGGTGTTTTTTTGTTGATTTTTTTTTTGTTTTGTCTTAGTCTGGTTGTTAATGTGAAAAAAATTATTTTAATCCATTTCTTGTTTGATCTGAAGAAGTCCTGTTAGTATATTTGTCTCTCTAGCTAACAAATAATCAGCTAAATTTTTTGAATGAAAACGAAATAGCCCTACCTTACATTTGAAAGAGATGTTTTGATAAGGAAAATTTTATCAATTAATTTTGTAATTATACAACCATTTTACTATCATCAGTTTGCTGTTGTTGTTTTTTCTTTTTTCTTTTTTTTTTTTAGATTTAACTAATCTAATCTAAAGGAGACAGTATTGAATGAAATCACAAATTTGTCCCTGAATTAATAAAGGAAGAGTAATCACTACTTTGTGTATAATAGAAACTATATTGTCAAAACTATCTATTTTACCGAAAGTAATCAGACAATTAAAACCCAAAGATTATTGAGGAAAAAGATCAATTGATGTAATATTGAATTTTTTAGAAATATTATCCTGGAGCACTGTTATATTACAATGGGAACCCAACAATTGGTTTGGTTTTATAACACATCAATCCTTGTAGGTTATTTAATGCCAAATCCTCTTTATTACATATATATTAGATATATATGATTTGGTTTGGATAGGTTTTATAGCATATCAACTATTGTAGGTTATTTAATGCCAAATCCTCTTTATACATATATATTAAATATATATGATTTGGTTTGGTTGGGTTTTAGGGCATATCAACCATTGTTGGTTATTCAATGCTAAATCCTCTTTATACATATATATTAAATATATATGATTTGGTTTGGTCGGGTTTTATAGCATATCAATTATTGTTGGTTATTTAATGCCAAATCCTCTTTTTACACATATATTAAATATATATGATTTGGTTTTCTTTTATGGCATATCAACCACTATAGGTTATTTAATGCTAAATCCTCTTTATACATATATAAGTAAAGTTGGCAACCTTAGTCGAGGGTAACCCGAAGGCTCCCTTTTCAATACACCGACTTCAATACACTACTACACCGAGGTGTAGGGGAGGGCATTACTCCATTCCCTGGATTGCTCCACTTGATACTTATCTTTTAATGCTGAATGCTAAGCAAGGAGGGATCAAGTACCATTTTTTAAGTCTTTGGTATGACTCGGCCAGGGATTGAACCCCGGTTTCCCAGGCCATGGGTGAACACTCTAACCGCTAGGCCAATTTTGGTTTGGTTTTATGGCATATCAACCCTTGTAAGTTATTTAATGCTAAATGCTCTTTTTATATATATATATATATATATATATATATATATATTACTTTTGTGATATATATGCCTTGTGGGGAACCAGACACACAGGACACTGCTGGAGAAGCAAGGACGAACTCATCAGTGATGTGCTCCTATGGACTCCTGCATATGGCCGAGCAAAGGCAGGATGACCAGCTCAAACATACATACAGCAGCTATGTGAGATACGGGATGTAGCCCTGAAGACCTGCCAGAAGCGATTAATGATAGGGAGAAGTGGCGAGAGAGGACCGGAGATATCCGTGCTGGCGGCACGACATGATGATGATAATGATATATATGATTTTTAATAGTTTGTTGGTAAGATTATTTCATTTGCTTGCAAACAGCTATAAATGGTTTCACATATTGCCATCCAATACCAATAATTTAATTTAAATTTGTTTGCACACAGTTAAACTGTTTCAAGTACAGAAAACAATTAAATAGTTCTATTTAACCCATAGATGAAGCCCTAATGGGTACTACCCCTCCAGATCAGAGTAGGCCTGGGAGTAATAGCAATAAAAGGGCATTCTACATTCTCCAAAGCTCCAAGATTTGAGGCTTACCATTTTTTTCAGATATAAAGGTGAGTCAAAGAGTATTGCCTTTTTCTTTTTACTACAGGAATACTTATCAACATAGGAACATATATCACACATCAAAATGATGCTTGTCCTCTGTGGATCACATCCCTAATTCTCAACATAGTCACCATTTCTCTCAATAGCAATGTTCCACCTTCAGATGAGAGCGTGTATCCCTGCCTGGTAAAATTCTGTTGACTGTTCTTTGAGCCACTTCATCATTGCAGTTTTCATTTCCTTGTCACTGGCATAGTGTTTATCATTTCTTTGACCCCATGAAAGAGGGTTTTAAGAGGCAAACATTATGCCAATAACAAGGAAGTGAAAACTGTAGTGATGAAGTGGCTCAAAGAACAGTCATGAGAATTTTACCAGGCTGGGATACATGCTCTCATCTGAAGGTGGAACATTGCTATTGAGAGAAATGGTGACTATGTTGAGAATTAGGGATATGATCCACCGAGGACCAGTTTCATTTTGATGTATAATACATGTTTCTGTGCCCGTAATTATTCCTGTACTAAAGAAAAAAGAATTACTTTTTGAGTCACCCTCATATCTGAAAAAAAAATGCCAAAACATTTGCTTGATGGAGTTACCATTGCTACTTGCTTATGTTCACTCACACCATACTAGAGGCAGTTTAAAATGTAGGAGGTATTTATGCTTCACTCTGTAATAATATTAATTAATCTTTGGTTGAAATTCAGTTAATTTCAGAGCTAAAAATAAATCACTCAGCAATGTATTTGCAACCTGGTCTCATTACTGAGAAATTCTGTTGTTACGATAAAGAAAAACATACTTTTTTTGTTATCGTTGTCTTTCAATTTTCTGCATTACGTGTGTCATCTATAATTTTCTATAATAAAGCAAAAAAAAAAAAAATTCTATAATTTATTGATGGCAAACCCACAAAAAAAAAATCAAAATTTAACTGTCCGCAATCTTTTTTTAACCTTTATAACTTTTGACCCTTTATTGATCTAAAAGATGAAGGTTTCTTTAGTGCTATATTTTTTCCGTTCTTTTTCCTGACTGGAAATTGTATAATAAGTGGATTGCACATAAAAAATGAAAAAAAAATAAAATGAAGACTGGATAACTTACCAGCTAAAACATAGTGATTAAACGTGAAATGATTCATCAAATAATTAACATCTTGCTTGTCAGGAACTAAAATTTACAAACGGAAGGAGCTGATGAATAAAAGCAAGTTTTCTACTACGGGCAGTAAATGGAGACGGATAAACATTATGCTAGAGAATGTCTTCTTCAATCTTTGCAAGGCTTTGTGTGGCAAGTATTATAAAGTCTAATAATTTGAATATATCTTCTTTATTTTCTTTTTTTTCTTTTCTGTTTTCTCTTTCTTGGTTTTGTTGTTTTTAGAGTTGGGTTTAATTTTGGAGGATGTATATTTTTTCTAATTATTGTACACCTCTAATGATTTTTTAATAAGAAAATTAATTTTCTTCTTAACTAAAGATAACAGGATTTTGCCAAACATCAGACAATCAAAATGAATATTATTAGGTATTATTCATTACCAGACTCTGTAGTATTAAAACTCTCGAAACAAAAATAAGCAACCCAAAAATAAAATTGCATAAATATATATAGTGGTGTACTTATTTTCAGACTACCAGATATGCATATTTTTTAGTACAGTTTCAGTGCTGTAGAGTTTAGTAATAAATAATAGTTAATAGTATCTGTTTTAATTGAATAATGTTCAGCTAGAAATAATATAATCTTGATATCTTAGAAGAAAATTAATATCTTATCAAAAGAATTGGTAGGAGTCAGAGCTCCAGACAAATGAAAATGTGGTTTCCATGTTTTCTTTTGCAGTGTTTGGTTAAGTTTGCTTTGGTTTTATGGCATATCAACTGTTGTTGGTTATTTTAATGCCAAATTCTGTTTTTACATATATATTAAATATATAATTTGCAAACAGATTTTGTAGATACACACAGTTAAATGATCCTGCAGTTCTATTTCTAACAATTCAATATAGCATGAGTCAACCAAGTTAAATGATTCCAAGTTTTGCTATGTATCACAAACAATTCAATTAAACATCAGTCATTTGTTTACACGCAGTTAAATGATCAAAAAGTTCTATTTTGCATAAGTCATTTATTTGCACTCAGTTTAAATGTCAAACGGTTCTATTTGAACCATAGATAGGACTCTGTCAGGTTCTTTCACTCTGGATCAAAGTGGACCTGGAAGCTATGACAATGAAGGGGTACTCTAAAGCTCCAGCATTACTGGAGCCTCACCATCAGATTGCTTAGAGTCATATCCAGGACACTCATTCAGGGGAGTCTTACCCCTCAGCAGAGTATTCTATAGCCCCCTTCCTCAGCTGACTGGGCTGTTCCACAGAGCTAGATAAATTAGAAAAAAAATACCCCCAAATGATGTAAAAATGCAAAAATTATTTATCCTTTAAAAGTGGGTTAGACTTATTTTAATATTAAAATAATGAACTCTTCCATGGCCTGTACCCAATGAGGTGACTTGGGGTGTCCAATGATTATTCTAGTGTCTTTGGGACAACAAGATCTGATAACACCCATATTTTTTTGGTGGAAGTTGATTGGTTTGTTTTGGTCTTATCCTCTTTATACATATATATTAAATATATATGATTTGTAAATACATTTTATTAATAACGTTTTTAAATGAGCTTCAGCTGATTCTTTTTGCTCACGTTTAAATGGTTCCAAATATTACTATGCACCACAAACGATTCAATTAAAAATCAGTCATTTGTTTATACACAGTGATCTAACTTTTATTTCAAACAATTCAATTTATCATAAGTCAAACATTTGCACTCAGTTTAAATGCCAAACTGTTCTCTTTGCCCCTTGATAAAACCCCCAGGTGTTAACACTCTGAGTGAATCTAGGAGCAATGGCAATTCCCCCAAAGCTCTAGCATTACATGAGCCTCACCATCAGATTTTTTGGTGTCATATCTAGGATACTTGTAGAGGTGTTAGGGGGCAACACCTCGGCAGAGATGTAGTCATTATATTCAACAGCCTCATCCAACTGGGCTGATGGAAGTTGTGGCTAATAGTGTGAAATGATCCTTTCACAGAAAATCTCTCATCCCTCAAATTGCTTCCTGTGCTTTTAAGAGATACAGGCAAATATAATTCCTACAATTGCTTTATTCTGTTTCTGTTTTTAAAATAATTGTTGTTAGAATAACTTTTAGATTGTTGGAGAGTAGATGTATTTTCTTGAAGAACGTTTCAACCATCTTTGTCAAACATGTGGTGAATTTTCTTGGAGGCAACCCACTTTTTCACTTTGGCAATGACCACATTATTGTCTGGAAAAATGTCTGTGTAGTCCATATTTATTGGACCAGTTTGTGCAGAGTTAGATTTGAAATGACAGGAAGAGTGTTGACAAACTTTTTGTTTTTTGTTTTCAACCACAAGCAGATATATTTCACAAAAAGCAAGAACAACCTACATTGGTGCATATTATGGTACAAAGATAATTCATTTCTGCTTTGGAAATTGTTCAGGTTAATAATATCAAACACAGTTTTGAATCAGGTGATGGGAAGTGAATCACAAGAGATTATCTACATTTGACTGTGGTTTTAATCCAAGTTTCAATAATCCAGAAGAAAAGTTGGTCAAGCAACAGCAGTAGCTGCAGTATTTATATCTTGGTCAGAAGTTTTAAGCCATTCACAAGAAATTAGACCAACCTGTTAGCTGGAGTCATAGAATACATCAATTGCACCTCTGCAGAGGGGTAAGACCCCCTCTTAAAGAGTGTCCAGGGTGTGATGCAAAACTGTATCTAATGGTGAGGCTCCAGTCCTAGAGTTTTGGCAAATGTGGAGTACTCCTTCATTACCATTACTCCTTGATTTGTTCCTCTGTTTAATAGCATATCAACCTTCATGGTTTACTTAGTGCGAAAGTCATCCTTGTAGAACAGTAGTGGTACTATCTAACTCATAGCTGGAGGAGATAAGGGTATTCATACCTGTACCTAGAGTATTGGTCTAAAAATGAATGTAATAGCCAGACTGGAGTTTGTCTGTATGTATGTGGTGCATTCAATAAGTTTCCAGACTTTTTTGTACAGACATTTAAAATTGTCATAGACTCTTGAAAATTCAGTATCTTATTGCTATACATCTTATGAGATGACTGACCAATCTTTATGATTTCAGCTTCAAATGAACAGCTACAGCAGGAATTTCAATACACCCTACTAAAGCCTGATTGTCACAGCTGGGAAATTTCAAAAGTGCAATCTGACACTTTTAAAGAACAATATGCAATAAAATTCTGTTTAAAACTTGGAAAAAATGATGCCCCAGAAACGTATGGAATGCTTCAGACTGCTTTTCGACCGTCTTGCATGAATTGAGCATCAGTTTTTGAGTGGCATAAGAGATTCAAGAAAGGCAGGGCGTCTGTGAGGGATGATGAGAGGTGTAGGAGGAGTAAGGAAGTCAATACGCCAGAGCTGATGGGCCAAACGGTTAGGGTTACTATGTTGAGGTTTTAAGGGAGTTCAGGAAGAGATTCCTTGGGAAGAGGCCAGCACTCTTCAAATTGGGTCAGTGGCATTTCCACCAGGACAATACACCAGTCCACAATTCCATCCTTGTCACAGACTATTTGAACAAGATGTGCATCAAGACAGTTCCTCACTGTCCCTATAGTCCAGACTTTGCTCCCTGTGACTTTGGGTTATTCCCTAAGCTCAGAGGCTGTCGTTATGAGACAATTGAGGGAATGAAAGAGGCTGTGATGAAGGTCATTGATACGCTCACACAAGAGGACTTCCATGGGGCCTTCCAGAAGTTGTTAGAATAGTACAAAAAGTGCATTGCAGCTGGAGGAGATTACTTCGAAGGGGACTAGAGTTTCATATATGTACTATCAATAAAAGTGCGCATACGAAAAAAGTATGGAAACTTATTTAATAATCCTCATATTTTCCTAATCACTTCACCATGGGTAGGATGAAACACAGTCAGATTTTCAGCAGAGTGAAGCTAGTTTGAATTCATAGTTTTCCTTCTTCTGGATTGGTTGCTTAAAGTGACTAATGTGCTAGAGAGTGTTTTTGTAGTAAATGAGTTCAAACTCCACTTACACCATCACGTTCACTTTCAGACTAACACTCTAAGGAAAGGTATGAATCCCCTTATCCTCCCTCCAGCTGTAGGTGATATTGTACCACTACTATTTCTATAAGAATGGTTTTGGCATTATATTGTAATATATATAGGTCCAAAAATTCGACCAAGATATTCACATGCATAAAGCGTTCATAATGTTCATACTCAATGTGTGCACCTAACTAACCCATGCAGTAAGCCAAAGGGTTCTCAGAGTAACTAAACTGAAAGATAAGATATACAAAATGAAAATTGATAATATAAAAACAATCCTTCCGAATTATATAACTATATAACTCATGAAGGTTGAAATAAAGAAACCAAACTATGCATATCCAAAAAACACAAAATTGGTTCAGGTACGAAACTTTTATTTACCTTTTTGAGTTCAAGGTTTTTCGAAATGAGGAGAGAGAGAGAGAGAGAGAGAGAGAGAGATAATTTCTTTCTCTGCTGACTTTTCCATCTGACCCCACCACGTGCGGCACCCCACCGCAAACTACTGGTCTGGCCTCAGCGAGCTCCAGAAAATCAACTTCCTTCCTCTCAAATCTCAACTCACTGTTTTTTTCCAAATCCCAAAATCCTCAGCCCATCACTTCCGGGCATGACGTCATTAACATCCCCTGTCCCATTTCCTATCTGAGTTTTTTATTATGACATCTGTGATTGTCACATCCTCACTGCGTGCATATGAACACCTGCACTCAATGTGTGCACCTAAGTAACCCAGGCACTAAGCCAAAAGGTTCTCAGCCTAACTAAACTGAAAGATAAGATATACAAAACGAAAAATGATAATATAAAAAAAATCCTTCCGCAATTATATAACAATATAACTCATGAAGGTTGAAATAAAGAAACCAAACTAAACTACCATACTGTTTATCCATTACAGTTAGATTTATGCCTTTTCTAAGTAGCCTAGGTGTAAAGTGAAATGCAAACAGCTGTGTCCAGGAATTGAACTCTGGTCACCAATTCCGTTTCCTATAATAACTATTATATTAACCAGCCCATTGACCTAATGTTTAGAGTGTTCACCAATAGCTTTGGAGACTAGGATTCAATCCAAGGTTGAGTCATACCAAAGACTCAAAAATTGGTACTTGATACTTCCTTGATTAACACTCAGCATTGTTAGGTATGTATCAAGGGTAAAGTGGAAAGATGTAGCAGTGAGCTTTCAGATCACCAACTTCTTTAAGCATGCTTCAGGGATTCAATAATATGCCACTCAGTTGAGGGTCAAAATAGCTGTAAAACTATTTTATACTCGAACTGAAGTTTATGCTGCAGAATGCATGTTATGTGCGTCTGTAGTCTAATGGTACTAGAGAATTTTCGATTGTTGACAGGATGGTGAAGATAACAACTCTCAAGACTGAGCTAGAATGTTAACTAAGAATAAATATTGGCTGAATCATTTGAAATGTTGATGACTCAGCATTGAATGTTTTGCAGAAATGCTAGTTTTGTTTAATTTTACCAGAAGATTTCAAGTTATTTTACTTGATTGTTGAACTGATCCTTCTTATGACATAAGAAAAACATATCTCATTCAAGGCCCAGTTGGCTGGGGCTGTAGAATACACTGACTGCATCTCTACAGAAGGGTAACACTCTCCTTAATATGACATTAAATAATCTGATGGTTAGGCTCCAGTAATGCTGGAGCTTTGGGGAATGCAGAGTACCCCTTCATTGTCATTGCTCCCAAGTCCACTCTGGCTTGGAGTGGTTGCACCTGATAGGGTCTTATGAATGGGTCAGATTGAACTGTTTGGCATTTAAACTGAGTGCAAACACATGGCATATGCTAAACTAAATTGTTAGAAATAGAAGTGTTTGATCATTTAACAGTGTGTAAATGAATGACTGATGTTATATGAATTGTTAGTGATACGTAACAATAGGTGGAACTATTTAACTGTAGTTTTAGGGTAGATGATCTCCCTGAGTGTTGAACCCGGGATTGAACCAGGAATCTTTAGATTTCAGTCTAAAGTGCTTGCTACACCACTTCCCTCTTTGCGTTTCTCCTCCACTTTCCTCCTTCTCTTCCTCACTCTCCTTTTCTCTCTCTCTCTCTTTCGATGCTTCTTCTTTCGTTCCTTTTCCTGCTTCTGCTTCTCGCCGAGAAAAATTCACGACAAAAAAAAAAATGAGTCGTTTTTATTCACGTCACTCTACCCATAATCCATTTCCTTAGCCTATAAAAATTCCGGTCGGGGGCCTCCTCCCTTTTTTCGTTTAGAATAGGCTGAAGGTGGATTATTGAAACAGCGGTGAGTATTTTTCTTTCCTTTCACCCTGTAATGGCAGTGTTTCTTCCTTCGTATCAGATTACTACCCTGCACGCCAGACACAAACAAACCGTCTTTTGTCGAGAGCTACCGTTAGTCTCACTTTCATGTCCACATTAACTGTGTGCAAAAGAATGAGCTTAGTTTGGCTCATTTAAAAATATTATCAACAAAATGTGTTTGATATTCCTTAAAACCAAACCAAACCATCTAATTCAAATGAAGATTTGAATGCATTGAAATTTTCCTGAGTTGTTTCTGCTTGACCATTGGTCAATGTATAGCACATTGTATATGGTTGCATAGTATGATTCACCTAGTCAGCTGGGGCTGTAGAATATGACAATTGCACCTGTGCAGAAGAGTAAGACCCCTTCCCTAAAGAGTATGCTGGATATGACACTGAACTGTATCTGATGATGAGGCAAACACTCTCCCCACTAGGCCGAGAGAGAGAGAAGATAGATTTTGGTAGATCTGACCTGATGATGAAAAATAAGTAGAAAACACAGACAATGGATTCAGTTCGGAATATTTTGTTCTTATTTTATCATATTTACCAACCCCTCCGCTCGGGCAGGATATGACACAAGGTAAATTTTTAAGCGAAGTTTAACAGGTTTCAATTCAGAGTTTTCCTTCTCCTAGACTAGTTGCCTCACCAAGGCTGAAGAACCTAGTCTGCCCTACTATTTACCCATAGCTGGAGGGAGAATAATTGGATTCATACCTTTCCCAAGGGTATTAGTGCTATGTGAAATGCAATCAGTCAGGTCCAGGAATTGAACTCATGTCGCCGTGTCCATATCCTGCAATGATAACCATTACACCACAGGCACTTTACTTTATTGACAGAACTTTTTCAACTGAGAAAATAGATTTTAGTCTTTAGACCCTACCTGCTTTCGTATTCACTTTTGTACACTTTTATCTATTTCCTCTTTTGCTAAGCTTTAGGAAAAAAACTATTTTCTCAGTTGAAAAAGTTCTGTCAATAAAGAACAAAATATTCTGAACTAAATCTGTTATCTGTGTTTTAGTATATCCACTTTTCCAATTGTTTTTCATCATATGTAATAACATGACTTAGCGTTAAATAACCCACAAGGGTTGATATGCCATATGAACATAACAAAACAAATATGCTGTGGTTTGATTGTCATGCATCCACTCTTGTTATTTAGTTTCTACACCTCAATCAATTTTTTAAAATGTGAATAGATTCTGAGGTTATTTTATCTCAACTTGAATGGCATATCAACCACAAGATATTTATACATTGTGTGTGTATATATATATATATATATTGGAGGAAGATTAAAGTAAACCCGAGAGTATGTAAATATAAAGTACGAAAAAATAAAGTATTCGGAGAATGTATTTTTTTATATATGATAATACACTGACATTTCATTTTTTTTTAAACTATCTTTAGTTGCTTTATCATCATCATGTTGCACTGCCAGCATGGATTTCCCTGACTCTCTCTCACCATTCGTCCCTATCATCCATTGCTTCTGGCAGGTCTTCTAGACTACATCCTGTGTCCATACAAAGCTGTTATAGATAAGTTCTCGCTGGTCAGCTAACACTTGTACATCTATGTGAATATGTCCATAGGAGAATTTCATTTAGGAGTCTCTCCTTGCTTCTCCTCCAGCAGTGTCCTGCATGTCTTGTCCATCTTATTTGGATGGTTTGTGAGATCGGAGGCAGGTGGCGGCATAGCAGCTGTTTTGTGGGATGTTATGTTTCTGGTTGTAAGCACAATTATCAGATGGAAAAGTGTATGTGTGTGTGTGTGTGTGTGTGTGTGTGTGTGTATATATATATATATATATATATATTCAAGGGATTCAAGTTGCTTTCCACACCAAAAGTCTTAAAACAAGCATTTTCAAAAATGCATGTGATAGATCAATATTATTCACTCAGTGTGTGTGTATATATAGATATATATGTGTGTGGAAAGCAACTTGAATCACATAAATATGTTTAATTTGTGAGGATGAGATACAATTTTATCCCATCTTACCTAGAAATTTTGAATTTTGTGTGGTATATACATGCCAACCTCCATCCACAAAAATGCCTCTTGCTTGATACACCCTGGCCCTTAAAAATACTTTATTCTAAAACATTAGTAAAACATTTGTTTTTAGAAGTATCATACACACACACACACACACACACATTCCTAGCCCCTCCCCCCCAAAAAAAACCTTTAAGTAAATGTGTTTTATTGAAGTAGCCATGGGAACATGTCAGTTATTAACTTTTCTGTCCAGAAAGGAACAGTCAAGAAATGTTATTCACTCAACAGGAGTCGAAAACTTTTCCAATTACTTTTTTAGAATTTTCATTTCCTTTTAACAATTTAGATTTAAGACTGAATGAATATATATATATGTATATATATATATGTATATATATGAAGGTAGCTGAAAAACATAATCCAAATAGGTGAATTCATTATGATGTAAAGTTAACATTTCGGTTTCAGTAACCATCATCAGGACTTGGATATCAGAATAGTTCTGCTACCTTCATACTGTTGGATTTTAATCCATATTTACTTTCATATATATATATATATATATATATATATATATATATATAATAGCATGGATGCTTATCTGTGACCATTGCTTTCATGCTATCTTTGCAGGGCAATCATCAGGCAGAAAAAACTTTTTATTATTATCTTATATAATAGCTCTATCACAGATACTAAGTACTCTCCAAATTATACCGTATTTGGTTCTCCACTAACCCACCGAGTAAGATAGTGACAACCATAAACTGTTGTAATATATATATATATATATATATGAGCTGGCAAGCTGGAAGGAAAAGGTTATCAACCACAAGAATAAGCAGTAGATGGTCAGATCCCCAAAAGCGAGGGTGTGGGTCCCTGTTAAAGTTAAATTTCATATAAAGAAATATGTCGCAGCCACATGTGTTAATTCAGTTGGAAAATCAGCTTTCAAAAATTGAGTGAAATGTTTTTTTTTCTTCTTTAATACTTTTTTTTATACTTGTTTTACTAAATTACTTTAATTTTTGTTTATTGGATAGTCTGTTTTGTTTTTTTTTCATATCATGTTCAAGTTTATTTCTATTTTGACCAGATTTTTTTTTTCCTCTCTATGTAATGAGTGTTGAAAAAAAGCGTGAATTTTTACATATTTTTTCTTTTTTTTTTTTAATCTCTGACACCCTAAACCCACGATAATTAAAAAAAAAATGTTGATTGTATTTATATACCTATCTTTTATCTGTAACTAGAAGCGGGAGTCTAAGAGAAACATTACAAACCTTTCTTGAAGGCCCATGTTTGCAGGCTCAGCTGCTTTTGGTAATGTTTAATCTCTACCATAATTTTTTTTTAAATTATGTTTATTTGTATATTTTATTTTTGTCTGTCATATTCTCAACTCATTAAATTAGTAAAATATATTTCAAGATTTTCATAGTATCAAGGGTTTAAAAGTAATGGCATCAATGTTATTAAATTTGCTTTGAATAAAAGATAAATCATGAAATAAAATGTTAATTCTTCCAAGTGGTAGCTGTGTCAATACTACTGTATGACTGCACTAGATGTATTTCAATGAAACGCCAAGAGAAAAAGCTATATGGGAACTAGACAAGAGTGTATGACCACATCTCACAAACCATCCTAGTGAAACAAGCAAGACATACTGGTCGAGGTAGGATGAACTTGTAAGCAACATTCTCTGATGGACTCCTCCACATGGACACAACAATGTTGGCTGACCAGCAAAAATTTACATTCATCAGCTCTATGAACACTTGCTGTCATCAAAAAGACCTACCTAGAGCAACATTCAATAGGGATGGATGCAGCTAAGTGAAGATCCAGATCTCTTAAGTAAGATAGTCTAATCGTCTAGGGCTGTAGAATACATCTCTGCAGAGGGGTAAGACTCTCCCAATGAGTGTCCTACTTATGACACTAAACAATGCAGCCCTGGAGCTCTGGGGAATGTGGAGTACCCCTTCACTAACATCCCTCCCAGGTCCACTATTTAACATCAAACAGTTCTAGATTGGACCCTATCAAGTGCTACCACTCTGGATCAAAGTGGACCTGGAACAATGGCAATGAAGGGGTATTCTGCATTCCCCAAAGCTCCAGCAACACTGGAGCCTTACCATCAAATTGTTTAGTATTAAATCCAGGACACTAGTTGGTGAGGGGGCTATCCCTCAGCAGAGATGCAATCAGTATATTCTACAGCCCCAGCCAACCTGCTCCCCTCAACTATTAGCCTTTAAAATGATCACTGACATTCTTAAATTGAATAGTATGACTTGAGTCGAACTAAAATATCTTATTGTTAAACTCACATGAAAAAGATATTTCTCTATTAAACTCTGGTGAAAATTTGCACAGATATTCATATGATTGATCAATCTTTTTTTTGTGGATTTATCTTTTATAGCAATTAGTGTTTGTTAGAATAGGTGCAGCATAGAATTTTAATTGACATAAAACTTCAAAAGAAAAAAGGATTAATTGTTTGAGTAAAATATTATCCACATTACTCATTAAGTTTATAAGTAGCTCTTTAAGGTTGAGATATGAAATAATTATATAGAATTCATTATTATATCAGATGAAAAATCTTGTGGTTTTGAAAATGACATCCATTCTCTCTAAATATCAAGTGTCTTCCTTACTTACCTCCCTTACAAATCATGGCTGCTTTATGATTACTTAACATCTTATTGGCATGAAAATAGTTTCATTTCAAGGAAGAAAAAATTAGATAATCTTAGCTGAATAGAATTAGAACCTTATCAAGTAATACTAACAATTCCTGAAAGTTGTGGAGCCTTAGTAGTATGGACAAATTGATGGACAGTTGGTGAATTATAAGATCTGTATTGAAAAATTAAGTGCTATTGCAACTTAAATTACATCCTGATCAAAGCATGAAATAGTATACTGCTGAATCATGGATACTAAAACAGATCATATTGAAATTAATAAGTATTATTTTTTCAAATAGAAAAGTCTCTACAATAAAGAAAAAGATGCATTAACATGCAAGTTAGAATATTGCCCAGTTGGCTGGGGCTGTAGAATACACCAACTGCACTTCTGCTGAGGGGTAAGACCCCCTGCCAACATGTGTCATGGATATGACACTAAACAATCTGACAGTGAGGCTCCAGTGATGCTGGAGTTTTGGGGAATACAGAGCACCCTTTCATTGCCATTGCTTCCAAGTCCACTCTGGCCTGGAATGGTAGCACTTGATAGGGCCCTATCTGTGGGTTAAATAGAACTGCATACTTATGCTAAACTGAATTGTTTGAATTAGAACTGTTTGACTAAACTGAATAGCTTAAAATACAAATGTTTTTGACAATTAAACTGTACTTACATCTAAACTGCATACTCATGCTGAATTGTTAAAAGAGGAACTATTTTTGACATTGAAACTATACTTACACTAAACTGAGTTGTTTGAAACAGAACTGTTTTGATATTTAACTGTGCAAAATGAAATATAAAACAGAGAAAAGTAGACAAAATTTTGCAAAACTAAAAATCTATATTTATTTATAAAAGATAAAAAAAAGATGCATCAAAATCCAAATGGAGCCACTTCAAGGGGGTCTATTGAATTTCAAAGACCCACTCCAATTAGATGAGCCCAAACAATAAATAGTTTCAAATTTGTTCAAAGGAGCCCCATTAAATCGGAAAACAAACAACTGACCTCTGTTCTTTCTTTATTTATTTATCTTTTTTTTTTTTTGGTGGGGCCCTGTAGTTGTGAGGCTCCTAGGCTGCAGTCCATAGTAGTCCATATTAAAATCCAGCACTGGCTGCGGGGATTACAGATGCATTCATGCTTTTTCCCAATGTTATTATATTTGGTATCTTCTATATGCAAAGTGTGTATATAGCTGTTTGGCTGCAATAATTTTTTCCATGAACATGATACTTGTACTGTTGAAACATTGGCCAAAATAAGCAATTTACCAGTAAAATATCAATTAATTAATATAACTGTTATATTGTAATAGTATAATAGTTTGAAAATATATTTAAAGATTTGAATATTAAAAGCTAATGATAATAAAAATGTAACAAAACATCAATTTTATATATGCAGTTATTTTTTATACTCAAGTGTAATTTCTGATGACCTTAGTCACAAGAAAAAGAATTACTAAAAAGATCGAGGATTAACTCTTTTCTTTTTTTTTTTTTTTTTCTTTCTTTCTTTAATCCAAAGTTAATTCTGAATGTATTTTTTTGTTTGCCTTTATGTTTCAGGGGATACAAAAATTAGGTGCAAAAAACAAGATCGAGGGAGTGAAGACAGAAATAGCCTTGAACTGGATTTAAATGATATCGAAGGTAACGTTTGTTTATTTTCATATTTTTCCTTTATATGTTATCTTTTGGCAGTTTTTTCATCCCAGTGTTTGTGGAAAAAAAAACCATCTTCACAGCATGTGTTCACCATTGTCTGATAAACCTAATTTTGATTGTAGTATATATAATTGTAGAATTGAATGTGCATATATATATATATAAGCACACACACACACAAAGGAGAAAAAAGACAAAAAAACAAGTGTTGGCCATAGGATAAGAGTGCTCAAATGCACATGAGCAGAACTGTAAGAAACTAAAAAGTGATTACTTAAAATACTATCAAGGTTCCTGGGGCAAGAATGATGAAACTGGACAGTTGTGTAGTAGTACTGGAGGTATTTATTTGGCTCACCACAAGGTCAAAATGGAAGACAAGGCTGGCTTAATGTGAGGGGTACTTTATAAGATGTTTGTTTCCTGAGAGGCAAGTACAGAAATTGCTTAGTTCTATTGGCATACCCTTTTAGAGACACTTCAGACACTGGACAATTAATCCAATGCTTATCTCTTTTAAGCAAGGGAGTAAGTGCTGCCTGTGGAACTCGGCTGCTATGAAATTCTCACCAGCATGGCATATAAGTAATCAAGTTTTAGTTTTGAAGATTATATATATATATATGCATATGCGTGGCTATATACATGTGTTCAGTTGTGTTTATATATGTATGTGTGTATATATATATCTATATACACATACACACACATTTATATGTGTGTGTGTGTGTGTGTTCACTTGTGTGTATGTATGTGTGTATATGTTCAGTTGTGTGTGTGTGTGTGTATATATATATATATATATATATATATATAAATGCATGAATGCATATTTATATATGTGCGTGTATGTATGCATGTCTGAGTATACATGTGTGCATAAAGTTGGCAACTGCAGTCGAGGGTGACCCAAAGGCTCCCTTTTCGATAGCTACTACACCAAGGTGTAGGGGAGGGCGCTACTCCTTTCCCTGGATTGCTCCACTTTACCCTTGATCCTTACATTATAATGCTGAGTGTTAAGCAAGGTAGCATTGAGTACCATTTTTTGAGTCTTTGGTATGACTTGATCTGGGAACCCAGGTCTCTCAGGCCATTGGTGAACACTCTAACCATTATGTGTGTATATGTACATATATACATATGTTTGTGTGTGTGTGTGTATATATATATATATATATATGTTTGTATGTGTGTATACATGTTTTTAGGAGTATTTATTGGCCTAATGGGTTCAATCCCAGTCCAAAGACTAAAAAAAATGGTACTCGGTGCCACCTTGCTTAACGCTTAGCATTATAAGGTAAGGATCAAGGGTAAAGTGGAGCAATCCAGAGAATGGAGTCGTGCCTTCCCCTACACCTTGGTGTTGTAACTATTAAAAAGGGAGTTTTCAGGTAACCCTAGTCTATGGTTGTCAACTTTACTTTATATATGTATATATGTTTGGTTGGTTGTTTGGGTTTTATGGCATATCAACCTTTGTTGGTTATTTAATGGCAAATCCATTTTCATACAATAGATAGTTCAATTGCAAACAATTCAATTTAGCATAAGTACACAATTTGATTATCAAAAACATTTCTATTTCAAGCTATTCAGTTTACTCAAACTGTTCTATTTCAAACAATTCAGTTTCGTGTAAATATAGCTTTTTGGTTTACACGCAGTTAAATGTCAAAGCAGTTCTATTTCAATCATCTCAGTTTAGCATAAGTGCAGAGTTTAATTCTATCTGACCCATAGATAAGACATTATCAGGTGTTACCACCTTCGGACTGAGTGGACCTGGGAGCAATGGCAATAAAGGGGTTCTCCACATTCCTCAAAGCTCCAGCATTACTGTAACCTCCCCATCAGATTGTTTCGTGCCATATATCCAGGACACTTGTGGGGCAAGAGGTCTTATCCTTCTGCAGTGAAGCAGTCGGTGTATTCTCCTGCTCCAGGTGACTGGGCAATATATATGTTTGTGTATATGTTTGTATGTGCATTTTTATATATATATCATCATCATCATCATCATATCGTGCTGGTAGCACGGATATCCCTGACCCTCTCTCGCCACTCCTCCCTATCGTTCATCGCTCTAGGTTGGTCTTCAGGACAACACCCTGTATCCTCACATAGCTGCTGAATGTACGTTCGAGCTGGTCGCCCTGCTTTTGCGTGGCCATGTGTGGGGATCCATAAGAGTACATCTCTTATGAGTTCATCTCTGCTTCTCCAGCAGTGTCCTGCATGTCTGGTTCGTCTAACTTGAATAGTTTTCGTGATAGGGGGCAGGTGGCCGTACAGTTGGTGTCTTGTGGGGTGTTGCTGCCAGGAGTTGTTCAGGATTGCACGCAGCATTCTTGTGTAATTGCCATCTAGTTTCTTCTCCAGCCGTTTTGTTAGCGTGCATGTAGTGCATCCATATAGCAGTATCGATGTGACCGCTGCCTGGAAGAAACTGCGTTTCATTTTATCGGCCAGGTCTGATTTCCATATAATTGATAGCCTATCGATAGCTGTCCATGCTTTCGTTAGCCTCGTTTCGATGTCCTTTTCGGTTGATTCGACGCTGCTTCCTAGGTACGTGAATGTGTATTTGTATATATATTTATATATATATATGCATATATGCGTGTTTGTGTGTGTATATATATGTATTTATATATGCTTGTATTGGTGTGTATATGGATGTATATGTGTTTGTGTGTGTATATATATATATATATATATATATATATATATATATGCTTGTATTGGTGTGTGTGCATATATATATATATATATATATATATATATATATATATGTGTGTGTGTGTGTATATATATATATATATATGCAAATTTCATTAAACATAATAGACATTTTATGTCTACATATTTTCTTTTGGATCCGTTCGAATTCCCGTATTACTTTTATTGTATTCTGGGGGAATTGGTTTATGTATTGTCCATAGTTGCATGTATCCCTAGTACTTTCTGCCCGACTTTGGGCCATCATCAGGGGAGGATCTACTACAAAAGTGATGTAACTTTTGTTTTAGCATATTACTACTGTGCAAGGGCGTCTCCGCCGTTGAAGGTTTTGGCGTTTGTTTTTGAATGTGATTCTATATTTAGTGCCAGTAGCTAAAGACATTTAAGTACATTAGCACTGGTTTGAAAATTAATTCTATTAAGTGTCGGCTGCAGGTTTCTGATATGTAATGCTTCAAGAATCTGAAGTTTTTGTTTATTATTTTGATGTTCTAATATTGTTGTGTTGTCGGTGAGAATTTTCCGTTGTTGTGTTGTTGGGCATGAATGTTTTTTTAAATGCTGAGCTATTGAACTTGTGTCTGAAAGGTGCATTGTAAGTCTCCTCGACAGGGTAGTTGAGGTTAAACCAACATATATATTCTTATTATCAGAGATACAATCTCCTAAAGGACATTTAAATTTATATATAACGTTGGTTTTTTGCAAAACTCCAATCGAGGGAGAGGAATTATTTCTAATGACTAGATTCGAGGTTTTAAACTTATTATAATATATAACAAGTTTTATTTTTTTATTAGGATCAGTGGGGAGTATGTTTTTGTGAATCAATGTTTTCAAGATTTTTTCATCGGATTTGTAATTGTAGTGCATTTGGTTACGATAAAGTTTGATATATGTTTGTTGGCTGGATGGAGTAGTACACTGTTTATTTTGTTGGTTAACATTTTTGATCATACGTTTAATTTGTTCATCAACAATATAGTTAGGAAACCCATTGTTGATGAGCAGGATTTTTCATTAATAATGATCTCATTTTAATTAAAAATCTATGACAATAGATAAGAAAATCTCAAAAATTGTATTTTAATTTCACTTTTTCATTTTTTTCTCACTTTATTTAAATCTATTGTTCTTAGATAAATTTTTTTTCAAAAGACATCTCATGAGCTATATATAATAAAAAGGGATATTTTTGAATCCAGTATTTTTATAGAATAATTTGTTCATAATATAATTATTTCTAATGGCAAAAATATTATTGTTTATCATACTGATATCATCCTGATATTTTTATCAGAGCTAGATCACTTGTTCATTTAAATGAACCGTACATTTTGAATAGGTCATACATTAATGACCCATTACTCGAGGCCATCACATTCTGCTAGGTATTTGATATCTGGTGTCTCGTCTATATGATCCAGCAATCAATGCACTCATGGTGTAATGAATACCATTTTGAGAAATGGGCATGGCAGCCTGACTTCACATCCTAGATTAAGCTGTTTGCATTTCACATTGTGCTAATGCCCTTGGAAAAGGTATGAATCTTAACGGTATTCCTCCACCTATGGGTATATAGTAGGGTTGACTGAGCTCTTTAACTTTGGTATGGCAACCACACTAAAAGAAGGAAAATTCAGAATTCTTACCAATTAAACTCTACTTAAAAATTGACCTTGTGTCACACCCTGCCCATCGCTGTGGGTCCAGGTAAATACACACATAATGCTTTTATTTACGTTGCCAAAATCTTATTCACTCGGTCTATAAGGACCACTTTGGTCAGCCATAGTTTAGATGGTTGCATTCAGCCTTAAGGTTACAGGTTGTTGTTTTTTATCTCTGTTGTGTACGATCTAATTGTTTGTCTTCTTAGAGAGCTGTCTGAAGATACGATATAATAAAGAGTGGTGGGGATGTCTTTGTAGTGTAATGGTTAAAGTGATGGACAGCAAATCATGGTGAGTTTGTACTCCAGTTGCTCTATTACGTTCACTTTGGGACAAATACTCGTGGGGAAAGGTATGAACCTCCTTATCCTCCTGGCTATGGTTTAAATAGTTCCACTTCTGTTCTTCTAGGAGAATGGTTTTGGCCTTAAATAACCTACAAAGGTTTATATGCCATTAAAAAACAAAGAAACCAAATCTTAATCTTGTCATGAAGAATTCCTGCTCCACAACACTTGTTCATTTCTGAATTATCTTTGAGTCATAATTTATTTGTTATTTCCACTGTCAGTTTTGTTCTTGCTATTTTTATTGCAACATTTTGGCTACTACATTCTTTATATTTCTTTAAGTAGTTGAATTATCTTATAGCAATTCTTTTTTGTTTTTTTGTTTTTTACAAGAGATGATTTAAGCAATAAAGATTCTTACTGCCAGAAGTAATCAACAAATCAATGTAAAAGGAATTCACTTTACACCTACTGTGCACATGAACAGATAGTGCTAATTTTCTAAATGAATTGAAACACTGACAATATAATTTCTCAGTTATGGAAGGCCATTATGATTGTTTTTACTCCTTGGCACTTTGTCGTTGAATGAGGGTCATTCAATAAATAAGGTGAATGAGTTTGCAGTAAGAAGCACTGTTTACAGTTGCTCCTATTTCTAGGAAATCAGTTCTTATGAGTCCTTGCATGACCTTCTTTACTGCTTGCTGCACCCAAAACTTTTTTTTACTGAAGAGTCATTGTGTTTCCACCCCATAAATTCTCCTTTTAACTCAAGCTCATAGTGTCAAACGGATGTTTAGCCCATTTGTAAAGATTTCTTTTTTTACTAAAACATGCTTCTCAGTACACATCACTGACCCTTCTTTAAATTTCACATGGTTTGCACTTCTCAGCCACCAAAAGTTTGATGACAGAACTCTGTTCAAGCCTAGAACATTCTGTTTGGTTTGCTGTGATTTTGAATAAATTTATAACAAATACTGAAATAATTTTTTTTTTAAGTTACATGAAGAGGAAAATATTCTGAAAAAAATAATTTAGCAATTTTCTCCCTAAATTCTTCATACTTATTGAATGCCCTTCATACACACACACACACTCACACAAACATACATATCTACATACATATATATATATATATATGTGTGTGTGTGTGTGTGTGTGTGTGTGTGTGTGTATTTATATATGCATATACACATGTGCATATATATATATATATATATATATATACATACATACATTTGGGAGGTGCCCGTGGTGTAATGATTATCGTCATTGGAAATGGACAATGGCGACACGAGTTCAAATCCTGGACGAAACTGATTGCATTTCACATAGCACTAATACCCTTAGGAAAGGTATGAATCCAATTATCCTCTCTCCAGCTATGGGTAAATAGTAGGGCAGACTGGGTTCTTCAGCCTTGGTGAGGCAACTAGTCTAGGAGAAGGAAAACTCTGAATTCAAAACCTGTTAAACTCCGCTTAAAAATTTACCTTTTGTCATATCCTGCCCGAGTGGAGAAGTTGGTAAATATGTATATATACATATATACTTGCATGTGTCAAACTGGAAACGAGAGTGAGTTCAAGTCTCATTGAGTATCCAATTAACAAGGCCTTGTGCCACATATGTTCTCTGATGAAAGCAACAAGCTGGAAACATACACATATCATCATCATATCGTGCTGGTAGCACGGATATCCCTGACCCTCTCTCGCCACTCCTCCCTATCGTTCATCGCCCTAGGCAGTTCTTCAGGACAGCATCCCGTATCCTCACATAGCTGCTGAATGTATGTTCGTGCTGGTCGTCCTGCTCTTGCACGGCCATGTGTGGGGGTCCATAAGAGTAACATGTATGTAAGAACAAAATAAATGAATAAAAAAAATACAAATCTCTTCATGGACCCTCTTATTTTAAAATATCTATATCAAAAATATATATATAAATATATATATATATATACACACACACACACTCACATATATATATATATAACATACATATACATAGACACCCAAATATTTATTGCCCAGGCGGCTGAGGCTGTAGAATACACTGGGTGCAACGGTTCCAGTAATACTGGAGCTTTGGGGAATGCGGAGCACCCCTTAATTGCCATCACTCCCAAGTCTACTCGGGCCTGATAAGGTCCTACCTATGAGTCAAATAGATCTAAAATGTGTAATGCTAAACTGAATTACTCGAAATAGAACTGTTTGACATTTAACTGTGCGTGGACAAAAACTATACTTATACTAACCTGAATTGTTTGAATTAGAACTTTTTGACTAAACTGAATAGCTTGAAATAGAAATGTGTACTTAGGCTAAACTGAATTGTTTGAAATGGAACTGTTTTTTACTTTGAAACTGTACTTGCACTAAACTGAATTGTTTGAAACAGAACTGTTTTCACATTTAACTGTGTGTCAACAAAATCTATAATTATACTAAACTGAATTGGGTGAATTACGACTGTTTGATGAAGCTAAATAGCTTGAAATAGAAATGTTTTTGACAATTAAACTGTGTACCTATGCTGAACTGAATTCTTTGAAAGAGAACTGATTATTTGTATAAAAATGGATTTGGCATTAAATAACCCGCAAAGTTTGGTATGCCATAAAACCCAACCAAACATATATATATATATATATATATACACACACACACACTCACTATCACATACACACACACATATATATATAGAGAGAGAGAGATGTGCACACATTCACTCACTTATTTATATATAGTGAAAAATAATTATTTTAATCTCTATTTTGTTGTTTAACCAGTCTAAAAGAAAGTTGCCCAGTTGGCTGGGGCTGTAGAATACACTGACTGCACCTCTGCAGAGGGATAAGAGCCAACCACCCACCCACCCACAACAAGTGTCCTGGATATGACACTATAAAATCTGATGGTGAGGTTCCAGTAATGCTGGGGCCTTGGGGAATATGGAGTACCCCTTCATTGCCATTGCTCCCAGGTCCACTCTGGCCCAGCATGGTAGCACCTGATAGGGCCCTATCTATGGGTTAAATAGAATTAACGGCATACTTATGCTAAACTGAATATCTTGAAATAGAAATGTTTTTGACAATTGAACCGTGCTTACATTTTGAACTGCGTGCTTGGAAATTTTTGAATTATTTCAAATAGGACTGTTTTTTGACATTGAAACTGTATTTATACTCAACTGAATTGTTTAACTTAGAACTGTTCTGACATGTAACTGTGCATAAACAAAATCTGTACTTTTACTAAACTGAATTAGCTGAATTAGAATTGCTTGACTAAACTGAATAGCTTGAAATAGAAATGTTTTTGACTATCAAACTGTACTTACATTTAAACTGCGTGCTTATGCTAAACTGAATTGTTTTAGATTGAACTATTTTTGACATTGAAACTGTACTTATACTAAACTGAATTCTTATATATAACTGCTTGAATAGTTTGAAATAGAAATGTTTTTGACAATTAAACTGTGTACTTATGCTAAACTGAATTGTTTTAAATAGAACTGATTACTTACATAAAAATGGATTTGGCATTAAATAACCTACAAAGGTTGATATGCCATAAAACCCAACCAACCAAATAAAAGAAAGAAAAACTCGTACATAATGTCTTGTTTAGCTATCTTCAGTCTTCTCACTTTCATGGATTGGTAAAGAATCTGTGGCTGAGAAAACCGTTGAAACTGTGTTCAATGAAACTATTGATAAATTCAAGTATCATGTTGTTTCTAGTGTTTTTGCAAGCAAAGGCTGCAGAGTATCATTTTCAGCCTGCACACCTGTTTATTGGTGTAAATTTGACACCTTCAAATGTATTAACATTATGTAGGGATCTTATTTGCTGATTTTGTAAATATGGGTTTCTGGCAGAAGATATTTGCCAAGGTTATTTGATTTACTGATGACAGTGTAAACAGTATTGTTTATATTTAAAATGATTAACAAGACTCCAAATCAATGTGACCAAAAGGAAGGGGGGTCGTGATAATAAAAATTCTAAGATATTTTAAAGTATTTTAAAATGCATACACTTTTAAAGGACATTTTAAAATTTTGCTTGTACCAACAGAATTTTTATATATCTTAAGCTTTGGTACAATAATATTCAGATACGCAACCTGAATCAACTTTTTAACCTAAGAGTCTATTCATATTTATCTTCTCATCCACTTGGATGGTATGTCAGCAACAAGTTATGTATCCATTGTACATATATATACATTGTATCCATTGTACATATATATCCATTTAAATGTGTATGTGTGTGTACAATGGATACATATTGGCCTCCATGTCAATGCACTCAAAACTGAATATATGTGCTACAACCAAACAGGCGACATTTCCACACTAGACAGAACCTCTCTTAAACTAGTAGACAAATTCACCTACCTAGGAAGCAGCATCTCATCAACCGAAAAAGACATCGACACACGACTAACGAAAGCATGGACAGCTATCGATAGGCTCTCGATCATATGGAAATCAGACCTGACCAATAAAATGAAACGCAGTTTCTTCCAGGCAGCAGTCGTATTGATATTGCTATATGGATATACTACTTGGACGCTAACTAAACGGCTGAAGAAGCTAGACAGCAATTATACAAGAATGTTGAGAGCAATATTGAACAAGTCCTGGCGGCAACACCTCACAAGACATCAGGTATACGGACACTTGCCTCCCATCACAAAAACTATACAAGTTAGATGAGGCAGACACGCAGGACACTGCTGGAGAAGCAAGGATGAACTCATCAGTGATGTACTCCTATGGACCCCCGCATATGGCCAAGCAAAAGCAGGACGACCAGCTCGAACATACATACAGCAGCTATGTGAGGATACGGGATGTAGCCCTGAAGACCTGCCAAAAGCGATGAATGATAGGGAGAAGTGGAGAGAGAGGGTCAGAGATATCCGTGCTAGTGGTAGGACATGATGATGATGATGATGATATATATAGAGCCTGGTAGTTTCAAGAGTAGCCACAAAGAAGAGAGGATCACTAATCACAAGGACAGGTTTTCAGAGCCCCAAAGGACAAGAGAGTTGGTCTGGCTCCAACTCCAAAAAGAAAGGACAAGACAGCTTGAAGACGCACAAAGAGATAACATAATCTTGAAAGCAAGCATGAAAATATGAATGATCATCTCTGCACCTCTTAAAATTCCTCTTTTATCGGAAAGATATTTTAAGATAATAAAAAAATGAGTTTGAGTTTTATGGAACAATTCTTGTTGATTTTCTTTTCCCTAAAGGCTATCAAACCCACTATAAGCACTTAGAGTAATAATATTTGTGGCCAGTATTCTCTCTCTCTCTCTCTCTCTCTCTATATATATATATATTTATTTTATGCGTGTGTATTATAATGTGATTAGGAATATGTATATATGTGTGTACTTATATATGTATATATGAATGTGTGTGTGTGTATATATATGTTAACATATGTGTGTGTGTGTAGGTTAGTATATACGTGTGTGTGTTTATATATATATATATATATATATATATAGGTTAGTATATACGTGTGTGTGTATATATATATATATAGGTTAGTATATAGATGTGTGTGTGTGTGTGTATATATATATATAGATTAGTATGTGTGTATGTGTATATATGAGGATCATTAAATAAGTTTCCAGGCTTTTTTTGTATGGGCACTTTCATTGATAGTACACCCATGAAACTTTAGTCCCCTTCGAAGTAATCTCCTCCGGCTGCAATGCACTTGTTGTACCATTCCAACAACTTCTGGAAGGCCCCATGGAAGTCCTCTTGTGTGAGCGTGTCAATGACCTTCGTCACAGCCTATCTCATCTCCTCAATGGTCTCATAACGACAGCTTCTGAGCTTTGTGAATAAGTAAAAGTCACAGGGACCAAGGTCTGGACTGTAGAGAGGCTGAACTGTCTTGATGCCCATCTTGGTCAAATAGTCTGTGACAAGGATGGAGTTGTGGACTGGTGTATTTTCCTGGTGGAAATGTCACTGACCCGATTTGAAGAGTGCTGGCCTCTTCTGACCAAATCTCTTCCTGAACTCCCTTAAAACCTCAACATAGTAACTCTAACCCTAACCCTTTGGCCAATCAACTATGGTGTTCTGAGTTCTTTACTCATCCCACACCTCTCATCATCCCTCACAGACTCCCTGCCTTCCTTGAATCTCTAATGCCATTCAAAAACTGATGCTCAACTCATGTAAGATGGTCCAAAAGCAGTCTGAAGCATTCCGTACATTTTTGTGGCATCATTTTTTCCAAGTATAAAACAGAATTTTATTGCATATTGTTCTTCTAAAGTGTCCTCACGTCCAGATTGCATTTTTGAAATTCACCAGCTGTGACAATCGGGCTTTAGTAGGGTGTATTTGAATTCCTGCTGTAGCTGTTGATTTGAACCTGAAATCATAAAAACTGGTCAGTCATCTCATAAGATATATAGTAATAAGATACTGAATTTTCAAGAGTGAACGACAATTTTAAATGCCTGTACAAAAAAAGTCTGGAACTTATTGTATGTACCACATATATTGGTTAGTGTGTATATGTGTGTATATATTGGTTAGTGTGTGTGTGTGTATATGTATTGGTTAGTATTTGTGTGTGTATATATATATATATATAGAGAGAGAGAGATTAGTATATATGTGTGTGTATATATATATATATATATATATAGGTTAGTGTGTTGTGTGTGTGTGTATATATATGTATGTATATAGGTTAGTATATGTGTGTGTGTGTGTGTGTATATATATATAAAGGTTAGTATGTGTGTGTATATATATATAGGTTAGTATACGTGTGTGCATATATATATATATATATAGGTAAGTATAAAAGTGTGTGTGTGTGTATAGATATATATATATTTATATCTATATGTTAGTATATGTATGTACATATGTATTTGTGTTAGTGTGTGTATATAATTTGTATATATGTATGCATATATATATATATATATATATGTGAGTAAGTATGTATATATATGTAGATATTTTAGTATGTGTGTATATATATATATATATGTGTGTGTTAGTATTTGTGTGTGTGTGTGTGTGTATATATATATATATATATATATTAGTATGTTAATTGTTTCATTTTTATAGCATATCAACCCTTGTAGGTTATTTTATTCTAAATCCTGTTTATACAAATGTTAATTATATATGATTTGTAAATAAGTAATTTGTATGTAACTATTAAAAAAAAACTGAGTGTAGCATTACAGCAGCCCTCAAGAAGGTGTACAGATACCCCTTAAACTATCAGCCTCACCCATGGTGACCTAACTGACAAAAAGAAGTCAAACACAAAACGCTTCTATTTTTTTGTGTATACAAAATTTATTGGTTGTCAGAATCTGCCTATCAGTTAACCCCAACTAGACATAGAGAGAAAGAAGCTTGTGCCAGCAAGGGAGAGACAGATAGTGTACAACCCAAAGATGAAAGACAGAGACAGACAGCTTTTATTTTTTTGTACTCGCTGGCAGTTTTGTGTGTGTGGGATTGTTCTGTGTGACAGCTGCCTTTGTCGTCTTCCTTCATCTCTCACTTCCCTTTTAGTATCTGTCCTTATATATATATATATATATATATACATATATCCCTAAGATTTATTAATGATGTAATCAATCTTCTTAAAGTGACATGTATCTGCCAAGTGACAAGTATCAGCTGATTCTAACCAATTGTTTATCTTTGGATATTTTCCATTCCATTCCAACATTCTGAATTCACAAATATGTTGAAGTTGTCACATAACAAGTCGAGTTCGGTTTTGAAGTGAAGTTCAGAACTCTGAGGATGGAGAGATTTATGGTCATTGGGGCATTCCACTGTGTATATATGGATAAGTCCATTCTCTGGACAGTGATTGGTTGCTGGCCCTGAAATGGACATATTGATGTTTATATATACTGGATTGTTTTTTAGTGCTGGCAAGGGTGAGTATTGAGTTACAGGCTGTTTTATTTTTGTCTGCCAACTGGACGCTAGTTGAGACTTCTGTAAGTGTTTTTATTCTGCACATTAGAGCAGCAATGTTTATTATTGAAAGTTTTACATTCCTACCAAATAACTTATAAACAAATGCCTATTCTAGTTTTGAATCCTAGATTACAATGAAATTATGCAATGCAGTTTTAAATTCCAAGTTTAACTAAAAAAACCAATCAACTACTAAAATAAGTAATAATTTTACAAGTGCTCATTTTTTGGCGCACTGTTAAGTCGTTTCAAGTATTACTATTTTAAACTCAAAAGTCTTCAACATTATTTATTCATTTGAACACAGTTAAATGGTTCCAAGTATTACTAGGTAATACTAATAATTCAATTTAACCTTTATTTGTTTGCACCTAGTTAAATGGTTTCAAGTATAGAAAATGACTAAATATCTCTATTTGACTCATACATAGGATGTGAACTGGTACTTCTACTCCAGGTTAGAGTGGACCTGTGATTTATTGCATTTAAGGGGTACTTCACATTCTCCAGAGCTCCATGGCTTGAACCACTCTATCAGATCGTTTAGTTTCATATCCAAGATAGTAGTTGTAGTAAGGGGGGTGTAGTCTGTGTTTTCAACAACCTCACCGGACTTGAATGTTTTATTGTATATATATATATATATATATAAAATGTTAATATATGTATATATATATTGTTCTTTTCATGATTGAGCACTCTGAGAGCTGATAACAGAGATGTAAAAAAATATATGTAAAAAATTCCTTCACTTAGGCTGACATTGTTAATGGCTTTACGGTTAGATAAACAACTGGCATAAAGTCAGCTGGGTTTCAATCTTGGCTTAAAGCATCTTATGGGTCAAGCCACACTGAAGAGTTATGATACAATAAAACAATCTGTTTGTGGATGACAATATATACATATATATATATATATATATATATATATATATATATATATATATATACACATATATATGCTTATGTGTGAATGCATATATATATATGTTAATGTGTGCATGCATATATACACGTTAATGTGGGCATATATATATATATATATATATGTGTGTGTGTGTGTGTGTGTGTGTATACATAAATATTTACATATAAATATATTAGTGTGTGTGTGTGTGCATAAATATGTATGCTACAATGTGTGTGTGTGTTAGTATGTATCTGTATATACATATATGTGTGGGTATATATAAATATCACCATGTGTCTGTGTATATATATATATATGTTTTTATTTCAGTGAAAGTGTGTGTGCATATATATATATATATATATATATAAGCATTTATTAGTTACAAATATTTATTTCTCCGTCATATTTATTAGTATAATCAAATATTGTACATATGTTACCTGCACTACAAGGCTACTTTCCAACTTTTATCATTGATATTGGTGCACTGGTCCTATCAGTGCATTACCATGTAAATACACTCTTGGAAGAACATTGCACCATCAATTATTCTTCAGTCAGTTTTGTTTCATCTTTTGTATATCGGTAGTGAATGTTAATTGGTCTTACAGCATGTAAACTGCTGGTGGGTATTTTATGCTGAATTCTGTTAATTAATGATGGTCTCTAGTAATATGCAGCACAAAAATGTATTTTCACAGTCACTAGGATCAGAGTGGACCTGGAGGTAATGTTAAATAACCAAGCATTGATTTTTTTATATGAATCATTTTTTGTTAATTATATTTTATTATTTAATTTGGTGAGGCTTTGAACTACTCAGGTCTCTTAGTCTTGGTGCATAGTCAGATGGTGCAGTCTTATGCCCACACGGAAAGGATACAACAATCATCATATATCATAAAAACCTCCTGACAGGAAATGGGGCTGAAGTGTGGATAATGTCATGCCCAGAAGAGATGGTCCTGATTATTTGACAGATTTTGAAAGAGTTATTGAGTTTTCTACCGTTGAAGTTAGCAGTTGAGTTCTTTAAATCTTGATCTGCAGAGATGAATTTAGATCTTAAACATCACAAGATATGCCGTATGCGGGGGTCAGCATAATATGGTTAACATATGCTTTTATGATTTGTGTCTCTCTCCTCGTGTCACCTGGGACTGAAGCCAGAAATTAATAAACCCGTTCATATCTGAAACAACAGAGTCCACCTGTATTCGTATTTGTATTACTATTGTTATTGATATCTTTATGAGTATACAACAATAATGGTCATGAAGAGGTGATTCCACTCCCAACAAATATCAAAACCAGGAATTGTGTATGTGTGTGTGTGTATTTGTTCACTAAGCAATAATTATATCATGATCATCAAGGCATGGCAAGAGCATGGATTCCCTTGATTCTCTCTCACCATCCATCCCTATTATTCATCACTCTCGGCGTGTCCTCAAAATAACTTCCAGTGTCTATGCAGAGCTGATGAACACTGGTGTGTCCATGGGTAGGAGTCCATAGGAAAACATTGCTAATGAGTTCATCTTTACTTCTCCAGTAGTTCCCTGCATGCCTTAAACATCTTACTTGAATGATTTATGCGATGGGAGGTCAGTGGCCATGTAGCTGTTGTTTTGTAGTGTAGGATTTGTTCTAAACAACATGTAACATCCTTGTGTATAGTTTCCATCTATGTTTTTCTCTGTTAGAATAGAATAGAAATTCTTCTAAGCTGTAGCTGTGTCAGTACTACTATATGACAGCACCACTTTGACTCATGAAAAATGCTTTAAGATGCAGCATGCATATCAGTTGATATTATTAGGATTTTCAATAGTAGATTGTTTGTTTGTTTTTTGTGAACAGGTTTTAGTATGTTTTTTTTTCTTTTCTATGGGTTAAATAGTACCACTGTTGTTCTTCTACAAGGACGTCTTTGGCATTAAATAGCCCAAGAAGGTTGATATACCATTATGTATCAACTGAATTTCACTTAAGAGGAATCAACAAACTACCTGATAAATGACGAGGGGATTAAGAATAATAGTGAATATATCATTGATTGGAGAAAATGACAAAACAAAGTAATGCCAAAGTGATGAATTTATCATGAAGAAAAGTCAACATTTAAACGTTTCAGTTTTAAAGAACCTTCATCAGGGCTTTAAAATGGTGAAACCAGTTTTGATAGAATATGTATTGCGAGTAAGTAGAGTATATATTTTTCTTTTTCCCCTGTTATTGTATTTTATTAAACATCCATTGTTGTTCAATCAACACTTGTTTCACCATTTTAAAGACCTGATGAAAGTTCGTTAAAACCAAAATGTTTCAATGTTCGGCTTTCCTTTGTAATAAATTCATCACTTTTCGATTACTTTGTTTTTCAATTTTTCTCCATATTGTCTGATTCCTTTCCATTATTTACTTCCATACGATTGATTGAAATTGATCCATTGTTAATTGAGTTTATATATTCTGGCCCATTGGCCTAGTGGGTAGAGTGTTCACCAATGGTCCAAGTGACCTGGGTTCAATCCCAGCATGCATCATACTAAAGAGATTAAAAATGGTACTTGATACCTCCTTGCTTAACACTCAGCAATATAAGGTACATGTCAAGAGTAAAGTGGAGCAATCCTGGGAAAGAAGTAGTGCCCTCCCCTACACCTCAGTGTAGTAGCTATTGAAAAGGGACCCTTATGGTTGCCCTCGACAATGATCACCAACTTTACTTTACTTTATATATATAATCCTGATATTATCTTTGGGAATATGACTCCTAATTGTCTCTTATTGGACAACCAATCAGAAACCATTTTTAGTCCAGATATTGATTTATAAAAATGGGTTAAGAAAACAAATCTCCAGAAAGGATAAGAAAAGGGACCAAGAAGAAACTCAAGACTGCCAAAAAAGCATCTCTTCCATTCTAGACCCAAGGCACCCCAAACAACCTTCAGATGTTACAAAAATTCAAAGTCCCAGACTTTAGAGATGTTAGTGTCATTCTAACCGCACCTCATCATCACTCTTCCTCTCTTGATATTCTTTCTTCTTCTTTTTGCCAGGAAAGCAAACATTGTTTGTTTGTTATTTATTTTCTCACGAACGTGTTTCAATAAAAATGATTTTTGTTGTTGCTAAACAATGGGTTTTCTCTATTCATATTACCTGACCGTCAGAAGAAGATCCAGCTGAATTGTGTCAACCCTACTCCATGGATCTTTCAAACCCAGCGTGGGCATGGAATGATTTTATAAAGCAAACAGTTGGAAGCTAATATGCTAGTCACAAACAAAATAGCCACAAGTACTGTGACCAGTAGTCATGCCACGTTGGGCTCCGTGACTAACAGAGGACCACAATTATACATCAATGAAGAGAAGATTATTGTAAAATCTCTAATTGAAAATGATATAATTATGATTTCATTATTCATAAATTCTGAAATTTTTATTTGCATTTAAATTTTATGATTATAATTTAATTTTCAAATTGAAAATTGCGATTTTCTATCTTTTTAAATCTGATTGCATTTTCATTATCCTTTTACTTTTTGAAATAAAAGACATCGAATTGAATAGAGACAAACTGCATCTCTGAAGTGCAATGCCAAGATATTTTCCACTCATATTTAGTTCTAGATGTACTGAAGTACATTCATGCTACGATCACTTGTTAATGACTGTCTCATTATAATTTGTCTCATTTTCTTATCTTTTAACAAACACAGAAAAAAAAAAATTTGGTTATGGCATTTTGAACTTGCCAGATTTAAGATCATTTTAAATAATATTTAGAATTCTAGATTTTAGATCATTTTCCAAAGTGAATATATCAAATTTGAAAAGCCATCACACTTGGATTATCCTTGAGGCAAAAAGAGGCAAATATAGCAAAAAAAAAAAAAAATGATGTCAGTACTGCCAAACCTTGAATCTCACATATCCATCTCTCTTTCACACTGTCTGCAAGTCATTAGAGCTCTGATTTATCTGACATCCTGTCATGTTAAAATATGGCACAAGACTGTTTTATGGAGGGGGCCATGCACAAATATGGCACAAGACTGTTTTATGGAGCGGGCCATGCACAAATCCTGTGTGCCAGGTGCAAGAATACATGGCCCCCATTGGTATTTCCCTGATGGGGCACCTCAGGCACAAAGCAATAAACAGGCAAAGCCCTGAGGAGACGGCCCTCTAAGGTCAAGGTGCTATAGAATGCCATCAACTGCCTGGTATAAATGCCAGGTGGCAGCCAATAAGGATGTGTACTGGCAAGTCATAAGAGTGGTACGAGCGTGGCACAATGCCATTTTTTAGATGGGTCCGGGAGCAGGGCTGAAGCCTACACACGCCCGGTGGTTCCAAATATGCTTTGGGCCTCATCAGCATTCCCCTAAAGAGGGGCACCTCAGGCGCCAGGCAATAAACCCAACCTCTCCCAAGAGAGTTAAATCCTGGAGGGACAGCCCCCTGAGGTTCAAGGATGCCAGTCATTACCAACTGCTATCGGAGCCAGGACACACCCGACCGGGCCGTGACTCACCAAAATGGCCAACCAAAGTGTGACCCAGTCAAGTACCATAATGCTTGCTTGGTTAGCGGGCAAGTCATGAGAGCTTCTTCTTGACTGAGAAAACTGTTTTATATGGCTGTCTTGTCTTAAACCCCTGCTGACTGCTGGCCAATATCCAACCTGTACCACTCCTATGCAAATTAGTATGACAACTGCCATGCAACTTTTGTTAGCTCCACCTATGGTGTGGCCATTTATTTCAATTGTTTGTTTGTTCAGGCTTTATAGCATATCAACCTTTGTTGGTTATTTAATGCCAAATCCATTTTTATACAAATAAACATTTCTATTTCAAACAATTCTGTTTAGCATAAGTACACAGTTTAATTGTCAAAAACATTTCTATTTCAAGCTATTGCCCAGTCAACTGGGGCTGTAGAATACACTGACAGCATCTTTGCAGAGGGGTAAGACCCCAATGAGTGTCCTGATATATAAGACTAAACAATCTGATGGTGAGGTTCTAGTGATGCTGGAGCTTTGGGGAATGCAGAGTACCCCTTCATTGCTATTGTTGCCAGGTCTACACTGGCTCGGAGTGATAGCACCTAATAGGGTCCTATCTATGGGTCAAAAAAAAACTAAACTGTGTACTTCTTCTAAACTGATTTACTTGAAATCAAACTGTTTTGACATTTAACTGTGTGTGTGGACAAAAACTATACTTATACTAAACTGAATTGTTTGAAATAGAACTGTTTGACTAAACTGAATAGCTTGAAGTAGAAATGTCTTTTACAATTAAACTGTGTACTCATGCTAAACTGAATTAAAGGTTGATATATCATAAAACTCAAACAAACAACTATTTCAAGCTATTCAGTTTAGTCAAACAGTTCTAATTCAAACAATTCAGTTTAGCATAAGTATAGTTTTTGTTTACACACAGTTAAATGTCTAACAATTCAGTTTTGTATAAATAAGCAGTTTAAATGTCAAAACAGTTCTATTTCAAGCAATTCAGTTTAGCATAAGTGCACAGTTAAAGTTCTGTTTGATCTATTGGATGCTGCCACTCTGGGTCAGAGTGAACCTGGGAGCAAGGGTAATGAACAAGTACTCTGCATTTCCCATAGCTCCAGTATTACTGGAACCTCTCCATCAGATTGTTTAGTGTCATATCCAGGACACTTGTTGGGGGATGGATCTTACCCCTCAGTAGAGAAGCAATTGGTGTATTCTACAGCCCCAGCCAACTGGGCAACATTTATTCTGAATTACAGAACTTTCTTTCCAAGAGATGGAACTTCTCATTTGGAATATGTAAGGGTTGATATTCCATAAAATACCAACTAACTCTCTTTCACGTAGGATTATCTTTGCAGCAAAATGGAGGTAATGATAGCAAAAAAAAATGCCTGTGCTGCCAATCCTTAAATCCAAATATCCAACTGACTTTCAAACAGCCTGCAATTTTGGAACACTTCTTGACAGAGGAAATCTCAATCTTATATGGCTGTCGTATATAAATTGGTTTGATGACTACCAAGTAGATTTTGTTTGCTCCACCTATGGTGACAGTTGTCTTTGCCAAATATTTTATTGATGAAGAAGAGATAACTCTTGCTAGAAATGGTACAAATTTTTAGAGTTTCTACCACACTAATTGTACCAAACTCAAGGCCTCTTTTTGCATCTGTCTGTTTCTCCTTTTAATATTGTGTGTATCTGTTTTTGTTATTTGTATTTCAGTCATAAATGACAGTAGCAGATCAGCATTGATACTGAGTGTCATCTATTGAATCTAGTTTTTTTTTGTATATGATCAGGTGTGAGAACTCATTTTATTATATTAATACTGTTATAACTATCTACCTATGTTCATCCTTGAGGTTTAGTGTGTATTATAGAAGTAGTTTTGTTTGGTTGGGTTTTATGGCATATCAACTATTGTAGGTTATTTAATGCCAAATCCATCTTATACATATATATTAAATACATTAATTAACTCAATACCACAACACAACATGGTTTTTTTCAAAATTTTCACCGTCTATCCAAAAAATAATATTAAAAGAGTTCAAAATTCACACTATACATTAGCTTTCCTTTCTCAAAACATTCAAAGCAATAAAATGTCACAAATCTGTTTCTCAAACCACAAAATGCCAATTACGTTTAAAAAAAAAATTCCTTCATATGACATGATGCAATTTGAACATATCAATCAGTATTAATCTGTTTTTTCACATAGCAACATCTCCAAGCCCTGATGAAGACTTCTAATTGAATCAAAATTTATCTATCATAATTATTTCTCATACTAAAATAATTTCAATAAAACATTATTGCATTCAAAAAAAGATTGAAGTCAAAACACATAGGCAAATAAACAAACAATCAAACATATTTTTCTTTCGTTTTACCTTTTCTATGTACATTCTGTCAGACTCCACTCATTTCTTCCTACATTAGATATATATATAGGATTTGTAAACACATTTTGTCGATAACATTCTTAAACCAGCCTGTGCTCTTACTTGCACGGAGTTAGATGGTTTCAAGTATTGCTATATAACAGGTGCTACTACTCCAGGCCAGTGTGAACCAGAGAACAATGTCAATAAAGGGGTACTCTATATTCCAACATCTTCAAGGCTGGAGCCTTGCCATCAGATGGTTCAATGTCATATCCAGGACGCTCACTGGGGGGAGGTGTACTCCTTCTGCAGAGATGCAGTCAGTGTATTCTATAGCCTCAGACGACAGGGCTGACTAATGGGAGTGGAAGTTAGACTAAGCCAAGTGAAACTTAACCCTGCACCATACCCACATACTTTTTCTGTCTAGATCAGACACAAAATTAATCCTTAACACACCAGCTTTCCCTGTAATGACTTTATTGCAACACTCATCCAACTGCTCTCTATCATGTTTTTTGATTCCGGGAGACTGGGGTTCAATCCCAGGTTAAGTCATACCAAAGACTCAAAAAATGGTACTTGATGCAGCCTTGTTTAGGACTCAACATTATGAGGTTAGGATCAAGGGTAAAGTGGAGCAATCCAGGGAAAGTAGTCACGCCCTCCCCTACACCTCAGTGTAGTAGCTATAGAAAAGGGAGCCTTCAGGTTGCCCTCAACTACGATCGCCAATTTTACTCACTTTACTTTATTGTAATTGTAAAAAAACAATTGGATCTTTTTTTTTTTTTTTGCCAAAAAATTTAACTATATGAGGTGCGTTCAAATGTATCAAGCTGAATTTTCTAGAAGAGTTCAAAGCAAGGATTATGTGACAGAGGCTTATAGGAAAATTGGAAAAGGTATGATTGTCATTAGCCAAATTGGTGAAGGATGGAGTGTTCGTCAACAGTCCGGGAGACATGGGGTCAATCCCAGGTCACGCCATACCAAAGACTTTAAAAATGGAACTTGATACTTTCTTGCTTAACACTAAACAGTATAAGGTACGTATCAAGGGTAAAATGGAGCAATCCAGGGAAAGGAGTAGTGCCCTCCCCTAGACCTCAGTGTAGTAGCTATTGAAAAGGGAGCCCTCAACTATGGTCGCCAATATTACTTTTTTACTTACTATATATATATATATATATATATATATATATATTCTTCCATCCAGTAATCCCAGAGTAGAGAACAATTCTGTCAGGACAATTAAATTATTCAAACTTTGAATATTTAAATATTCCTGGTAAAGAGCTCAATGTAAATGATTTCACAGAGCAAAGAATTCTTCAAGAAAAACCTAAATTCGGTCACTTTAGGATTGTAAATTTATTTCCATCCTGCTAAGAGCATTGATATGAATCAATAACTCCAAAAGGATTTAACAGGACTTCTTCAGATCCAACATGGAGATAATAAATACAGCCAGAATGGGGGTGGTCACAGGAGGGAAGGGGATATATATTGGTTTGGTTTCTTTGGTTAATGGCATATCAACCTTCATGGGTTATTTGATGCCAAAACCATCCTTGTAGAAGAAAAGCAGAGATACTATTTAACCAATAGCTGGGTGGATAGGGGTGTTCGCGATGTTCTTTATCTGAAAGGGAATGTAATTGTGCAACTAGTGTTCAAACTTGATTACTTGAAGGCTTCAGTCCAGCATTTTAGCATTTACACAATGAGGACTTCCCCATTGGGTTCTACTTAAGATAAAACCGTGATATGGATTTTGAATGGAATCTGTTAGCTTTGGATTATTTTTTAAAAACAACATTTATTTCAGTAATTGTTGAGGACCAGTAAAGGGTCCGGAAGAAAGACACGAACTCGGGTTTACATGGAACAAAGTATATTAACGAACGTATAATACAACATACATAAAAAGGTGTTGAACGTCAGTCTGACTGCCATAATGTTAGGCTGGGGAGAACTCACCTCCGAGATGAATATTCTCCCGATATTAATAGCAACAGGAAGAGTTTATTAGAGTCCGCATGTTGGGTACCATAACAGTAATTAATAGAATAACATTGCAGGGGGATTTATGTAGTAAACGGTGCTTTTGGAGATTAGTTCATATTTAGATTTTTTAGAATTTATAGTTAGTTTCTTTTGGCAATTTTTGGCTTACTACTTCGGACATTGGCATGATGGTTAGAGTTTACGCCAATGGCCCGGGAGACCTGGGTTCAATGCCAGGTCGAGTCCTACCAAAGACTCAAAAAATGGTACTTGATGCCTCCTTGCTTAAAACTCAGCAATATAAGGTAGGGATCAAGGGTAAAGTGGAACAATCCTGGGAAAGGAGTAGTGCCCTCTCTTACACCTCAGTGTAGTAGCTATCAAAAAGGGAGCCTTCGGGTCACCCTCGACTAAGGTCACCAACTTTACTTTTACTTGTAGAGATAGCTGGAACCCCTGCTACTACCAAATGGGGTGAAAACAAAATAGACTTAGTAGCAGTACATTCATAAAGAGCGCACTTGAAGGTGTTGAAAGGTTTAGGAGTTCGTGGGGAGATGGTAGCCCTAATAACCTAGGGAATTAATTCATGCAAAAGTGTAAATAGAAAAATAAAGAGATGATTTAATTTACAGGCTTATATTATACAAAACTTCCACCTGCTGCGACAAACCCCAATATATGTTCACCTTGAGATGGGTTGACTACTGGAACACTCTTTTTCTGGTCCCTTAATACTTTTACTGTTTTAACTCCTTTTCTTTTTTGCCTGAACATCGTATATATATATATATATATATATATATATATATATATACTGTAATCCATATTTGCTATTTTCACCCTCAAATTAAGCATCTGAAGAGACAAAGATTATATTCTTTGCCAAAATAAATTTATATTGACCATTTAACTGTGTTTGAGTTTTCTCCCAGTTACATTATTTAGCCGGTATAAATATATATATAGATATATATATATATATATATATACACATTTATACCAGCTCATTATTCTAGCAGGTAGAGTGTTTGCTAGTGGTCCAGGAGACCTGGGTTCAATCCCAGGTCGCGTCATATTAAAGACTTGAAAAATGGTACTCAATACCTCCTTGCTTAACACTCAGCAATATAAGGTACATATCAAGAGCAAAGTGGAGCAATCCAAGGTAAGGAGTAGCACTCTCCTATTACATTTAAAATGTGTGCTCATGCTAAACTGAATTGTTTAAAATAGAACTGTTTTTGACATTGAAACTGTTCTTACACTAAACTGAATTGTTATATATAGAACTGTTTTGACAACTGTTTGTTAACAGAACCTGTACTTATACTAAACTGAATTAGCTGAATTAGAACTGTTTGAATAAACTGAGTGGATTGAAATAGAAATGTTTTTGATAGTTGGTCAGTGTATTCATGCCAGGCTGAATTGTTTGAAATAGAACTGATTATTTGCATAAAAATGGATTTGGCATTAAATAACCTACAAAGGTTGACATTCCATAAAACCCAACCAACCAACATAATCAAAAAAACTTGGTGACTGACACTTTCTCTCCTATGTGATCATCGGACCAAGTCCTTATATATATATATATATATATTATGAACAAAAGAATAGACACATACACATTGGTAGAAACTATTTCATATATATATATATATATATAGAGATAAATATATATATATGTTATGAAAAAAAGAATTGATCCATACACATTGGTAGAAACAATTTCATATATATATATATATATATATATATATATATATATATATCTGTTATGAACAAAAGAATAGACATATACACATAGGTAGAAACAATTTCATATATATGTATATATAAATCCCTATCAGTTTTGAGCTTTGGTCAACATCAGAAGATTTTCATTTTATAACCATTTTCATTACAAAATTGAAAGGCATGTTTATGCCACTGGATTGACTTTATGAGTGAATAAAACTTGAATTTTAGAACGTGATGATTTTATAATTAATATTTGAATATATTCATATTTTTCAATGTCATTTTGTTGCTTGAAGTAAGAATACTTTAAACAAAAAGCTTAGGAAATTCCCCATACAACTGAATTTATGAATACTTCAATGAATACAATTAAAGTTAAGAATGCTTCCAGCAATAAACTGAGGAAATTGCCCGCAAGATGACATTGAAATCTTTGAATATATATTCAAAGATTAATTATAAAACTTAGTTCTTTTTCTTCTCATTCTTTTTTAGATTTTTTATTATTGTTTTTCTCTTTGTTGCTGCGTTATTTGTGTTGATATTATTGTTACTGGTTGCTCTAATCAGTCTTTCTTTGCTTTTTTTTCTGTATATTCTTTGAGTCCTTGAATTGTTATATTGATGCAATACTCAGTGTTAACAAATTCACTTACCCCTCTTTTTCTTGACACATAGATTCTATCTATGTCATCTTCTGAATGTATGTATTTACCGACCCCATCACACAAGCAGGATGCAACACAAGGTCAATTTTTTCAGCAGTTTAACAGGTTTGAATTCAGAGTTTCCTTCTCCTTGACTTGTTGCCATACTAAGGCTAAAGAGCCCAGTCTACTTTACTATTTATCCTTAACTGGAGGCAGAATAGTTAGATTCATACTTTTTCCTTGGCTATTTGTGCAATGTGTAATGCAAACAGCTTTGTTGAGGGTTTCAACTCGGGCTGAGGGGTTCATTTCCAATGTTGATAATTATTACACCATGGGTATTGGGTTTCCGGTTTTGTGTATACATTTTGGGTGTCAGGCCTTATATATAAATTTTGGGTGTCTGGCCTTGTGTATAAATTTTGGGTGTCTGGCCTTGTGTATAAATTTTGGGTGTCTGGCCTTGTGTATAAATTTTGGGTGTCTGGCCTTGTGTTTAAATTTTGGGTGTCTGGCCTTGTGTATAAATTTTGGGTGTCAGGCCTTGTGTATAAAAATAAGATGACAAATAAACCAGTCAGAAAATCCTTAAACTAAAGTAAAATTATTTTTCAAAAATAACTTATGCTTAGTCTCTAAAATTTTTGGTAGCTTTCTTTAACATATGTCATGAAATACAACTTGCCTGTACACTAAAGGTCCATTCTTGGACAGTACCTCCCCATTGCATTTAAGGGGATTAATCAGAAAATGACTAACCTTAGATAAAATTAACTCACAATTCAAATGTTTTTACTGCATACTAATGACTTCTCGTGGGGGGATCCTCTTGGTGTAATGGTTAAAGCACTGGACTACATTATTGTAGAAAGCAAGTTTGAACTCCAGTCGCGCTATTATGTTCACTTTTGGACAAAAGGTTTGAACCCCCTTATCCTCCCAGCTATGGGTGAAATAGCATCATTGCTGTTTTTCTAGAATAATGGCTTTGGCATTAAATAGCCTACAAAGGTTGATATGTTATTAAACAAAAAAACAATACCTAATCACTTCTGGACTGGGTTCTTTAACCTTGGTACATATTCAGCCAACCCTTACTCCATGAGAGTATGTGACACATGGTTAATTTTTTAACAGAGTTAAACAGGTTTGAATTCAGAGTTTTCCTTCTCCTAGACTGGTTACCATGCCAAGGTTAAACAACCCAGTCTACTATTTCGCCATGGCTGAAGGGAGAATAGTTGGATTTTTGTCTTTTGAAAGGGTATTAGTGCTATGTGAAATACCAACAGCTTCACCCACGATTTGAATTTGGATTGGAAAAGACTCTGGTGTTTGTGTTTAATGCTATAGTGCACGAGAAATTCTTTGGAAAGTCCAAAGAAGCAATCTATATTTGTTAATGGCATCAGATTTTTTAATATATAGTAAATTATCTGATGATAAATTTAATTTTACATCTTCTGTAAATTCAAAAGTCGACCTCATGAATAGCAGAACATTCATTGGTTTGTATGTTCAAGGATTTATTTAAAAATAAGAAATAAAAAAAGCACTAAACCTGATTGATAGAATATTTGTGGTTTGGATTAAGTTACAGCCTGGGGAGTGCCGCTGATAATTTTTGTATCTCATTGTCATTGCTCCTTGTTGAGGAAGAGTAACTCAATCCGGAAGGGTGGATAGGTGAGATTAGTGTCACTTTGGGTAAGTAGGTCACTCGGCTTTTGACATTGGGCAGTGGGAGAGATGTAATAATCTAAAGATAAAGATACTATGCTATTCAGTATTCAATCTCTTTCAGTCTTGTCTGAGATGAAAAATTAAACATTAGGTCAGTTAATTAAAACTTAAAACACTGGGCGTTTTATAACATTACACAAAGTCAAGTAAAGAAGTGAATTTTAATTTCCTTATCAGTGGTTAGGAAAAGATGTTATACAAATGTGGTTTGTCAATCTTCAAAGTCTGTATTAAAAGTATAAGTAAAATTAACAAATTAAATTTGCATTTGAAAATATTGTACATGCCAAAAAAATGAAAAGTAGCAAAAGAATTTATTTGTTGACAGACGCTTAATGATAATGAATTAAAAAAACTAAAAAAATTAGCATCTGTGTGCATATGTGCATGTGCGTGTAAAAAAGGAGAAAAAGCTACCAGTAAATTTAAAACTGCACAGCCCCACACAAAAAAATTCCCCAAGACATACATACACGCAGAAGAAAAAAAAACCGTTATTGAAACACAAAACCACTCCAACGCCAGTGCGCACTCTCATGCACACACACACCATAGTAGTCTGACTGTAATCGAAGGCAACCAGAAGGCTCCATTTTCAATAGCGACTACACTGGGGTGCCGGGGAGGGCACTACTCTTTTCCCTAGATTGCCTCACTTTACCCTTGATACATACCTTATATTGCTGACTATTAAGCAAGGAGGTATCAAGTACCATTTTTAAAGTCTTTGGTATGACACGACCTGGGATTGAACCCAGATCTCCCAGACCATTGGTGAACACTCTACCCATTACACACACACAACTATAAACATATCAAATATCAAAGAGGGGTAAAAGCAGACCAAAGTAAATACACTCTAGGAAAGAAGGAGAATGATCCCTATATAAACCTGCCTGACGAACCAAAGGTCATTCAAACTGGAAACAAGTCTCATTGAGTACCCCATTAACAAGGCCTTGTGCCACATATGTTCTCTGATGGAAACAACAAGCTGGAAACATACATATATATAACACATAAGTAAGAGCAAAATAAATAAATTCAAAAAATACAAATCTCTTTGTGGACCTTATTTTAATATATATATATATATATATGGAAACATACACATATATAACACATAAGTAAGAACAAAATAAATGAATTCAAAAAATACAAATCTCTTTGTGGACCTTATTTTAATATGTGTATATATATTTATATATATACACTAACACATATAGTGTTTCAAAAATTTTATATTTGTGATATACAAGGATTTTTTTAGAAAAATTGACATCTTTTCATAATCAAATAATTTAACCAGTTCTTATTCAGATGGTCTCAAATTTCAAAAGCATGTGTATGAACGACTCAAAAGTCTATCTTTAATGTTTTTTTTTTCCTTTTGAAATATCGAAATGCCATTCACTGGAAAAGAAAAGGTGTTTAAACATTAAATTCTGGGTACGGAAGCAAAATTAGGAATATTCTTGTTTAATAATAAACGACTCTCTTATAAAACAAAATTGATTTTAATTTTAAAATAAATAAACAACAAAATAAGAAGTTAGGCACAAAACAGTAAATTTTCTCAATATTGCCACCATTTTTTTTCAATTATTGTATCAACATTCCTTCAAAACAAATTGCATGCTTTAAAGATAGATTCTTCAGACATTTTATTCTATTTCTCCATGATAACAGTCTTAAGCAAACCAATATTTGGATAGGAAGTTGCATTTGTTTTGTTTTCTAAAATGTCCCATATTGCGTAATCAGAGAGGTTAAGATCTGGGCTTAAATCTTGTTTCATTGCTTTCCTCACCATTTTCTCATGGACTTTCAATTCATTAGCGTAGTTTCTTATCTACATTGTGGGGATCCTTCTTAATTACTGTAGCGATATCAGCTAAAAAAGAATCCTTTTTGTTTTTTGTTCAATCCTCCACTCCCCCTTTTCTTTAAAAAGCTCTTTTTTTTCTGCAAAAAATTTTCCTTTGCTTTGTATACAGTAGATAAAAAAACTTTGGCTTTCTTTCGACGTTAAGCAATTCATAGATTCTTTGTTGTTTCTTTTCCTGCTCACTCATATTGGGCTAAATTTTAATTAAAACATGCATGAATAATAGAGCTTAATTATGAAAATTTAGATTTATCGCATTGTTTTTTCAAAAACTGGACTAATCAGACCCTGTGCATATGAAATGATATCAATTTTTCTAAGGTACCCTGTTTATACATAGATGGTATGAGTAATTATGTGTATAGATCTCTGTGTGTATATATATATATATATATACATATATATTTTTTAAGTGGAGTTTAACTGGTTTTGAGTTCAGAGTTTCCCTTCTAAATCAGTGGCCATAGCAAACTTAAGTAGCCTATTCTGTTCAATGATTTACCCATAGCTAGGGGAAGAATAGTTGGATGCATCCCTTTCCCATGAGTATTAGCACTTTGTGATATGCTAACAACCTCATCTGAAAATTGTCTGTTTCCTATATTGATAACCATTACACCACAAGCACCTCCTTATACACACACACACACATGTATGTGTGTGTATGATTGCATATATATGTGTATTTACCCAACTCCTCTGCCACCAGCAGGGTATAGCACAAAGGAATACAGGTGGTTTGGACAAATAGTTTTCTTTATCCTAGACTGGTTGTCAAACCATGGCTAAAGAACACAGTCTGCCCTACTATTTTACTCATGGCTGGGGAGATAAGCGATGGAAAGCCTAAAGTTTTTCTGAAATTAAAAAAAATGTTTTTTCTTTTTAATTTCAAAAGCCAAAGTTTCAAGAATGGCTAAAAAAAAGAAACGATGCTCTGCTAAAATCTGTCAAACAGAAACACGAATTAAACAGAATTGACCTAAAACAAACACTCATACCAGTAACCTAAAAAATATCTACAGTTAACTCTAAATCTCAAACTGAAGAGAAGATCACACTGATCACCTATTGTCTCATATTGACCTTTGACAGACCTGTCATCAGGGATTGCTAAACAGGATGTTCCAGCTGTGTTAACAAGAGAACAGCAGAAGCAGGTCACATGGATTGAGAACTGGAAGGAATGCGTAGGTGTTATGAAATTATATATACACAGGTACCCACAGACAGAACAGTCAGTTGGTCAGTCACAGTCAGAAGGGGGTGGAATTTGGAGAGTGGCCAGCAAGTGCCCAGAGGGAGGGGCAGGCAGGTCTCCTGGTTGACCCCTGTTGAAAACCTCTCATCAAAGAAGCCAAGATGTAAGGCCCTGAATATAGACTCACAACATAGTTTGAAAAAGGTCAATCTAGCAGTCCTCCATCAGTCTGTGTCCAAGTCCTTTGTCTTTCTCTCTCTCACACTTGTAGCTAATTTTGACCTATTGAGAGAGACATATTTCTATAAAGAAATGTGTTATGGCTCATTCATCTATCCACCAATTACCAAAAGAGATATCTTTGGAAAAACCCATATCACAAACTCAAAAAAAAACCCAAGCAAACAATGAAAAAAACAAAGCACACCCTAACTACACCAATCAAACTTGAACCATTCTCCAAATCCTAAATAGATCATACCCATTCTACCACTTAACAAAAACGACTGAAAATATCAAACTCCTCCTCATCTCAATGCAAAGATCCCTCAACATCAAGAGTAAAATCACCAAAAAAATTATCAAATTGGACCATACAATTGAAAACAATGCAACACGTGAGGATCAGTAAAAACTCTAAATAGATCCTATAGTATTGAAAGTATGGATATTGAAAACATCAGTATAATTGCAAACTTCAATCTAGCAGATACATGTAAAAAGATATACAAAACTAGAGCATCTAGAAAGCATTTATGAAATAAGACAATTTAGAAAGCATCTCTGAAAAAAGACCCTCTCGAAAATATCTTTGAAATAAGACCTTCAACAAAGCATCTAAGATCATCTCAAAAACATTTATAAAATAAAACTATCTACAAAGCATCTAAGACCATATTGAAAGCATCTACAGCCATCGAGAAATCTTCTATGAAATAAGACCATCTAGAAAGCATCTATGAAATGAAACCATCTACAAAGCATCTAAGACCATATTGAAAGCATCTATGAAATGAAACCATCAAGAAAGCATCTAAGGCCATCTAGAAATCTTCTATGAAACAAGACCATCTAGAAAGCATCTTTGGAATAAGACCATCTAGAAAGCGTCTATGAAATAAGACCATTTTAAAGCATCTAAGACCATCTCAAAAGCATCTATGAAATGAAACCATCTACAAAGCATCTTAGACCATATTGAAAGCATCTATGAAATGGGAACATTTACTAAGCATCTATAAAATAAGACCATTTAGAATGCATCTTTGAAATTAGACCATCAACAAAGCATCTATGAAATAAGTCCATTTACAAAGCATACACATATACTAACCTTTGTCTTTGCATTTTAGCAATTTGTTTAAAAATAAATATATTTACCTACAAACTAATCACTTTTAAATCATATGAAAAAGAAAAAATAAATTTGGCCTTAAATAACCCATAAGGGATGATATGTCATTGGATGCCAAGCAACTAAATAGCAAAAAAAAAGACATGGCTGACAAATGATTGCAGCTCATGTATTACTGCCCAATGTTTCAGTCATCCATTTCCTGGTTTCCACTCTACTTAAAGCGTCAAATGTGCATAAAATATTCAATCAGGATTTTCAGCAAAATCAAGCCAAGTGATGAGGGCAACTTCAGACATCAGGCAATAATAAACATGACACTTTGTCTATTAGATAAGTTAGGAGAAAATGTGGGGGTCAATTTTGCTATCTCAATTAAGTGGACACTTTGGGTGATATACATTTTATATATATACGTATATACAAGGATCATTAAATAAGTTTCCAGACTTTTTTTCGTATGGGCACTTTTATTGATAGTACACACATGAAACTCTTGTCCCCTTTGACGTAATCTCCTCCGGCTGCAATACACTTGTACTGTTCCAACAATTTCTGGAAGGCTCCATGGAAGTCCTCTTGTGTGAGCATGTCAGTGCCCTTCATCACAGCCTCTTTCATCTCCTCAATTGTCTCATAATGACAACCTCTGAGCTTAGGGAATAACCAAAAGTCACAGGGACCAAGGTCTGGACTATAGGGACAGTGAGGAACTGTCTTGATGCCCATCTTGGTCAAATAGTCTGTGACAAGGATGGAGTTGTGGACCGGTGTATTGTCCTGGTGGAAATGTCACTGACTTGATTTGAAGAGTGCTGGCCTCTTCCGACAGAATCCCTTCTTGAACTCCCTTAAAACCTCAATATAGTAACCCTAACCCTAACCCTTTGACCTATCAACTCTGGTGTATTGACTTCCTTACTTCTCCTGCAGCTCTCATCATCCCTCACAGACTCCCTGCCTTCCTTGAATCTCTTATGCCACTCAAAAACTGATGCTCGATTCATGCAAGATGGTTGAAAAGCAGTCTGAAGCATTCCATACATTTCTGTGGCATTTTTTCCAAGTTTAAAACAGAATTTTATTGCATATCATTCTTCTAAAGTGTCCTCGCATCCAGATTGCATTTTTACAATTCCCCAGCAGTGACAATCAGGCTTTAGTAGGGTGTATTGCAATTCCTGCTGTAGCTGTTCATTTGAAGCTGAAATCATAAAAATTGGTCAGTCATCTTATAAGATATGTAGCAATAAGATACTGAATTTTCAAGAGTCTATGACAATTTTAAATGCCTGTACAAAAAAAGTCTGGAACTTATTGAAGGCACCACATATTGAATTCCAGTAGGTATAATGGTTAGAGTGTTTGCCAATGGCCTGGGAGACCTGGGTTCAATCTCAGGTCAAGTCATGCCAAAGGTTCAAAAAATGGTACTTGGTACCACTTTGCTTAATACTCAGTATTATAAGGCACGGATCAATGGTAAAATGGGTCAATCCTGAGAAATAAGTGGCGCCCTCCCCAACACCTCAGTGTAATAGCTATCGAAAGGGGAACTTCGGGTCAATCTCGACTAAGGTCGCCAACATTACTTTTACTTTATATATATATATACCCAGGACAAGATTGTTTGCGTTTCTCATAGGAAAGATATGAATCCAAATATTCTCTCTCCAAATAAATTGGTTTCTTTAGTCTTCATTAGGCAACCAGTATTGGAAAAGGAAAACTTTGGGCAGTAAAAACACATTTATATATACACAGTATTTTCTTCAATTATATATATATATATAGAGAGAGAGAGAGAGTTATTGTTATTTTATTTATTTTGCTGCTAAACTGAGATTATTAATACTTTTGTAGGAAATTGTAGGAGTGTTCGCCAATAGTCCGGGAGACCGGGGTTCAATTCCAGGTCGTGTCATACCAAAGAATTAAAAAATGGTACTTGATACCACCTTGCTTAACACTCAGCATTATAAGGTAAGGATCAAGGGGAAAATGGAGCAATCCAGGGAAAGGAGTAGTGTCCTCCCCTACACCTCAGTGTAGTAGCCATTGTAAAAGGAGCCTTTGGGTCACCCTCGACTAAGGTCACCAACTTTACTTACCTACTTATTAGTTGCATATTATTCTACTTACAGACGATCAGATTGTTTTTTTTTCATGTTTTTACAATTTTATAATTTTTTATAACACACACACACACACATATATATATATATATATATATATATATATAAAAGAAAGAACAAAATTTTTTTTTATATTATTTTTTAAAAAGTGCTCAATATCTGCTGATAGAGCTTGATAAAACCTAAAATAAATCATAGTTCACTCACCACCCTCTCATCTTGAGCCATGATTGTCAGTTGTATGCATTCTTGTGTGTATGTGTGTGTATATATATATATATAATTAAACAGTCTGTGTTATATTCTGTTTTATTAATTAATAAATCATGAATAAAATGATACAAATTATTATAAAAAGGTTTTTTTCTTTAATCATAAAAGTGCTCACATACTAGCAGGATGAACCAAAAATAAATGTTTTCTCATCTATAAATATATGTATACACATTGTGTTTTTTATATATATATATATATATATATATAGTTTTATATGTGTGTAGGTGGCATGACTTATTTGTATAGAAAATGAAAGTTTTGTTCAAATTCCAGCCAAGATTGCTGCATTCAATCGACACTCATTCTCTTTGGAAAGACTGATCTTAGTAAATGGCAATTCCAGAAATATCTCCGCCTTTTATATTTATTTATTTATTCATTTATTTATTTCACTTTTGGGATCTGAGGAATGCAGCATTGACCAATTTTATTTTGACTTATTTAATTATATTTTCATTACTGGAACTAGATGATTGTCATAAGTGTACATTTTCTTTTTTTTTTTTTTTCTTTCAGTTCCAGTCTTCTGTAAATTTGATTCCTACTTTTAGAATTTCCAATGCTGATATCATTTTGTCTGCAAAACAGAAACTTGACTACTGGAAATAATTCTTGTAATTCAGGCCTATTTTCAAGGAGTTAGCCATTCAAATATAGCTGGTCCAGAATTGGCATAGTCAGGACTGGGATTTTCTTCTAAGGTCTATTGGGTTTTTCTTTTTCTTTTTTTTCTTTGAAGGTGTAGGTGCAATAATGTATGAGATGTTTGCAATGTTTGGTTGTCTTGTGTCGTTCCTGATTCATGCTTCCTGAAGTTTTGGTATCTGGTTGGAAGCTGTTGCAGATCTACCTTACAAGGTTAAAACACAAGTAACAAAAACTAATTCTCTGGAATCTGTGAAATGATTTTAAGTTGCTTTAGCATATTGGCTAATGTTATATTAACTCTCATGGTATTCATTGAATATTTTTCCTACCCTGTCAATCACCATGATATGGTATGTACTTAACCAACCCCTCCATTACAAGTAGGATGTTGCCCAGTCGGCTGGAGCTGTAGAATACATCGACTGCTTCTCTGGAGAGGGGTAAGACAACCCCAAATGAGTGTCTTAGATATGACACTAAACAATCTGATGGTGAGGTTCCAGTGATGCTAGAACTTTGGGGAATGTGGAATACTCCTTCATTGCCATCGCTACCAGGTCCACTCTGGCAAGGGTTATATCTATGGGTAAAATAGAACTGCATACTTATGCTAAACTGAATTGTTCAAATTAGAACTGTTTGACTAAACTGAATATTTTTGACAATTAAAGTGTACTTTCATTTCAACTGTATGCTTATGCTAAACTGAATTGTTTGAAATGGAACTGTTTTTGACATTGAAATTGTACTTATACTAAACTGAATTGTTTAATATAGAAGTGTTTTGACATTTAACTGTGTGTAAACAAAATCTGTACTTATACTAAACTGAATTAGAACTGTTTAAATAAACTGAATAGCTTGAAATAGAAATGTTTTTGACAATTAAACTGAACTATTTGAAATAGAACTGACTCTGTGCATAGAAATAGATTTGGCATTAAATAACCAACAAGTAGGATGCAGAACAATCAATTTTCTAACTCGGTTTGAAATCAGTTTCCCTTCTTCTAGACTGGTTGCCTTACCATGGTTAAAGAATACAGTCTGCCTTACTATTTACCCATAGTTGGGAGAACAGATGGATTCATGTCTTCCCTCTACAGCCATACCACCAGCATCTGCCATTTTCAGAAAAGATTGAAAGCAGCATTACTTTTTCCAAGCTCAGCATCTGGTTCATCACTGGCAAAATACATCATGGTGATATGATTATATAGACAAATAGTATTTTGTAGCAGAAAATTTTCACCTTCAAATTGTGCCCTCTGTATTTAATGTAGTTTCTGTAGAAATAAATAGAAACCTTTACTAAAACTCTGCAGCAAATGCTTTGAGAAATTTATTAGCATTCACTAAATCTGGCTTGGAGATTCAATGATACGTCTTTACCCAACTCTTCTGCTCTAAGACCCCCAGTGAGTGTCCTGTATATGACATTAAACAATCTGATGGTGAGGCTCTGGTAATGCTGGAGCTTTGAGAAATGCAGAGTACCCCTTCATTGCCATCGTTCCCAGATCCACTCTGATCTGAAGTGGTTGCACCTGATAGGGTCCTATCTATAGCTCAAATACAACTGTTTAACATTTAGACTGAGTACTTATGCTAAGCTAAATTGTTAGAAATAGAACTGTTTTTACATTTAACTGTGTGTAAACAAATGACTGATGTTTAACTGAATTCTTAGAGATACATAGGTATACTTGGAACCATCTTTGTTAACTTATGCTAAACTGAATTTTTTTAAATTGAACTGTTGGATCATTTTAACTGTGTATAAACAAATGACTAATGTTTAATTGAATCATTAGTGTCAAATAGCAGTACTTGAAAACATTTTGCTGTGTACAAACAAATGAATTATAGTCAATAGAATTATTCATATCAGATATAAATAAGTGAAACCATTTAACTGTGTGCAAAAAAAAGAACTCTGGCTGATTTAAAAATGTTATATATAAAATACGTTTAGAAATCATATATTTAATGTATATGTATAAACAGGATTTGGCATTAAATAACCTACAATGGTTGATATGCCATGAAACCAACCAAACCAAATCAGATATATTTCATCATCATCATCATCATCATATCGTGCTGGCAGCACGGATATCCCTGACCCTCTCTCGCCACTCCTCTCTATCGTTCATCGCCCTAGGTAGGTCTTCCGGACAACAACCTGTATCCTCACATAGCTGCTGAATGTACGTTCGAGCTGGTCGTCCTGCTTTTGCGCGGCCATGTGTGGGGATCCATAAGAGTACATCTCTTATGAGTTCATCTCTGCTTCTCCAGCAGTGTCCTGCATGTCTGGTTCGTCTAACTTGGATAGTTTTCGTGATAGGGGGCAGGTGGCCGTACAGTTGGTGTCTTGTGGGGTGTTGCTGCCAGGACTTGTTCAGGATTGCACGCAGCATTCTTGTGTAATTGCCATCTAGTTTCTTCTCCAGCCGTTTTGTTAGCGTCCATGTAGTGCATCCATATAGCAGTATTGATGTGACCGCTGCCTGGAAGAAACTGCGTTTCATTTTATCGGTTAGGTTTGATTTCCATATAATCGATAGCCTATTGATAGCTGTCCATGCTTTCGTTAACCTCGTTTCGATGTCCTTTTCGGTTGATTCGACGCTGCTTCCTAGGTATGTGAATTTGTCTACTAGTTTAAGTGGGGTTCCTTCTAGAGTGGAGATGTCCCCCGTTTGGTTATAGCACATATATTCTGTTTTGTGTGCATTAACATGGAGGCCTATGCTTGCTGCTGCTCGTTCCAAACTATGCAGAAGTGTTTCAGCTTGGTCAGGTGTATTTGCCAGTATCGCTATGTCATCGGCGTAGTCGGCGTCGGTAATTGTTGTTGCGGGGTATCTTCTGCTTCTTCTCTTCGTCAGTTCGAAGCCATTCTCTTTGATTTTGTCAATCGATGTTCTAAGTACGTTGTCTAGACAAATGATAAAGAGGTACGGGGCCAGCGTAGTACTCCTGCTACAATATCAAAGTATTCTGTGTCTCCATCCGGTGATCGTACTTTTACTTTAGTGTTTCTATAGAGAATCGTTATTGCCGCTACGGTTTCTTTAGGTATGCCGTACGCTAGTAGGATTTGTTCCATCTTTCCTCTGTGAATGGAGTCGAAAGCCTTGGTAAAGTCGACAAATATTAATGTCGCTTGTAGGTTCTTTGCCCGTACACCTTCAAGGATTCTGCGGATGGTTAATATTTGTGAGGTCGTGGATCTATTTCTTCGGAAGCCATTTTGGTTTTTTCTACGTATGTTGTCGATTTTGGGTTCTATTCGGTTTCGTAGTAGGGCATTGTAGATTTTGGCAGCTATGGATGTAAGTGTTATGCCTCGGTAGTTTTTGACTAATCCAAGGTCCCCCTTTTTAGGGAAGGGGAGTATGCATCCCTTCATCCATCTATCTATCAGATTTTGATTGTATACTGCGTTGCAGTGTCGGAGCAGTATGTCGTCGAATTGTCTGGTCTTCCATACTTCCGGGGGAATTTCGTCCAGCCCTGCAGCTTTCCTATTTTTAATTTTTCTGAGAACCGAGTCGAGTTCTTCTTGTGTGAACGGTTCTAGTTTAATGTCTAATTGTTTGCTAATTATTCTGGTGATTGGTTCATGCGTTATTTTTGGTGGGTTTCCAAGTAAGTTTTCGAAGTGCTGTTTCCACAGTTTTAGTCTTTCTTGTTGGTTTGCTGCTTTAAGTTTTGCTTTGGCTGTGTTCTTTCTTCTGCTCACTTCGTTTATTGTTTGCCAGGCTATTCTAGATTGTCTATCTTCCACCGAGTCTCTAATCTTATCTATCTGATTTTGAATGTATTCTGTCTGTTCCTTTATATATATGCCTGCTAATTGATATTGTGCCGTTTTTAGTTTTAAGGCATTTGTGTTTGTTGGGTTTTTTCGATAGTTTTTGGAGGCTGTTTTCACTAGTGCACGTTTTTCTCTCACCGCTAAAGTTTCCCATGGGACTCTATATTTAGTTTTAATTTTTGTTGGAATGTATTTTGCTGCTGCCTCGAGGTGTGCATTGACGAAATTTTCGTATTCGTCGTTTGGTGTACTTTTTTCCGTCTTTTCTTGTAGTGTTTCGAATCTGTTTCTTAATTCTAATACGTATTTATCTCTTACATCTTTGTTGTTTAATAGGGCCCAGTCATAGTGTTTGGTGGTCGCTGTTCGTTTGGCGTTTTTTCGTAGGCTTAACCGTATTTTCGCTGTGACTATTCGGTGATCGGTGGATACACCCTCAAAAGAGGAGTATGCCTCGCAATTCAATGCACTATTCTTCCATTTCTTGTTTATAAGGACGTAGTCTATCTGTGCTTTAGTATTGTTTGCGTACGTGTATGTCCATAGTTTGCCCTCTCTTTTTTGGTAGTTTGTATTGAGGCATGCTAATCTATTTTCTATCATGAAATCTGTTAGATGTTGCCCATTCCTATTTGACGTGTTGTGGAGGCTGTATTTGTTGTTTCCGTTTTTCCCGATTTGTGCATTCATGTCTCCGCCAATGACTAACATGTTGTGTTTCGGGATGCTACGCACTAATGAGGATAACTCATCGTAGAAGGTGACTAGTTCATTTTCTTCACTAACATTGGTGGGGCTGTAGCATGAGATGATTGTTGCCCTGGGGTTTCCGTTAAATGTAGCTGCCATCATTCTAGGTTGTATTTTCTCAACGCTATTAAGCGTTTTTAGTGCTCTAGGTCCTATGAGTAATCCTACCCCTCCTACTGCGGCGTTGACAGAGTTTTTCCATGCGGATACAGTGGCGAGCGACCAGCCATTGCCAGTTTCGTGATATTTGATATCTTCTGTGTGCGTGTATCTGTGTTCTTGTATGCATATTATGTCTATCTTATGTTCTTCGGCCGATGCGATTAGCTCTGGGAGTTGTCCTATTCTATTTAAGGTTCTTACGTTAAACGTGGCTATTTGTAGTGTTTGCTTGCATTTTAGTAGTTTTGATTGTTTGAGCTCTGTAGCTGATTTTTTGAACACCGAGGCCAGGGCTCCAACCTCAGCAGGACGCGCCCCTTTTTTACCCGCGCGAAGAGCGATGCGGTTTGTGTAAGTGGTTTGAGTGTGGGTGATGGTTATCTTTCGATGGCTGTTTTATTCTCTTCTATAGAAGCCACTCTTACAGAGGAGCAGCAGTAATATAAACAGGATTTGGCATTAAATAACCTACAATGGTTGATGTGCCATGAAACCCAACCAAACCAAATCAGATATATTTAATGTATATGTATAAACAGGATTTGGCATTAAATAACATACAATGGTTGATATGCCATAAAATCAAACCAAATCACATATATGTTTAATATATATGTATAAAGTGGATTTGATGTACATTTTCTTTTTTAAGTAGAGGAATTATATTGTGAATTGAATTACCATGACCAGAAAATCCGGTGAACACCTGCGTGTAACATACGGAAACACTGGACAGCTGTTCCGACCTTATTAGGTCTCATCAGCGGTGTATACTGTGATCTCCTCCCCTGGAGATCGAACCAACGACCGCTGAATGCAGAGCCGAAACTCTACCACTGAGTTACAGCTCACATCGCACACAAGTGATGTTGCGAGCAGGTGTGCGCTGGATTTTCTGGTCATGGTAATTCAAAGTGGATTTGGTATTAAATAACCTACAAGGGTCGAAATGCCATAAAACTAAACCAAACCAATCATGTCTTTTCCTAGGGCTTAAACATAAAGTAAAATGCATATCACCTCTTCAAATATCTGAACACCAATTGCCAATATCTTTTCTTACGATGATCATATTCACCCCAACCCCGCCGCTCGGGCAGGATATGACACAAGGTCAATTTTTTAGCGGAGTTTAACAGGTTTGAATTCAGAGCTTTCCTTCTCCTAGACTTGTTGCCTCACCAAGGCTGAAGAACCTAGTCTGTCCTACTATTTACTCATAGCTGGAGGGAGAATAATTGGATTCATACCTTTCCCAAGGGTATTAGTGCTATGTGAAATGCAATCAGTCAGGTCCAGGATTTGAACTCGTGTTGCCGTGTCCATATCCTGTGACGATAACCATTACACCACGGGCACCACGATGATAACCATTACATTAAACATGACTCCTTGCCAATATGATTGGGTCTTAACACTGACAATGAAATGACTGAAAGAACATCTGTGCCCTAGAGAGGATTGAAGCTATGACGGAAGCTAAAATTTCTTTTCCACCATCTTTTTCTTTTCTTCGATTACCATCCAGAAAAGGAACTTGTTTTTTTTTTTCAATTGAAATATTTTTTCTGTTTACCATAAGATATAGGAAAAGTATATAGCAAAAGAATTTTGCATTTTTGTTTGACGTGTAATTTAATTTGACCATTAGGGTCGACACATAATTTCACCCAATCAGGATGACTTATCCTATTCAACCCGGAAAGATAGCAGCACAAACTGGGGAAATCTGCCAAACACTTTTTTTCGCAGAACTCCTTCATTCGGTACAGACGTCTTACTATCTGCAGCAGCATCAACACAATGAGGGAAGCCATCTAATTTATGGACCCCTTGTGTCTATTTCTCTTGGACCAAGGGTTCCCAGTTGAATATGAATTAGATGAATTCAATACGTCATACACAGGAACAACTTTACGTCACCCCCAAAATTGGCTATGTCGACGGCGATGCAAAATTCTGCTCCGACACCTTGCGACTTCACCTCTGGGAAACATTTTCTGGAGACATTCATGCTTCTCCCTGAAACGACCAGAACCACAAACTCACGGTGACTTCAACATTTCTCTCCTCAAACAGCAAACATGACTTTTGCAACACTATGGCGAACATATCTCCCTCGCACGTCCAACAACACGCGCAGCTTTCTCCACTCCATTACAACTTCAATTCGTTTCCTTACTTCTTTCCTTCCTATGAGACTTGCAGCATAAATGTAAACTCTTTATTCCATGCTGCCATTAAAAACCTTCATATAAAACCTAACGGTATCTTTGTCGTCTTACTTCTTCATCCTCCTTTATTAACAACAACAATTAGCGAGGGAATAACACATACGCGTAAGAATACATTTCTTCACTAAAAATGGTAACAAACATTGCTATCGCTAAAAGTATAAAGTTGATTTTGTATTTTGATTTCTTGAATAATGAAGACAGGATTACAAGGATAAAAACCTGAGAAAGACACCAAAAATGCCAAAAATAGTCCAAGAAAACAAAGAAAAATCATTGTGATGCCTAAGTTTTGATAAAAACAAGAAAGAGAAAGATGTTCGTCAAAGAAAAACAAATAACTCTCCTCTCAAAAATTCAGTTGAACTCATCATTGCAATCTCATTTCTGATACCTTAAATATCTGGTCTAGAAAAAACGCTGAGTCACCCGTGACTTCAAACAACAAAAATGTTGTACATACGCCATGAGTGAACTTCTATTACTAACACACGAACGATTTTTCGAAAGGAGTTAATTCTGATTGCCCATCGGAGACAAAATTATTACGACAGGATAAAATATATTATATTTAAAAGTTCCTCTTCAAAGTATAATGAAGTATCTCATTATTACTTATATTTAACAAGGGAATTTCCTGTGTACAGAAACACTTTACTCGACCAGCAGAGTAGCAGCGGCTAACGCTATATAAACACAGCTGGCAGCAACCAAAAATCAACCTGGCACCAGGGCACACTTTGGTCAGCCGTGTTCGCCGGTACACAGATCTGGTTGGTTGTGTCCTGGTTCTGGTGACAGTCGGTCGAGGTGCACCAAGACCGGTATCCTCGAACCTCAGAGGGCCATCCCCCTAGTCTCTAACTCACCTTGTAGGGGCTAGGTTTTATCGCCTGATGGGCTCCTTTTTAGGGGGATACTGATGGGACCCGAGGCATATTGGAGCTGGCGCACCTGTCTGAGCCACTGTCCCGCGCCTAGACCCACCAAAAAAAGGCCTTGTGCCACAATCGTCCGGTCGGTGGGATGTATGACAAATACCAACCCTGCAGCCGGGCACACCTCGGTCAGCCGTGTTCGCAGGTGCACGGATCTAGTAGGGTGTCTCCTGGTTCTGGTGGCAGTCGGTCGAGGCTGTCTGACATGGATTCCAGGAAGCCAGCATTCATATCGAGCGCGTCAAGATGGGCACCCTCAAGCGAGCCTCAGGGGGGCAGTCCCCCAGGCTCTATCACTCATTGGAAGGGCTAGTTTTATCGCCTTTTTTAGGGGAATACTGACGGGGTCCGAGGCATTTTTGGAGCCGCCAAGCATGTCTGGGCTACGGCGCTGCGCCCGGACCCACCTAAAAAAGGCCTTGTGCCACATTCATCCGGCCGGTGGGACATACGCGTATGACAAATCTCAACCCGGCACCCGGAGGAGAAATATCTATTACCTCTCCCGGCAGTATGGGGTTTGTGTCCTCACTACCAAATCAAGCTGCCGAACGTGGGGTCTGCGTCCTTACCCCCAGCCAAAGCACAAGACGTGGAATCCAACCAACCACAGCTGCAGACCCAGCACAGCCTACCAGACCAATCACAGCTGCCTTTTCTCATTCAAACAGTTCTTCTCAGAGCTAATCTCAGAAAGTCTTACAATCAAACAGCTTTTCTAAGACCACTTTTGGTATTTTTACTTCACCTTCCTGGCAGATACCATGAAACGACGACACTGCAGACCAATACCAGCTAAACCCAGCAGTCGTTCCTACACAACTAAGCACCAACACTAACTGCAGACCAGCACCAGCTTAACCCAGCAGCCATTCCTGCGCAACCAAGCAACCAGCACCAGTTTAACCCAGCAGCACCAACACTTGAAGCCACATCGACACATATCCGGTTAACCAAGGATTGAACAAACTGGGACATCGATCACACAGCCTCTGTAACCAGCATCTGCAGTATCTAGTCCATGACCGATTCACTACTCGGACTAGCACCAACACTTCAAGGCCTCTTCGACACAGTTAAATCAAAGTACTGCACAACTGGGACATCGATCATTCAGCCTTTGCAACCAATGCATCCACATCATTGACCGTCTCCAGCAACATCTACAACCTGACCATACAGCAACACCTAATATCTGCACCAAACACAGAGACCATCCTCACCTTATAGATGCGTTGTCGCCACAAACTTATAGACAGCTAAATCTTTCAACACAGACTTTCGACATCCAAGGTGATACAACCGCGATTTCTACCCCGCTTACACCTTTTATGTAAGATTCGCTCAATAAAACCTGACATTTAAACTTATACACTTGTCTCTGTCATTTGTCCAGTCCTCTGTCAATCGATCACAACAACCAATATACAACCTGTTCGCAGGATCGACGCACACATATACCGGTCCAGCGACAAATCAAATAAATTATATTGTCCATTCCCTGTTTTTATATATTCGGGGGTTGGCTCTATGGTGTAGTAGCTAACGTGCTAGATTTCTAGATCGTAGTAAGCGAGTTCGAACACCAGCCGCTCTATTACATTCTTTTTCTGGCTAATACCCTTTGGAAACGTATGAATCCTCTTATACCCCAGTTTTGGGTTAAATAGTACCACTACTGTTCTTCTTCAAGGATGGCTTTAGCATTAAATAACCCACGAAGGTTGATATACCAATAGTAACTTTACAATTCTTCCACAGGATGGCTTTGGCATTAAATAGCTGACGAAGGTTGATATAGCAATTGTACTATTGCTGTTCTTCAAGGATTGCCATGGCTTTGTAGTATCACCTCCCTTACTAAGGTCAGTAAATGGGCAGTCAATACTAACTCAACAGAAATCTTGGTCCTTACTTCCACCTCGGCCAAGGAATGCTATCCCAGAATCCATCGCCTCTCACTCTTCTCTCTTCCCTTCTCTCTCCTTTTCTCTCTCGCTTTCCCTCTCCCTCTGGCCAATCAGCGGAGATAGTAGCAGTTGCCGAAGACGACCCAAGAAGGGAAGAGGAAACAGTTGCTGTTGAGATTCCAGATACAAAACATGTGTGTTGACCGCCGGACATTTTCTAGCCAACACGTGGCGTTGTATACGAAGAATAAAATTCCTCTTTTAAAGTTAATATTTGTACTTCTCATTTATTATCTCAAATAACATTACCCAAGTACATATATTACAGCTTTAAATAACTCACGAAGGTTAATTGCCCTTAAACAAATAAGCTAAACTGATCTGTAAGTTACTAAATATTCTTCTGTTTGTATGTAACCATATCACGGCAGAAAAGACACGTTTTATCGAACAATGCCGCCGGACTTGTTCTCGTGTTCTCTCGCCGATGAAGGCAGACGAAACGCGTTTTCCTTCTTCACCACGAAGTCTGGTTCCTTCGACAACTATGTTCATTTATTCCTCTTCCTCTCAAAGATCAGTTTTATGCACTCCGACAAAATGTCACTCGCGTTCCGGTTCGCTTCCAACGGCACAAGTCTCATGACTGCCGTTTGTCGCTTTTGTACTTAACTTATGTATATTCATTATGATGAAGTCATGCTCTCTCTCTCTCATACCATCTGTCACAATGGTCCATTGCTCTGGGTAGGTCCTCTAAGCTGCATCCTGTGTCCACATAGAGCTGATGTATATAAGTTCTTGCTGATCGTATATCATTGGTGTTATATAGCAGGATTCAGATCTCTCCCGATTTGCGATTTCATTCAAAAAACACACACGTGGCTGGAGAAGGGTAGCATTCGACCGGATGTTAGCCTGACGGCTGCTGCCGAGACAATGAATAAAATGCGTCTTTGCACAAAAGGCTCTGCGCAGGGCTTCCGGGCGAGAATGCAAGAAATTAATTCAATTTAACAAAATACCCCTTTTCAGCCAATCATAAATCTTCCCCTTAAAAAATTTCCCAGAACCGACTTGATTCAAAGGGTATCTATTTAAGCAGCGAAGATCTGCAAAAGGGGAGACTGACCAGAAGGGTGGAAGGATAGAACACGCTACGGCCATAAAAATTCCTCTGAACACATCACCTGCTGTGACAATTGCTGACTTGGCTACAACGCCACCCTGTCCTCGACTACTACTACCACTGAGATCATCTGGTACCCTTACCACCCTTATACCACCATATCCACCAAGTGAGTTCCTTAACTTACAACATACGTGACCGTTCATGAACTCTGGCTTCACACACATTGATTCACTCTTTCTCTTGATATTGTACGCTACAATTTTGTACAGTTGATTCTTCGCTTTATCGCCTTGTTTTCCTTCCGTTTATATGATTGTTTAAAACTTTCAACCTGTGTTTGTCTTTTCCTTGCCACCATACGCTAAATATAACACTGGCTTGGAGTCCCTCAGTGAACATCGCTTATGAATTCGCCCTTACTTCACCAGCAGTACCCAGCGTGTCTTGTTCTTCTTATTTGGGGATGGTTTATGACATGGAAGATATGTGACTGTGGATTGAGGACTCAAACGCACTCAGATCATATTACGAATGGCTTCTTACGCACGCGCAAACACACAGAAACAAAAAACATACGTAGCAATGCATTTAAAATACTGTAAGAGAATATATCAATTCATTCTGATCCTGATTTTTCGATCATCTCATCATAATGGAAATTACTGTGAAATGCTGATTAGAATACTTCCCACTTACCTAAATAGAAGCATCAATATCATCATGAACTTCCGCTACAAGAAGCCAAAGAGTTCACGGGTTGTCTTGAAAACCACAGAGATAATAAAATAATCATTTCAGATATAAATGTTGTATAGTACACTGTGTCGTTATTAACAACGAGGAACACGTATGTATATAAAAATATAAGATTATATTTTTATTTTCGGTAATGATACTCGTGTGAAGCAGAAAGCAATCGCCGAGAGTTCGCGCACACGGAGGAGCTGTCGGGAGACGGACGAGCCAGTGAACAACTGACTTTAGCCGAAATTCGGGAACTTACATAGTCTACAACTCTCACGTGACCTGCAGCAATTCCTCTTTTTCGTTAACCATGGTTATGCCCACATCTCACTTCTTTGCTTTTCATTGGTTATGTTGTCTGCTTCCCATTGGCTACTTGCCCAAGCCCGGTTCTGTGGGCGTACGCATCTGCCACTATCACCGAATTCAACGACGCCCACTGTTCAGGTAATTTTCGGATATCTTCGACTGGATGCACCTGTTTTCAACATAACAACTGTGTGCATGGTGACATTTCGGCTATCACCTTGTTGATATTATCCTTGAGCGGATATAATCCTGTCAACATCCTCTGATACACAGCACCTGTGGACATGATGACATTTCGGTGATCACACCGGTCTTATCAATCAATCTGTCAACAACATCCGCCGTATTCACACCCACAGGTCACGTTAATATATTACATAAATTGGGAAAATACTCTTCTGATAATTTAGATTACTATTTTTTTTCTTTTTGTTCATTGTTTTTATACTGGACATATTTTCTTCAGATTTTTTTAAAATTATGAAACTCATTTTTTGCATTCATTCTTTTCCTACTTTAATTAGATAATGTATTCCGCCCTGAGTATGGCATTCGACTGAATTTGGAGAGTCTTGAGTACCCCTCCACAGCTATTACTTCGAGGGCAAGTCTAACCTTGAGCGCTAGTACCTATTAAAGTCCTATTTATGGGTCAAATAGATCTGTTTGCAAATTGTTTGAATTAGAGAGGAATACTTGGTACTTATGTAAAAAAAAAAAAAGAAATGAAGAAACGACACAAAAATATAAATGTACGTAATTCCCTCACCTCTAATCATGAAATAAACCTAGACGTTAACATCTATCAATCAATCAATAATATATTTTCTTAGTCAAAAAAGATTTGGAGAATCTCCTTTCATATTGAAAAAATATTTGGAACCGCATGTATGATTGTTTGAAAAGTCTTAAGCCTGTCATTGTATTACTCACTGGGTTTTTTTTTGTGGGGTGTTGTTTGGTTTTTTTGTTTGTTTACTATCATTTCTGTAAAAAAAAAAAAAAAAAAAAAAAAAATGACCCGTTTCTTGGTGAAATTCTACACGTGCACTCGTTCAAGTTCACTGGGTAAATTTTTTTCAGCAGTGTTTTTTGAAGGTTTTTTTTTTTGTGATTTGAACTAATCAAACCCTCAACCATTGTAAGTTATTTAATGCCAAATCCTGTTTTTACATATGTCTTAAATACGCTATTTGTAAACACATTTTGTGGATACACACAGTTAAATGTTCTTTTTCTAAAAATCACATTTTTTTGCTATCATTTTCGGTAAAAAAAATAAGAGACCTGTTTCTTGGTGAAATTCAACATGTGTTGTGGTGCAAGTTCACTGGAGGAAATTTTTCAGTAGGTTTTGTATGTGTGTGTGTGATTTGAACTCATTAGACCCTTAAAAGCACTTGGTTTGGTTTGTTGGCATATAAACCATTGTTAGTTATTTAATGCAAAATCCTGGTTTTTACATATATGTTAAATATGCGCATTGTAAACACATTTTGTAGATACACACTGTTAAATGAACCAACATTTCTGTTTCTAAAAATTTGATTCAGCGTCTGTCAACAAAATGAAATTGTTCCAAGTATTGCTACGTATCACCAACAATTCAGTTAAATATCAGTCATTCGTTTACACACAGTTAAAAGATCAAAAAGTTCTATCTCAAGCAATTCAATTTAGTCTAAGTCATCTGTTTGCACTCAGTTTAAATGTCAAACAGTTCTATTTGAGCCATGGATAGGACCCTATCATGTGCTACCACACCTGGCCAGACTGGATCTGGGAGCAATAGCAATGAAGGGGTGCTCCACATTCCCCAAAGCTCCAACATTACTGGAGCCTCACCATTAGATTGTTGCGGCGGAGGTGGAGGGCATCTTACCCCTCAGCAGAGATGCAGTCAGTGTATTCTTCTGCTCGAACTAAATGGGCTGCCCAAAAGTACTGCAATTTTTTTTTATTTTTCGAAAAAAAAATTATTTTACATTTTTTAAGAGAGGGGGGTCACTTTCACGTTCCAATCCAATGTAGAATTATCTGCTAATTCTGGAACAAGTGTTTTAAAAAAGGACCCTCTTCTCGAAGTGAAAAAAGAAATTAACACCCCATAAATCAGCAGTTGCATGGCCACCTATCACCCATCACGAAAACCATCCAAATAAGACGAACCAGACATACGGGAAACTGCTGGAGTAAAAGGATGAACTCATAAGCGACGTACTCCTGTGGACCCTCTCACATGGACGAGCAAAGGATGAACGACTAGCTAGAACCTATCTACAGCAGTTCTGTGTTGATGCAGGATGTAGTCTGGAAGACCTGCCAGGAGCAAAGGAAGATAGAGACGGGTGTCGAGAGAGTGTCAGGGAAATCCGTGCTAGAAGCACAACATGATGATTATGAAAATAATTCGACGTGTTTGGTTCGGTTTCTTTGTTTAATGGCATATTAACCTTTGTGGGTTATTTAATGCTGATGCCATCTTTGTAGAACAGAAGTGGTACTATTGGTATATGAACCTTTGTGGGTTATTTAATGTCAATGCCATCCTTGTAGGAGAATGGACCTTCATCGTGGGAAAAAAGTATAATCCTCCCACCACTAGTATTGAGGACTTATCATCCAACGAGATCCACAAGTAAATGCCAGTGAAACTAAAGCAAAGATGCCTCTTCGTATAACATGATTAAAAAGTAAGCAACTGAATGAATGGCGGAAGGAGGATTATACTTTTTCCCACGATGAAGGATAGTAGTGGTAGTGGTAATTTACTAAGCTTTTTGCTTAGATGTGGCACAAGGTCATATGAAAGGGGCACCCAATGAGACTCGAACTCACTCATGTAGGTTTGCTAGTCGAGCTTGCTAACCATTACACCACCAAAGGCGCCTGCTGGGATCTGGGTAGTGTGGAGTACCGTTTCATTAGTCCTAAATTCACGTTGGACCGGCTGGAGAGTACCTCTTTGGGTCCCATCTACGAATCAAATAGATCTGTTTAAAAATCATTCATATTCGTTTGGACCTTTTGCAAAAATAAAACCCCTTAAGAAACAAATTACTCAAAGCACGTAAATATGAGCGTTCAGTAAACGCGATCCCCAAACCTCTAGGCATAAAATAACCGTAGGTGAGTTGACATACCGTTAAAATATATCAACCATCTCCTACTCAAGATAGCCTTATACCAAACCTGAATATTTTTATGTCTATTCATTCATTCGTGCTCTCTCTCTCTCCCTCTCTCTCTCTGTTTAGAACTTCACTATTAAAAATATTATTACAAAGTTGTTAGTGATTTAATCCATAGAAATGAATCCTTATTTAATCTATTACACAGATAATCCAGGATTTGAAATTCCATCTAATCCAGGAATACTTTGTCAACATCCCACGGATTCTAAATCTTTTCCAGATTAATGTCTAGTGTTGATTCTCTTCGTATTTTTTTCCTCTTTTAATAAATTTTCTGATTTTTATACCATAAATCAAATTGGCCTGGCTTCTCCATCTTCTCTGGTCAACATATTACTTTTAAATCATTTTTGTTTTTCTTTTATTGGATGTAGGTAACAAGCAGCAAGAAATAGATTGCGTAGAATAGTTTCATTACCAATATTTATTTGCGTGTATGGTAGACATGTATCTAATTTCATTTGCGGGAGAGAGAGAGAGAGAGAGAGAGAGAGAGAGAGAGAGAGAGAGAGAAAATGTTTGTACACTTTGATTGAACAAATTTGGCATAGAATAAATATTGATTGATACCAAGCAACCAGACTGTTTTTATTAGAATTTGTAGACCAGTCACCAACTAAAATCCGGAAACATTTCATCCTGTCTCTCTCCTACTGGCTCTGTCAACGGACCATAGAATACACTGACTGTATTCCGAGAAGAGGGGTAAGAATGCCCCCATCCCCGCAAAATGTGTGTGCGTCTTGAGAACGACACTGAACTGTATTCGATGGTGAGACTCAAGTTCAGAAGATCTGAGGAGTGTTAAGTACACCTTCATTGCAATTTGCTTCCAAATCCACAGTCAGTATCCCGACAATAGGGTGATGGAGTTTATGTATCGTAGTGGTTAACGTTGTGTGCTGTGACATCAAAGTAAGCTAGTTCGAACTCTAGTCACGCTATTAAGTTAATAATCGGATTAATACCTCTGCGAAAGGCATGAACCCCAATTTATCAACCCAGCTTATATGTTAAATAGTACCACTACTGTTTATCGGCTAGGATGACTGGCATTAAATAACCAACGAAGGTTGGTATACTATTAAACAATAAAACCAAACCAAAAGAACCTATCTTTGGGTCAAATAGATGTTTAAAAAATTATTATTATTGAATAAGAATATGTGAAACCATATAACTATGGAAACAAATGATTATTATTGAATAGGAATAGTTATTGTATGCCATATAATAATGTATGAATTGGTTATATTTGATAGGAATACTTGAAACCATGCAACTGTTTTCAAGTTATTTGTATTTGATAGGAATACTTGAACATTTACAATTGTGTGCAGGTTATTTGTATTTGATAGGAATACTTGAAACCATACAACTGTTTGCAAGTTATTTGCATTTGATAGGAATACTTGAAACCATACAACTGTTTGCAAGTTATTTGCATTTGATAGGAATACTTGAAACCATACAACTGTGTGCAAGTTATTTGTATTTGATAGGAATACTTGAAACCATACGACTGTTTGCAAGATATTTCTATTTGATAGGAATACTTTATATATAATTGTGCAAAAATGTTAAGAAACAATAAAAACATTGTAAATATAAACTTCTGATGAATGCAATTCCCTAACCTCTAGGCTGAAAATAATTTTAAAGAAGTTGAAATGCTGTAAAAATCAATCAATCAATCAGGACATTTCTACAGGTATAGTATCTATATTTGTCAATTTTAGCTTCGCACAATACAAGGCCTGACAAATAAAATGAAGGTAGGAAGATCATGTTGTATCATTCTGTGAATGTGGTTCGAGCAAAAAGATTGAATAAATGAAGGCAAAAGTAATAATGCTATTATGTTCTAAAAGTAAATGCACTGTGAATCATTTTACTATAGAAACCCACTATAAACCCTTTTACTACTGAAATGTACTATGAGTCATTTTACTATAGAAATTTACTGTGACTCATTTTACTATTGAAATACCCTACAAATCATTTTGCTATAGAAATGCACTGTGAATCATTTTACTACAGAAACCCACTATAAACCCTTTTACTACTGAAATGTACTATGAGTCATTTTACTATAGAAATTTACTGTGACTCATTTTACTATTGAAATACCCTACAAATCATTTTGCTATAGAAATGCACTGTGAATCATTTTACTACAGAAACCCACTATAAATCCTTTTACTACTGAAATGTACTATGAGTCATTTTACTATAGAAATTTACTGTGACTCATTTTACTATTGAAATACCCTACAAATCATTTTGCTATAGAAATGCACTGTGAATCATTTTACTATAGAAACCCACTATAAATCCTTTTACTACTGAAATGTACTATGAGTCATTTTACTATAGAAATTTACAGTGACTCATTTTACTATTGAAATACCCTACAAATCATTTTGCTATAGAAATGCACTGTGGAGAATTTTACTGTAGATTAATGCTGGAGATCAGGATCTGAGTTGTTAGAGGTCAGGAATTAATATACAGGATCTAGCTTAATGGTCTCCTAGATTTAGCACTGAACAAGTAGTAGGTATGTCTTTGAACATCAATAGCCATACCATTTCACTTGCCATTATGGCATAGAATGGAGAACATCATGTATTTGCAACATGAAGGTGATTTCATAAACATTTCCGAGGATCTGGAAATGGAAGATTTCCTGACAGGAAAACGACATTGCTGTGAGTTGTATATTTCAGAGAGACAGGTTCAGCTTTTTTAAAAAGGAAATCACCCGGTAAGACCTTGCAACATTCACCTCTTGAAATGGCAGCGATACAAGAGCTAACATCTAGGCAAGTGCTGAAGAACTTCAGGGTGAGGTTTGAGGCTGGTAAGGGCAAGCACTTGAACAATATGAACTTTGAAACAAAGTTTAAAACAAGTTAGTGACCTAGGTACTAATTGCCCAGTCAGCTGGGGCTGTAGAATACACCGACTGCTTATCTGCAGAGGGGTAAGAACCCCCCCCCCCCCCAACGAGTGTCCTGATTTTGACACTAAACAATCTGATGGTGAGGTTCCAACAATGCTGGAGCTTTGGGGAATGCGGAGTACCCCTTCATTGCCATCGCTCCCAGGTCCACTCTGGCCCGGAGTGGTAGCACCTGATCAGGGTCCTATCTTTTGGTTAAATAGGACTAACAGCATTCTCATGCTAAAATGAATTGTTTGAGTAAACTGAATAGCTTGAAATAGAAATGTTTTTGACAATTAAACCATACTTACATTTAAACTGCGTGCTTATGCTTAACTGAATTATTTGAAATAGAACTGTTTTTCAACATTAAAACTGTATTGACACTTAACTAAATTGTTTCATATAACTGCTTGAATAGTTTGAAATGGAAATGTTTTTGACAATTAAACTGTGTAATTATGCTAAACTGAATTGTTTTAAATAGAACAGATTATTTACTTAAAAATGGATTTGGCGTTAAATAACCTACAAAGGTTGATATGCCATAAAACCCAACAAACCAAACCAAACCTAGGTACTGAGTTACATTGTTCTAACTAAATTTATATGAACTTCCAGGGGTAGTGTTGATGGCATAATGGCTAAAGTGCTGAATTGCAATGTTGTTGTAAGCAAGTTTTAATTCCAATCACACTGTTGTCTTTCTACAAGGTTGACTTTGGCATTAAATAATCCATGAGGGTTGATATGGCATTAAAAAAAGCAACCAGATATACAGTACAACTCTTTCAATGATCACATGAAAATTTTGAAGATTATAACTGTTGGGTTTTTTTTTGTTCAAGATATTTTCAACTATTTTTCAAAGTTAGCGATTGTTTGAGAAAATGGACAGTATCACCCATCATTCATTCGGTTGCTTCCTTTTTAATCATGTCATAAGAAGAGGCATCTTTGCTTTAGTTTCACTGGCATTTACTTGTGGATCTCGTTGGATGATAAGTCCTCAATACTGAGGTAGCAGATTATTGTACAATGGGCAATATTTCTCCATCTTTTTAATCATTGTCGACTTTGAATTTTCAGTTTTCTAGAAAAGGAAATATGGAACCATTATAATCTGTGTAATCATTCAATGAATGTCTGGATTTATTTTGAACTGCATAAGTCATGTCCTTGTGCCTTACCAGTTACACTTCATATGTGTTGTTTGTGCTATTTGTGTAATTCAGAGCACTGTTTATTTCTTGCATTTGAACACCACTCTACTTTTCTGTCAGGGTTTATCTTAAAATATGTAATTTGTTCTAGACAAATTTAGTTTTAGTTAAGTTTGACTGTTTTTCTTTCTTCTCTTTTGTTTTTCTTGTTTCTCTATTTACTTGCCGGTAAAAAAAACCAAAAAACACTCTATTCTAAAACATTCAATTTTATCTCTATTGTAATTCTATGTTAAGTTTTCATTTTAAATTCTTTTTTTAACCTGGTTTCACTTACTAAAACAAATGTTTACGTATTTACCCAAATCTTCTATACAAGCAGTATGTGACACAAGGTCAGTTTATTAAGGAGCGTTTAGCAGGTTTGAATTCAGAGTTTTCTTTTTCCTAGACTTGTTGCCATACCAAGGTTAAAGAGCCCAATCTGTCCTACTATTTACCCATAGCTGGGGAGAGAGTAGCTTGATCTATAATGCTGCCAAGGGTATTACCGTTAAGTGAAATGCAAACAGTCTAGTCAAGGATTTGAACTTGGGTCGTCATGTCCATTTCTTATAACAATGACGATTATAACGCAAGCACCTCACAAGCTTAAAACAAATGTCTATGGCAAATAGTAATGAAGACAGAGAGCCACCTTGGAAAATCTTTCCTAATAAAGACCTCAGCAAGGAATTTCTCTCCTATTTCCTTATTATTCATATTATCTATTAGGTTTACTTCTATTTTGATAGGGAGTTCCTAAAGTGTAGAGGTTGACATACTGAAGTGCAACATCATAGTCAGCAAGTTCAAACTCCAGATGCACTATCATATTCACTTGCAGACTAACACCCTCGGAAGACTTATGGATCCCTTTATTCCCCTACCTATGAATTAAATAGTAGCACTACTGTCCTTCTACAAGGATGGCTTTGGCATTAGATAACCCACAAAGGTTGATATATCAATAGTAACACTACTTTTCTTCTACAAGGATGGCTTTGGCATTAAATAACCCACAAAGGTTGATATATCAATAGTAACACTACTTTTCTTCTACAAAGATGGTCTTGGCATTGAATAACCCACAAAGGTTTATATACCAATAGTAACACTACTGTTCTTTTACAAGGATGGCTTTGGCATTAAATAAACCACAAAGGTTGATATACTAATAGTAGCACTACTGTTTTTCTATGAGGATGGCTTTTGCATTAAATAACCCACAAAGGTTGATATACTAATAGTAACACTACTGTTCTTCTACAAGGATGGCATTTAGCATTAAATAACCCACAAAGGTTGATATACTAATAGTCGCTCTATTGTTCTTTTAACATGATGGCTTTGGCATTAAGTAACCTATGAAGGTTAATATGCCATTAAACAAAGCAAACAAACCAAGCTAATCTTCTACTTCTAGGAGGCACTCTTAATATCATGTTTATCGTCATACAAAATGAAATTGGCAAACCTAGATGTTCTTCCTACTCCCACAACTGTGTGGAAATAATAGGGCAGGCTTAGCTCTTTAGCCTTGGTTAGGTCATCAATCTAGAAGAAAACTCTGAATTCAAACCAGTGGTACTCCTCTCAAAAATTGACCTTGTATCCCATCATGCCCATAGCTGAGGGGTTGGGTAAATGCAAAATTATTATCTATACTATTTGGCTAAAGTTTTACATCTTCTTTTTCTTCATCATTTTATTCATTACCTAGTTTTACTTACTACTATTTCTTTTGCCCAGTCGGCTGGGGCTGTAGAATATACCGACTGTTTCTCTGCAGAGGAGTAAGATCCCGCACCCTCAATAAGTGTCCTGGATATGATCCTAAACAATCTGATAGTAAGGCTCCAGGAATTCTGGAGCTTTGGGGAATTCGGAATACTCCTTCATTGCCATCACTCCCAGGTCCACTCTGACTCAGAGTGGTAGCACCTAAAAGGTCCTATCTATGGGTCAGATAGAACTAAACTGTGTACTTATGCTAAACTGAAATGGAACTGTTTTTATATGCTAAACTGAATTGTTTGAAATAGAACTGTTTGAATAAACTGAATAGCTTGAAATAGAAATGTTTTTGACAAATTGTGTACTTATGCTAAACTAAATTGTTTGAGATAGAACTGTTTATTTGTATAAAAATGGATTTGGCATTAGATAACCAACAAAGGTTGATATGCCATAAAACAAAATATAATCATATAAACCAATTTAACACAACACAAAGTCACCCTTAAACATGATCTCTGATGATGGGAACATATTCTTCAAACCATTAATGACAAATATGTAAGCATAGACGTATAATGTACATCATTCCCTAACTTCTAGGCATGAAATAACCCTAGATGGTTTGACATGCCATTAAAATTCATCACCCATCATTCTCTTGAAACTATGTAATTTATATCTATGTTTCTTGACATTGACTGAAGTAAGTTAAAAGTATTTGAAATTGTTATATCTATAAACATTATGATCAGTGGACAGTTCTAACACAAAGATCCATCCTATTGACATCAAATCTCACAATAGAAGAAGCTTATGAAAAAAACTGTAGAAGACTTAATTTGTTGGTTTATATATATATATATATATATATATATATAGTTAAGCAGCAAGATCCTAATTGATAATATAAAAATCATATATAAAAAAATAACAATAAAAACTGCTTACAAATCCTTGAAGCAATAACATCATCATCATCATGTCGTGCTGGTAGTACGGATATCCCTGACCCTCTCTCGCCACTTCCCCCTATCGTTCATCGTCTCTGGCAGGTCTTCTGGACTACATCCTGTATCCTCACATAGTTGCTGAATGTATGTTCGTGCTGGTCGTCCTGCTTTTGCTCGGCCATGTGTGGGGGTCCATAAGAGTACATCACTTATGAGTTCGTCTCTGCATGTCTGGTTCGTCTAACTTGAATAGTTTTCGTGATAGGAGGCAGGTGGCCGTACAGTTGGTGTCTTGTGGGGTGTTGCCACCAGGACTTGTTCAAGATGCTGCGAGCAATCTTGAACAAGTGAAGCAATAACAATAAAAGATAAAAAAAAAACACAATAAATAAAATAACATTCAACACAGGTATTAACATATCAAATATATTCAATAACTAACATTACCACCCCGCTCCTCACCAAATGAGTCAAATATATGCTATAAAAAAAACCCACTCTAAATAAGCATAAAAACTCACTAAAACAATCAATCAAACACAACCCCTGAGTACAACCAGCGAAATGGTTCAAAGTGCTTGAACTAGTATGCCGCACTTTCTTCACCACCTTGACCCAGACATAAGAAAAATAACAAGAAGACTTGAACATGTCTACTTAACAAGAAAACACTGCAGTCTTCAATGAATATGCCTATATATATATATATATATATATACATATATATTGTCATCCACAGACAGACTGTTTTGTTATATCACAATTCATCAGTGTGGCTAAACACACAAGATACTTCAAGCTAGGATCAAAACCCGACTAACTTTACATCAGCCTGATAACATAACACCACAGGCATCAGCAGCCCAAACACAAGCAAGGGAATTTAACATATATGTATTAACTTTCTTCAGTTTACATTTTATGGTATCAAAAACTGAAGTGCTCAATTTGTTAAAAGAGTTAAAAGAATTATGCAAGTGGCAACTATTAATTCCTTCACCAAATATATATATATATATATATATATATATATATATATATATATATAAGATATTCTTCAATCCAGTAAATCCAGAATAGGGAACAATTCAAACAGGACAAATTTAGAATATTTGAATATTCCTGGTAAAGAGCTCAATGTAAATAAAATCCACAGAGCAAATAATATTATTTCAAGAAAAATAAAATATTCAGTCACATTAGGATGATAAATTTATTTCCTTCCTGTTAAGAGCATTGATATGAATCAAAACAACAAAAGAATTTTAACAAGACTTCATCATATCCAACAAGAAAATAAAAAGGATGGAAATAAATTTATTATCCTAATGGGACCAAATATTATTTTTTTCTTGAAATAATATATATATATATATATATATATATATATGAAGGTGGTGAAGGAATTAACAGTTGCCACTTGATCCCAGCTTTAAGCATCTTGTGTGTCTAGCCACACTGATGAGTTGTGATATAAGGAAACATCCTGTCTGTAGATGACAATATGTTGTGTTGGTTGTTCTGTAACACACTAAACAGCATTTTATTAGCATGGGCTACAATACACCAACTGCCACAGGGTCTTACCCATCCACAAAATAGCATGTTCTGAGCATGATACTAAATTATATCTGATGGTGAGGCTCCAATTCTTGAATTCTCAGTGTGGAGTCACCCTTTGATTACCATCACTCAGAGGTCTACTCTGACCTGAAGTGGTAGTTAGGTTAGGTTAGGATATTTGGTTAAATGGCATATCAATCCTTGATGGTTATTTAAAGCCAAATATGGTTTACATATTTATCTTATATGATTTGAAAGTGAGTAGTTTGTAGGTAACTTAATTTTTAATCAAATTAGAGCTCATTTGTTTGCACGCAGTTAAATGGTCTCAAGGATTGCTATTTAACATTAGTAATTCCATTTATCAAGTGTTCCTATCTAATTTAATACTAATCATTCATTTGCTCTCAGTTGATAATATTACTCATTTGTTTGCAAACAGTTAAATGGTTTCAAGTATTGCTATCTAACACTAATAATTCTATTTGATATTCATTTGTTTGCACACAGTTAAATTGTTTCAACTTGTGTTATTTAACATTAGTTATTCTATTTATTAAGTATTTCTATCTAATATGAACAATTTTCATTCAGCTGAATAGCTAATAATAATGACCCTTAGTAAATGATTGAACAGTTCTATTTGACCCATAGATAGGGCCATAACAGGTACATCTACTCTAGATAAAAGTTGATCTGAAAGTGATGGTAATTAAGGAGTACTCCACCTTCCCCAAAACTTCTAGACAGTAGCCTCACCATCAGATGAATTTTAATGTCACACACAGTTTACTGAATAGTTTCAAGTATTGCTATCAAAGACTAATAATTCTATTCAACATTATTCATTCATTTGCAAACAGTTAAATGGTTTCAGGTATTGTTATCTAATACAAATAATTCAATTGAATATTGTTTGTTTACACAGTTAAATGGTTTCAAGTATAGTAAATGATGAAATTGTTCTGTTTGACTCAAAAATGGAACCCTAACAGGTACTACCACTCCAGGTCGGTGTGGACCTGGGAACATTGGTAATGAACAGGTTCTCTACATTTTCCAAAACTCCAGAACTAAAGCCTCATCATTAAATTCAATTACCTAGAACACTCATTGGTAGGGAGGTGGTTACCCCTCTGCTGGGGGACAGTCAGCATATTCTACAGCCCCAGCTGACAAGGCAGGGGAGCAGTGATACATGCTAAGGTCCAGTCTATAGGTTAAATAGATTTAAGATTATGTTTAAAATGATAGCCTATGAATTGATGTAGTTCACTATTTAGAGATATTTTTACAAAAAATGAAGTGTTTACCAGTTTGAAACAGTTGTGAACATTATTAATTGCTTGAAACTTGATAACTACTTTCAAATTATTAGTATTAGATAGGAATACATGAAACCATATGATTTTATGGAAATTATTTATATTGAGAATTATTCATTGAACCTATAATGTAATATACTACCGCGGAATCTTGACAAACAACCTGGAACATATTTATATATATATATATATATATATATAATCTTATATCTTTATTATTCAATGGTGATGCTTGTGTGGAGCAGGAGAGCAGTCAGAGAGAGTTTGCATGTACAAAGGAGCAGTTAAAAATCGGAACTGCTAGCGAGAATTGACTTCAGCTAAAATTCTAGACTTTATATCGTGTTAAAATTCCCACGTGATCCACATGGCTACACATCTTTGCCTACACAATGCTTGTTTTTCATTGGCCATAGTTTACACCCACACAGTGCTTGTTCTCCATTGACATGTCATAAAACCAACCAACCAACCAACCATTCTTTGTATATTTTTTTTCTCTGTTAGGATTGTATTCTACTCCATGAAGTTTGTTCTATATATTCAACCTCCACTTTTGCTTTTTGCCTTTGTTCTTTTTTTTTTTTGACTAATTTGTTCCAATAGAGTTTCATTTTAGTTGCTTCTGGCTATTTTTTCCTGTTATTTAACATTATTCTTGAACATTCAATTTTGGTTGTATTGTTTAACATTATGCTGGGATTGTTTTGGCTTTTTTTTTTTAAATCTATTTTTATTGGTTGAAGTGGTAATCATTTTGATAACATAGAATAACAGGGAGAAAGAGTCTCCTTAGAAAATGTCTCTTCCTTATATAGGGATTACTTTACTATTATTTACCTAGCTCATCTCTTCTTTTTTCTTCACCGCTTTGCCTCTCTCCTTTTCTTCCCAGTACAACTTAAGGCAAAAAATCATCAACTTGTTTATTTCCACAGGTAAAACAATTCACTCTTCGAATTTGATGTTTTTATGCTTAGAACGCTAAGATTTTTTTTGCAGGTACAACAGGTTTTCCTCATTTCTCTCTCCCCTTCTTTTCTTCTTATAGTGTGTCAATTCCACTCACTATAAATAAACCAGCCCATGTTTATAATGGTTAGAGTGCTCACCAAAGGTCCAGGAGATGGAGGTATAATCCTAGGTCGAGTCATACCAAAGACTCTAAAAATGTTACTTGATGCCTCTTTGCTTAACCCTTAGCATTATAAGTCACAAATCAAGGGTAATTGGAGGAATCCAGGGAAAGGAGTAGTGTAATAGTGTAATAGCTATTGAAAATGAAGCCTTCAAATTTTTACTGACTATGGTTGGCCTACTTCTTCTTTAATGCATATCATTGGATTTAAATGAAATAACAAGTTTTACATATGATGTCCTTCTTCCAGACAGATACTTTGATAAAAGTTATAAAACAAAAACTGAAATCTAACATTTAATTCTCAAAAAAAATCATAATATGGCAGTTTCAGTCAGACATATTTGCTTGTTTATTTTTTATTTTTTAGATTTTTTGCAGGATCTTATTCAAACAACGTAACCATGACTAACACTCAATGCCTTTTTTTCTATTTCCTGTCACTTCAAAAAATGTTATAGAAAATGTTGGTCCCTCACTTTGTAATCAGATGGCTTCCCTAACAATAAAAAGAAGTGATCAATATTTTGTGTGTGATTCTTTGGACTATTGTCCTTATCTTTATTGCTGTTAGCTGAAATACCATGTTTTAGCCACTGTATCCTCCAGCCTTCCTCAGGTGCCTCTTGTTTATCTGAGCATAGAAATTACTCAACCTGGGAAATCATTTTTAAAGTTTGACTGTTGATCAAACAAGGCATTCAAGAAATATGAAGATGTTATTCCAATAATGATAGGCATAAAAAAACAATGACACCATTATTTAAATAACATCTTCATATTTCTTGAACGCCTTGTTTGATAATTAGTGCTGGACTGTAATATCATGGTAGGTAAGTTTAAACTTCAGTCATGCTATTACATTCACTTTCAGTTGCCCAGTCAGCTGGGGCTATAGAATACACCGACTGCACCTCTGCAGAGCGGTAAAACCCACCCCAATGAGTGTCCTGCATATGACACTAAATAATCTGATGGTAAGGTTCCAGTAATGCTGGAGCTTTGAGGAATTGTGGAGTACCCCTTTATTGCCATTGCTACCAGGTCCACTCTGGCCCAGAGTGGTAAAACCTGATAAGGGTCCTATCTATGGGTTAAATAGAACAAACGGCATACTTATGCTAAATTGAATTGTTTGACTAAACTGAATAGCTTGAAATAGAAATATTTTTGACAATTAAACTGTACTTACATTTAAACTGTGTACTTATGCTAAACTGAATTGTTTGAAATGGAACTGTTTTTTTGACAATGAAACTGTATTTACACTAAACTGAATTGTTTAATATAGAACTGTTTTGACATTTAACTGTGTGTAAACAAAATCTGTACTTATACTAAACTAAATTAGCTGAATTAAAACTGCTTGATTAAACTGAATAGCTTGAAATAGAAGTATTTTTCACAATTAAACTGGGGGTGTCTTCGTGGTGTAATGGTTAAAGCGATGGACTGTGGAATCATAGTACGTGAGTTCGTATTCCAGTCGCGCTATTATGTTCACTTTCGGGCAAATACCCTTGGGAAAGGTATGAACCCCCTTATCCTCCCAGCTATGGGTTAAATAGTACCACTACTGTTCTTCTAGGAGAATAGCTTTGGCATTAAATAACCTAAAAAGAGTTGATATGCCATTAAACAAAGAAACCAAACCAAACCACAATTAAACTGTACTTACATTTAAACTGCATGCTTATGCTAAACTGAATTGTTTGTAATAGAACTGATTATTTACATAAAAATGGATTTGGCATTAAATAACCTACAAAGGTTGATATGCCAACCAACAACATTCATTCACTTTCGGACTAATACCCTTGAGAAAGATGTGAACTCTCTTATCCTCCCACCTATGGGTTAAATAGTACCACTAGTGTTTTGGAATTAAATTAAAAGGGTTTTGGACCCTTAACCCACCCATTCCTCTTATTCCCTCCTTTAAGATATATGTATAATCTTAATCAGACACTTGTTTTTACTGCTTCATCTCTTAAAAACTATCGAGGAATCCGTAGAGGCATTTTTTTTTTATTTATCTTTAAATGAAGCTCTATCAATCACTTTCTTTTTATAATCTTGATTAGTGTCATCCTTCATTTTTATAATTCGCATTGGTTTTTTCGGTGGTGGGTGGGGGGCAATTTACTTGAGTGATCTCTTCTATGACAGCCAGCAGGATTGAAGTGTTTTTTTCCTGCTTTACAGATTATCATAACAAACATCTCATAGAATGTGCTGGTTGGTTAGATGCCATCCCTTATTTGGTTAGTTTATCCCGAGGTTTAGAAATATTAATCTCCAATCACGAGGGTCATTCAATAAATAAGGTGAATTTTGCATAAGGAGTTCACAATTTGAAGTGCTGTTTACTGTTGCCTTTTTTTTTTTTTAAGGAAATCAATCATGATGAGTCCTTTTTATATCCTAGAATACTGTCAGCATGACCTTCTTCACTGACCACTGCATTTTATTTGCCAGAGAGTTGGTATGTTTTGACTCCATGGACTGTTTTTTCAATTTAAAATCATCTTTTTGCCCAGTCAGCTGGGGCTGAAAATATGACTGCACCTCTGCAGAGGAGTAAGGCCCCCACCAAGAGTGTCCTAGATATGACACTAAACAATCTGATGGTGAGGTTCCAGTGATGCTGGAGTTTGGGGGAATGCAGAGCACCCCTTTATTACCATTGCTCTTAGGTCCACTCTGGCTCAGAATGGTAGCATCTAATGGGGCCCTATCTATGGGTTAAATAGAACTAACTGCATACTTATGCTAAACTAAATTGTTTGAATTAGAACTGTTTGACTAAACTGAATTGCTTGAAATAGAAATATTTTTGACAATTAAACTGTGTACTTACATTTAAACTGCATGCTTATGCTAAACTGAATTGTTTGAAATGGAACTGTTTTTGACATTGAAACTGCACTTATGCTAAACTAAATTGTTTAATATAAAAGTATTTTGACATTTAACTGTATGTAAACAAAATCTGTACTTACACTAAACTGAATTAAAACTGTTGGTATAAACTGAATAGCTTGAAATAGAAATGTTTTTGACAATTAAACTGTGTACTCATGCTAAACTGAATTGTTTGAAGTAGAACTGACTATTTGCATAAAAATAGATTTGGCATTAAATAACCAACAAAGGTTGATATGCCATAAAATCCAACTAACCAACCAATCAGACTCATCTTTGCAAACCCATGTTTACTCCATTTTCAAACATTTTTCTTGAATAAAATACGCTTGTCTATACAAGTCACAATTTTCTTCGGTTTATTTTACATGGTTTACACTTCCCTAAGATCAAAAATGTTTTCGAGGGTAATTCTCATGGCAAAAGGGGTCAACATATGGGACTGTGACATTATAGTGAGCAAGTTTGAACTACAGTTGTATTATTACGTTCCCTTTTGATCTAATACCCTTTGAAAAGGTATGAACCCATTTATCCCCATTCCCATCTATGGGTTAAATAACCCCACTCCTGTCCTTCTACAAGGATGGTTTTGGCATTAAATAACCCATGAAGGTTGATATGATATCGAACAAAGAAACCAAACCCCAAATTTTTTGAGTGACCTCTGTTCAACCCAAGAGCACTTTCTTTGATTTGCCTCCAATTTTTGCCTCAAACCAATTCCAAACCATTCCAAGTTTACATTTATGGGGGAAAAATTCAGAAAAAGAAAATTTGCTTTGCTTTTTTTTTTTAAATTTCTCTTATTCATTGAACGACCATTGTATAAACTGTACAAAAATGTATCTTCACCATTATTTTAAACAGGTACATACTTCATAATCTAAAACAAGATTTAGTTAATCCATAGATGGGATCCTAACAGGTACTACCATTATAGTTCAGAGTGGACCTGGAAGTTATGGCAGCAAAGAAGTATTCTACACTCTCCAGAGCTCTAGAACAGGAGCCTCACCACCAGATACAGTTATAGTTGAAAGAAATGGAATCAGCAACTTGAGTTCAAATCTTGGGGATGAGACTTTGTATTTTATTTTATGCTAATACACTTGGCAAAGGCATGAACCTATCTGTTCTCCCTCTAATTATGAGTAAATCATAATGCAGACTAGGTTCTTTAGCCTTGGTTAAGCAACCAATCTTAGAGAAGGAAAACTCTGAATTCTTACCAGTTATACTCTACTAAAAAATTGACCTGGTGTCACATTCTATGAGGAAAAGGTAAGATAAATACATACTTCATCATGTCGTGCTGCTGGCACAGATTTCCCTAACTCTCTCTTGCCATCTGTCTCTATCATCCTTTGTTTTTGGCAGGTTGTCCAGGCTACATCCTGTCTCCATACAGAGCTGTTGTAGATAAGTTCTAGCTAGTTTTGCGTGTCCATGTGAAGGGGTCCATAAGAGAACATCACTTATGAGTTCATCCTTGCTCCATATGGGACACTGCTGGAGGAAATGAATACTTAGAACACCATTTTTGATGGGATCTTACTCCTGTGCAGGGGGTGCAGCCTGTGTACTCTCGTAGTGTATATATTTGCTCGACCCCTTTATCATAGGGTATGACACAAGGTCAATTTTTAAAAGGAGTAATGTGAGTTTGAATTTAGAGTTTTCCTTCTCTACCTAACCAAGGCTAAAGAACCCAATCTGCTCTATGGTTGTCCCATAGCTCAGATGAGAATAGATGGGTTCATGACATTCTCAAGAACATTGGTATGAAGTGAAATACAGCCTTGTCCAGGGTGAGGACTTGTGTTGCCAACTAGTAGGTAGAGTGTTCGCCAATGGGCCAAGAGACCAGGGTTTGATCCCTGGTTGAGTCATACCAAAGACTCTAAAAATGATTCTTGATACTTTCTTGCTTAACACTCAGCATTACAAAGTACATCTTAAGGGTATAGTAGAGAAATCCAAAGAAAGCTGTGGTGCTCTCCTATACACCTTGGTGTAGTAGCTATTGAAAAGGAAGCCTTCGGGTTGCCCTCAATTACAGTTACCGACTTATGTTAATATTATAATAAAATGAAATATTATTGAACTGAAGATATTCCTCATGTCAAAATGGTTTTGCTACTAGACATTGGTTAATTTAAGTTTTCTTCAAAAATAAGTCTTTTGCTACTTGGGCCTTCTTGGTCGTTTTGGGCTCTCGGGCTCTAGCTGATTACCTGAACAGTCTGCTATTGCTATTAACCACAACTGTTGTTACTAATAGAAGCATCTGGCTTGCAGACTTAATAGTAAACACTAGAAAAGTTTCTGCTTTGTTGAGATCACTTCAATCAACTTGAAGATTTCTTGTTTCTCACTTCATATAACTTCCTTCTTTATCACCTCACTACATGCCACCCGACTCACTAGATCTTTTCATTTTCTTCTTTTTTTTTTTTTTGCTAGTTTTCTTGGCATCACTTCTCAGTTGGTTCTTCCTCTCTCTCTTCTTTTACATACCTGCTATCACATCTTCTCTCACTGTCTTACTTGTTGTTCCCTAGCACCACCTGCCCTGAGCGAGCAGTCTTCTGCGCTTTTGCTTTAAGATACCCAAAGGCAAGTGCAAAAGTACTTAAGAAACATTTGTTATTTCAATGTCATCAAGATGCAAATGCTGAACCTGTGTTTCTGATAGTGATTTTCTCAAGATAGCGGTTGATTGTTTCTCGTTTCAAGGTGGTGTACCTGCTTGTGGGAAGGAGAGAGTTGACTGGCACTGTTAGCTGTAAGAGGCAGCGAGGTTGCTGTCAGCTTGGGTTTTAGTATTAACCTGAAATTAAGAAAAAGCCATCTGGGTAGAATTTGGACACAATCATTTTTCTATCTTATCTTGCTTGCAGGAACTATTTGTGTTTATCTAAACTCATTTGTATTCATGTAATATGCATTTATATATGAATGTTAATTGTATCCCTTGCAAAGCAGGTAAAAAAAAACTCCCAAGGGTTGTCATGGATATGACGTTAAACTGCATCTGATGGTGTGGTTCCAGTTCTGGAACTCAGGAGAGAGTGGATTATCCTTTCATTGCCATTACTTCCAAGTCCACTTTGACTTAGAATGGTAGTACCAGTAAGAGTCACATCTATAGGTCAAATAGATCTTTTGGAAAATTTTTAGTATTAGATTGGAATACTTGAAACTATATAACTGTGAGCAAACAAATGATTATTATTAGTTAGGAATAGTTCCTGGAAACTATATAATAGTCTAAATTAATAGTATTAGATAGGAATACTTAAAACCATATAGCTGTGTGATTTGTATCAAATTTCTGCATTAAATGACCTATAAAGAGATTGATATTCCATTAAACAAATGAACCTAAACCTATGTAAATATATATATATATATATATATATATATATATATATATAGTGTATCATTGCCACGATCTCACTTGGTGGGTTTGTAACAGATCAAACATATATTAAACAAAAATATATATTGCAGAGAAAATTGGGATGAAAATAGCCCCTCACCTCAGCGCAAACGTCAGTGCATATACTTCGCATGCAAGATTTATTTTTACAACTGGAAAAAACATGGCTGCCCTGAGTGAGCTTATATCGCAAATGGTCACGTAAAACCACAGAGAGTGAAAACATGCATGCAAATGAGGGCAGGCAGAAAAGGACATAAACGGAACGAACGTTGGTCAATGAACAAAAAGAGTTGTTTGCTTTGCTTTTGTGACAGTCTTTTGCTTTGAACAAGAAATTGTCTGAGGAGAAACAGTGGTCAGTTTAAACAGACAAGGAAAAAAGAATCATTGAATATGGAGGTTTTGGTTAGTCATTGCAGGTTTTTGCAGTTGAGAGACTCAGTGGCAACTCTACCCTGCACATTTATAAAAACTAATATATATTCATTTATTATTATTATATTTTATATATATATATATATATATATATATATATATAATGTATTTATCAAACCCTCTGCACAAGCAAGATGTGATGCAAGGTCAATTTTCATGTGAGATTCAACAGGTTTGAAATCAGAGTTTTCCTTTTCCTAGATTGGTTACCATACGATGGGTAAAGAGCCCAAACTTCCTTACTATTTACTCCTAGCTAGAGGGAGAATAGTTGGATGCATACCTTTCTGAAGGATATCCGTGCTATGTGAACAAATCTTGAAAGCAGTACTCTACAAAACAGTAGCTGTATGGCTACTTACCTCCCATCTCATAAACCATGCAAGTTAGATAACCAAGACATGCTATGAATGGGAACATGTCTATTGGTACATATATGTGTAGATATATAGGAGTATGTATGAACATGTCTATAGCTACATATATGTGTAGATATAAACATGTATGGATAAGACTATAGATAGATACATACGTTTCTGTATGAACATATATATAATGCACAAAACAAATTAATTCAAAACAGTCAGTTTTTAAAAATTGTTTATATCATTATGGAATACAATCAAGGCAAATTTATCATTTGATTAAATAATCAATATAAGGCCAAGTAAAACATCTAGTTCGATGTAAAATCATGAGCATAATACCCAAAATAAATCTAATAAGGTGTCCTAGGTATCATATTTACCAACCCCTCCACTCGGGCAGGATATGACACAAGGTCAATTTTTAAGCGGAGTTTACAGGTTTGAATTCAAGGCTGAAGAACACAGTCTGCCCTACTATTTACCCATAGCTGGAGGGAGAATAATTGGATTAATACCTTTCCCAAGGGTATTAGTGCTATGTGAAATGTAATCAGTCTCGTCCAGGATTTGAACTCGTGTCGCCGTGTCCATTTCCTACGACGATAACTACTACACCATGGGCACCTCCTAGGTATGATGCTAAACTAATTGTGAAGCTCCAATACTGGATTTCAGGAGAATGTGAAGCACTCCTTCATTAGCATTACTCCCAGGTCCACTCTAACTTGGTTTAATATTTGTCGCTGCCTCCCACCAGACAGGACTTGACACAAGGTCAAAAGCCTGAAGGCCAATCAAAGTGGGGATAAAGGGGACAGGAAGGTCGGGAACGAGCTGAGACTCGAACCCTGCTGGTCTGTGTTGCTCATCGACCCACTAAGTGCAATGTGGGTCTAATGAGCCAAGCAGTATCACGAATCCAAATATGGATCCGGGCACATATGCCGGGTTATAGCTTAAACTAGACAACAAGGTCTAGTGCTATACATAGGGGACAAAGGTTGCAGCTCGCCCACCCGAAGGTGACCCACTCTGACTTGGTTTGCTAGTATCTGTTAGGGTCTTATCTATGAATCAAATAGATCTGTTTGCAAATTATCTATATTAGATAGGAATACTTGATATCATATAAAAAGTAAAGTTGGCGACCTTAGTCGTGGGTGACTTGAAGGCTTCCATTTCAATAGCTACTACACTGAGGTGTAGGGGGGGTGCTACTTCATTCCTTGGATTGCTCCACTTTACCCTAGATCCTAACCTTATAATGCTGAGTGTTTAGCAAGGCAGCATCAAGTACCATTTTTTGAGTCTTTGGTATGACTCGACCTGGGATTGAACCCTAGTCTCCCAGACCATTGGCAAACACTCTACTCATTGAGCCAATGGCCTGGTTGATATCATATAACCATGTAAAAAAAACTTAGAATACACAAAAATGTAAAAAATAAACATATAATGTAAGCAATTCCCTAACTTTTGGGCATAAAATAAGCCTACACAGATTAACATGCCGTTAAAATTAATTCATGAAAACTAATCCAAAGAAACTTAAATCATTTGCCACTAGAAATATTCTAATAATTATCATAAACATTTTATTTTATCTTTTATTTGAAAAACATAATTTTTAATAATTAATGCACAAAGGTAAGAAAATTTAATTAATAAATATATTATTGATGAAGATGATATTAATTTTCCAGATGCAAAATTTGTGATTTGACTATAAAACCTAGTTGTGGTTTAGTTTCTTTGTTTTATGGCATATCAATGTTTGTGGGTTATTTAATGCCAAAGCCATCCTTGTAGAAGTACAGTAGTGTTACTATTGGTACATCAACCTTTGGGGGTTATTTAATCATATTTACCAACCCTTCTGCTCGAGCAAGATATGACACAAAGACAATTTTTAAGCGGAGTTTAACAGATTTGAATTCAAAGCTTTCCTTCACCTAGACTAGTTGCCTGACCAAGACTGAAGAACTCAGTCTGCCCTACTATTTACCCATAGCTGGAGGGAGAATAATTGGATTCATACCTTTCCCAAAGGTATTAGTGCTCATATTTTCCCCTCAGTTTTAGTCCAAAAGTGAATATTAAAACATGACTGGAGTTTGAACTCGCTTACTTTGAAGCCGCAGTTCATTATACCACAGGGACTCTCCACAAAATTTAGTTGTGATAAGAAAGTAGCAATTAAATGTCTTAATAATGAAATTTATTTAGGAGCTTCCTCTGCTCATGAATTTGGTAGTACCATTCTTATTTGAGGAGGGCACTTGTGGAAGTAGGAGGTTTGGTTTGGTTTATTTGATTAACAGCATATCAACTCATTATGGGTTATTTAATGCTGAAATAAGTTGATATGCCATTTATCAAATAAATCATCACAATATTTGCCCAATTAGCTAGGGTTGTAGAATACACCAACTGCATCTCTGCATAGGAGTGAGACCTCCCCCTACTCAACAAGTGTCCTGGATATGATACTAAACAATCTGGTGGTGAAATTCCAGTAATGCTGGAGCTTTCGGGGATGCAGATTGCCCCTTCATTGCCATTGCTCCCAGGCCCACTCTGGCTCAAAGTGGTAGCACCTGATAAGGTCCTATCTATGGGCCAAATATTACTAAACTGTGTACTTATGCTAAACTGAATGATTTGAAATAGAACTGTTTTGATATTTAAACTGCCTACTCATGCTAAACTGAACTGCTTGAAATAGAACTGTTTTGACATATAAACTGCCTACTTATGCTAAACTGAATTGTTTGAAATAGAACTGTTTATTTGTATGAAAATGGTTTTGGCATTAAATAACCTAGAAAGGTTTATATGCCATAAAACCCAAACAATCAACCAAACCATCATAATATTTTCAGTGTTCCATTGGGTTTTTTTAATTACACTTTTTTTTATATTTGGGTATAATCATTTGCTTACAGGTATTTATGGTTTCATGTATTTTTATCCAATACTAATAATTTTCAGGATTATTAGTTTATTTAATGTCAAATTCTGTTTATACACATATATATATATATCAAATATATATGATTTGTATTATATAATATATGATTTCTAAGTGAATAGTTTGTTTGTAAGATTATTCTGAAATTTGTCAGATCTCATTTGGTTGCACATAGTTATAAATGGTTTCAAGTATTGCTATTCAATACCAATAATTTAGTTTAATATTAATTACACACAGTTAAATGGGTTCAAGTATTGAAAAGAATTAAATAGTTCTGTTTGATCCATAGATGGAGCCCTTATAGGTATTACCACTTTGGGTCAAAGTAGACCTGGGAGTAATGTCAATGAAGAGTTACTCACACTCACCAGAGATCCAGAACTGGAGCCTCACAATCAGATACAGTTTAGTGTCACACCCCTTGGGTCTTACCATTCTACTGGGGATGCAGTTATAATATTCTATCAGGGTAGAGAAAGAAGGAAGGAAAATTTGAACGACCACCGGGTTGAAACATGTAAATTTAACATTAAAATTTTAGACACTGCAATTATTAGTATGAAAAAAAAATGAATAAAAATATTAACAATAGCAATCAGTCTAACTTTCTGAGATGAGGAATTGTTTCCATTATTTGTTATGAGTGTAACAATCAAGTTGACGTGAAAAGTCTGAATATTTTAAATCATAGGTTGCTAAGTGCAAAAAGGTCAAGTTAGCTGATGGTTGGACACCTCCGTTGTATTGTGTGCAGTTTGAAAGAAATTTTTAAAAAATTACAGCCAGCATTATAGTTTGAAAATAGACTCACCTACTTTTTGGGGTTTTTTTTTGTTTTGTTTTTCTTTCTAGAAAATAGCCATCATTTATGGCAAAAATGACTGATAGGTTTATTATTTTGCAGCTTGTAACTTTACCCACCAAAAACTCTCGTCATTTCTTCTCACTAACAAATCATATTTGTCTTTGTTAAATAGAAAGACATCTTCAAACACCTTTCTCACGTCTCAACTTGTTTTAAGTTGTTTGTGGACAAACGTAAAATTGGCACTTGTACATGAAATAAATGCAGAACATGGGGAAAACAGTAAGATTACATAACCAAACATATCTAAGTATCATGTAATAATTCTTACTATATACCCAAATACTTAAACATACGTACATATATATATATATCATCATCATCATCATGTTGTGCCGCTAGCATGGATATCCTTGACCCTCTCTCGCCACTTCTCCCTATCATTCATCGCTTTTGGCAGGTCTTCAGGGCTACATCCCATATCCTCACATAGCTGCTGTATGTATGTTCGCGCTGGTCGTCCTGCTTTTGCTTGGCCATATGCGGGGGTCCATAGGAGTACATCACTGATGAGTTCGTCCTTGCTTCTCTAGCAGTGTCCTGCATGTCTGGTTCGTCTAACTTGTATAGTTTTCGTGATGGGAGGCAAGTGGCCGTATAGTTGGTGTCTTGTGGGGTGTTTCCGCCAGGACTTCTTCAATATTGCTCTCAACATTCTTGTGTAATTGCCGTCTAGCTTCTTTGTCAGCCGTTTAGTTAGTATCCAAGTAGTGCATCCATATAGCAGTATCGACATGGCCGCCGTCTGGAAGAAACTGCATTTCATTTTATCGGTCTGGTCTGATTTCCATATGATCGAGAACCTATCGGTAGCTGTCCATGCTTTCGCTAGTCACATGTTGATGTCTTTTTCGGTTGATGAGACGCTGCTTCCTAGGTAGGTGATATATATATATATATATTCTCCCAACTCCTCCACCACAAGCAGGATGTGACACTATATCAATTTTTAACAGGTTTGAATTCAGAGTTGTCCTTCTCTTAAACCAGTTACCATACCAAGACTAAAGAGTCAGTCTGCCCTACTTGTTCATAGGTGTAGGGATAATAGTTGTATTCCGACCTTTTCCCAAGGATATTAGCATGTCCAGGATTTGAACTCTGTTCTCCATGTCCATTTCCTCTGACAACAACTATTTCAACACAAGTGCCTCCATATCTACTTAAACATAAAGTCATTTTATCTTGTGTATATTTACTTAATATTAAGTAAGTAAGACGGCAAACTGTAGTTGAAGACGACCTATAGGCTCTCTTTTCAGTAGATGAGAAAGTGAACCACTAGAATTTGAACTCACTTAGCTGAAGGCTGCTGTCCAGCACTTTACCCATTACACCATGGGGCCTCTCTCCTGAGGCAATAGTGAAGTTGAGATTGAGTCTCATCAACCCCATTGGCATAATTTTGAGAGTGTTTGGGAGACCAGGGTTCAATTCCAGGTCAAGTCACACCAAAGACTCCAGAAATGATACTTGATGCCACCTTGCTTAACACTCAGCATTATAAGGTATGAGTCAAGGGTAAATGGAGCAATCCAGAGAAAGGAGTAGTGTCCTCCTCTACACTTTGGTGTAGTAGTGACTGAAAAAGGAGCCTTTGGGTCACTCTTAACTATGGTTAGCCAACAACTTGAGGTATATATATATATATATGTGTGTGTATATATATATATATATATATGATACACCACTAGTAATTTTTCATGAAAACTTGTTTTTTCTCAAAACCAAAGATACAATATTTTTTATTTCTTGTGGAACATTATACAATCAAATGTAATATTATTTGGTATCATTTATTGCCAAATTCTACACCATTAAAATTCTTTAACCAACAAAATAATTCAAGTTTCGTTTGAAAATATACTTTCTCTGTAGAATTTTACATAGAAGTGAACTTATGTTTGGATTGTTACAAATTTATATCTTCCAATTTTTGTATTCATTAAGCATACAAACTGCATTCCAAAAGTGATTCAAACAAATTTTCGGATCAAAGTTGTAAAATTCAGTAATCATATATTACTTTTCTCTCTGCTTGTGAAGATATTATTTTTCTTATTCCTCGTGACACGAAACTGCATCTGCATTAACTGTTTCATTTTTTTTTTTTTACTACATTCATTAGAATAAATGAAAGCTCTGACATTTTAATAAACATTACCCATTATGTTTGAATAAAGTTCTTACATATTTATAAATTCTACACAAATGATTGTTTGAATAAAACTCAGACATTTTAATAAACACTATCCATTATGTTTCAATAAAGCTCTCACATTTTAATAAATTCTACAGGTTTGGTTCGGTTTCTTTGTTTAATGACATATCAACCTTTGTGGATTATTTAATGCCAAAGCCATTCTTCTAGAAGAACAGTAGTGGTACTATTTAACTGATAGCTAGAAGGATAAGGGGGTTCATACCTTTCCCAAGGGTATTTGTCAAAAAGTGAACATAATAGCGCGATTGGAGTTCGAACTTGCTTACTATGATTCCGCAGTCCATCGCTTTAACTATTACACCACGAGGACACCCCCCAATAAATTATACATAAATGATAATGTTTGAATAAAACTAAGACATTTTAATAAACAATACCCATTATTTTTTAATAAACCTCTCTCATTTTAATAAATTCTAAACAAATGATAATGTTTGAATAAAATTGACATTTCAATAAACCTCTCATTTTAATAAATTCTAAACAAATGATAATGTTTGAATAAAATTGACATTTCAATAAACCTCTCATTTTAATAAATTCTAAACAAATGATAATGTTTGAATAAAATTGACATTTCAATAAACCTCTCATTTTAATAAATTCTACACAAATGATAATGTTTGAATAAAATTGACATTTCAATAAACCTCTCATTTTAATAAATTCTACACAAATGATAATGTTTGAATAAAATTGACATTTCAATAAACCTCTCATTTTAATAAATTCTACACAAATGATAATGTTTGAATAAAATTGACATTTCAATAAACCTCTCATTTTAATAAATTCTACACAAATGATAATGTTTGAATAAAATTGACATTTCAATAAACCTCTCATTTTAATAAATTCTAAACAAATGATAATGTTTGAATAAAATTGACATTTCAATAAACCTCTCATTTTAATAAATTCTACACAAATGATAATGTTTGAATAAAGCTCTAACATTCTAATAAATGCTACCCATTATGTTTAAATAAAGCTCTGTTGTTTTAAAATGATCATAGTTTAACAAAACTCTTACACTTTGATAAATCCTTCATATTAAAGATCTAGTTTATATGTCATCTATAAAATGACACAATTGTAATAGATTTTTGTATAAGCTATGAAATAGTCTACTCGTTATCAAGATTGATACTTAAAGGGGACTTAAAATCTTGGCTGGGAAACTTTGTGACTGACAGTGTAATAAAAGAATTTTATTGCATCTCACATGTGACGTGCTTTATGTTGTCGCTTAAAAGGTGGAAATGTGGATCAAATGTTTAACCAGATTTTCATCCTTCTTTTATTTTTACAAAGTAGGTGAAGGACTCAGATATGCAGAACAAAGTGTGTACTTGAAGACAAATAAAAATGATTGGTGTCTGACATGTGTGTCAGTACTACTTGGAGAATTTGTGCTTATGATTTTTATCATAGTATAAGGCTAATCTAAAATTCAACCTGACTATCCTCATCATGGCTGCATCTTACTCACAGCTTTCTGATCTGCTCATTTCCAGGTCTATCACTCAATTGTAAGCTGCATGTTTTAGTCAACATTAAACATGGCTTCAAATTAGACTTTATGAAATACCAATGTCTCAAGGAAGTTTTTCTTAATTAAATTTGTCGATCTAAAGTTGTCTATTCTTAATTAAAGTTATTGACTGGTACTTTTAGGAGAGAGTTATCTCCCCTAACGAATGATAGACTCTTCCTGGGAGGGAAAAAAGGGTAATATGAGATAAGATGGCTTCTTAACAACACCCCATTTGTAGATTGTAAATTGCTTATCCCACTCAAAACTGGTTAGTGAGAAATAAAAAAGAATATTGTTATGTTAAAAATGAATTTAATTGTTTTCTGTTATATTTGTTCCTAATATTTGGGTTATAACAGATACCTTTATTCATATTGGACTAGCTGAACCCATGGAAAATTCACCAATTAAATTAGGAGGAAGTGTTATCATAAAATATTGAGACAGAACCTTAATTTTCAGAATTTTAAATGAAGCTATGTGCCCAGTTCAGTTTGGGTTGGCCAAAACGTTCATCAACTACCCCAGATACTTTCATGGAATGTGACCAAATGGGGTCAACATAGTTTCCCTTACAGTCTTGCCCAGTTGGCTGGAGCTATAGAATACACAGACTGCTTCTCTGCTGAGGTGTAAGACCCTCAAATGAGTTTCCTGGATATGACACTAAACAATCTGATGCTGAAGTTCCAGTGATGCTGGAGCTTTGGAGAATGTGGAGCACCCCTTTATTGCTATTGCTCCCAGGTCCACTCTGGCCTGGAATGGTAGCACCTGATCTATAGGTTAAATAGAACTAAACTGCCTACTTATGTTAAACTGAATTGTTTAAATTAGAACTGTATGACTAAACTGAATTGCTTGAAATAGAAATGTTTTGACAATTAAACTGTGTACTTACATTTAAACTTCATACTTATACTAAACTGAATTGTTTGAAATGGAACTATTTTTGACATTGAAGCTCTACTTATGCTGAATTGTTTTAAATAGAAGTGTTTTGACATTTAACTGTTTGTAAACAAAATCTATTCTTATACTAACTTGAATTAGCAGAATTAGAACTGTTTGAATAAACTGAATTGCTTGAAATAGAAATTTTTTTGACAATTAAACTGTGTACTCATGCTAAACTGAATTGTTTGAAATAGAACTGTTTATTTGTATAAAAATGGATATGGCATTAAATAACCTAGAAAGGTTGATATGCCGTGAAACCCAAACAACCAACAAAATTCCTTGCAGTCATACACTTCTTCCATCGGTGTTGCAGTGTTTGGATCCCATTGGTAAAAAGTTATCAACAATAGATATGAGGTTATTCTTTTAATTTTTCAGCCCATGACCTTTCTTTCAACCCATCCTTGTATATGATAAACAGATGATGTCTTGATATCTGGACAGCTGTGTCAAGATGTGTCAGTAAAAAAATTCTTGATCCTTTTTAATCAGCAGCTTTTGGTAAAAGACAGAAAAACAAAATAAGATGAATTGTCTGAAAAACTCTTGGAATGATTATGATTCATCTTAAACAAAAAGAATTGATTCAGTCAGTTGAAGTTCATTGAGATTTTCTTCAATCTGATGAGAGAAAATCTTACCTGTTCAAAAGTGATCTGAATTTTTAAAAAAATGCTTGCATACAAGAGTTACTCTGTTAGAGGGTATAAAAGACTTCATCTTATTTACATTTTGTGATTCAAAAACAAGGGTCTTTCTATCTTAGCTGTCAAATGCTCGACTGTTAACACCTCCCTGGCAAATGACTTTTCGACAGCTGACCAAATTTGTGTGTGTCTTAAGTAGTGCCTGCTACAATCCCAATCCTGTCTCTGATTGGCTGAAATAGTCTTATTTAAATTAAACTATTCTACAATTTGTTATGAGAAGGTCTCAGGTTCAATTCCTGATAATTCCTGACTGGCCAAACAGACACATGGTCATTTACATGCATGATAATTTCTATTACACATTCAATATTACATTTTTATGGAGTTACACCCAAATATTTATAGTCTATGGTATCTGGTTAGATATTTTCCTATCAGATATTTAAGATTTATATCTAAGAACCATGAGATATTTTTGAGAAAAAAGGGGAAAGTGGTATTATATACCATTAAATATGATAGCTAGTGTGATTAAGTTGTATAAAATAAAGTTTCCATTTTTAACTGACTTAGTTTTAGCAGAATTATTGTTGCAGTGTTCCACACTAAATGGTAGCTCTCTGAAACTAGTTGACAAGTTCACCTACCTAGGAAGCAGGGTCTCATCAACTGGGACTGACATCAGCATGCCACTAACAAAGGCATGGACAGCTATACATAGGCTATCAGTCATATGGAAGTCAGACCCGACCAATAAAATGAAACGCAGTTTCTTCCAAGCAGTGGTCATGTCAGTACTGCTATATGGATGCACTACATGAATGCTAACTAAACGGATACAGAAAAAGCTTGACAGCAACTACACAAGAATGCTGCGAGCAATATTGAACAAGTCCTGGAGGCAACACCCCACAAAGCACCACCTACCACCCATCATGAAAACTATCAAAGTAGGGACAAGCTCATAAGTGATGTTCTCCTATGGACTCCTTCACATGGCTGAGAAAAATCAGGGTGACCAGCTCGAACCTACATTCAGCAGCTCTGTGGGGATACGGGATGTAGCCCTGAGGACCTGCTAGAAGTGATGAACGATAGGGAGAAGTAGCGAGAGAGGGTCAGGGATATCCGTGCTGGTAGCACAATAAGATGATGATGATGATTGTTGCAGTATAAGTTGTGTCATGAATTGCAAAATAAAGACCTTTCTAATCATCAATTGGGGCATTGTTTCTGCTTTGGGTTGTACAATTTCAAGTTTGTCTACGTATCTGTGGGGTTTTTTTGTTTGTTATTTTATTCATTTATTTATATTTTTGCTTGGTCAATTTTAAGGATTTTTCTTTTTGATAATTTATGTCATGCAGCCAGTCACCTGTTTTGTAGATGTGATTTAATGAAATGGAAGAGGTGTGTGACAAGGTCATCATTTGACAGGTGCCTCTATCTAGATAAGGATGTTTACATTTGAGATTTTTAAATTCGCAATGAGAATGTCTAGACATTTTAAAAATAAACATTTTTCACCTGTGTTGGACCATCATATCAACACAGTTGCATGACAAAAAGAACTGAGGTCAGTACTGAATTTACATATATGACCTGCAGCTCAGCCAGCTCCAAAAAAAGTTGTTTTTTTTTTAATGAAGATATAAGAAGATTTGTTTATTTAATGGGGCTCCTTTGAACTAATTTGAAACAGTTTAGAAGATTTGGAGACCCTTTAATTTCAAGGATAGGGGTTTGGTTTGGTTTGGTTTCTTTTATTTTATGACATATCAACCTTTGTAGGTTATTTAATGCCAAAGCCATCCTTCAAGAAGAACAGTGGTGGTACTGTTTAACCTATAGCTCGGGGGATGAGAGGGTTCATACTTTTCCCAAAGGTATTTGTCTGAAAGTGAACATAATAGCACGACCAGAGTTCGAACTTGCTTACTACGATCACACAATCCATCACTTTAACCATTACACCACAAGGATACCTCCCCTGGATACAGGGGTAAGGGGTAAGCATATGTAATGAAGGTCCTCCAAATTCTATTAGCCCAGAGGCCACTTAAAGCCTAAATCCACCTATGACTGTGATATTTATAATGAACAAAAGGAATAAGACAAATTGGAATATTTCTTTTGTGTCATTTAATTTTTGATTGTTCTCAACTAGTTTTAACTAAATCATAACAATACGAAATGCATCATCATCATCATCATTAAGTTTCAGTGATAGCATGGATTCTCTTGACTCTATCTTAGCATCCATCCCTGTAGGTTTGGTTTCTTTGTTTAATGGTATATCAACCTTTGTAGAAGAATACTAGTGGTGCTTTTTCACCTACCTATAGCTTAGAAGATTAAGGGTTTATACTGTTCACAATGGTATCAGTCCAAAAGTAAACGTAATAGCACAACTAGTTGGGTTTTATGGCATATCAGCCATTGTAGGTTATCTAATGTCAAATCTTCTTCATACAGATATATTAAATATATATGATTTGGTTTGATAGCATATCTACCATTGTAGATTATTCAATGCCAAATCCTCTTCATACAGATATATCAAATATATATGATTTGGTTTGATTGGGTTTTATAGCATATCAACCATTGCAGGTTATTTAATGCCAAATCATCTTCATACAGATATATTAAATACATATGATTTAGTTTGATTGGGTTTCATGGCGTATCAACCATTGTAGGTTATTTAATACCAAATCCTCTTTATATTAAATATATAGGATTTGGTTGGGTTGGATTTTATGGCATATCAACCATTGTTGGACATTTGATGCTATATCCTGTTTATACATATGTACATATATGAATGGTAAACACATTTTGGAGATGAGATTCTTAAGTAAACCAGAGCTCTTTTATTGCACACAGTTTAATGGTTTCAAGTATTGCTATATAACATTCACAATTTAACATCAGTCATTTGTTTGTATACATATTTTGTTCGATTTGACCCATAGAAATGACCCAATCAGATGCTACCATTCTGGGTCAGAGTGGACCAGGGAGTAATGACAATGAAGGAGTACTCCACATTCCTCGAATCTGTAGGGCTGGAGCCTTGCCATCAGATGGTTTAATGTCATATATCCAGGACACTCATAGAGTGGTGGGGATCTTACCCCCCCCCTGCAGAGATGCATTTGGTGTATTCTACTGCCTCAGCTGTGACTGGACTGTGCAACTTTCATTAGACGTCACCAAGTGTCCACACAGAGCTGATAGATGTAAATTTTTGCAGGTCAGCTAACACTGGTGTTGTCTGTGTGTTAGGAGTTTACAGGAAAATGTCGCTTATGAGTTTCCTCCAACTTCTCCAGCAGTTCCTGCGGCATGTTTTGTTCATCTTACTTGGATGGTTTGTAAGATGGGATAGGGCTTAGTGGCCATGCCAATGTTGTTTTGTCTGGTGCTGCTTCCAGGATCTGTTTAAAACAGAACGGAGCATTATGGTGCAGCCATGCAATATTACTTACACAGCTATATCATGGAAGAATTCCTCTTGTTTCAAGTTTAGATTTCCATATAGTTGATAATCTGTTAATAGCACTAAATATATATTTACCAACCCCTCCGATCAGGCAGGATATGACACAAGGTCAATTTTTCAGCAGAGTTTAACAGGTTTGAATTCAGAGTTTTCCTTCTCCTAGACTAGTTGCCTCACCAAGGCTGAAGAACTCAGTCTGCCCTACTATTTACCCATAGCTGAAGTGAGAATAATTGGATTAATACCTTTCCCAAGGGTATTAGTGCTATGTGAAATGCAATCAGTCTCGTCCAGGAATTGAACTTGTGTCGCTGTGTCCATTTCCTACAACGATAACCATTACACCACAGGAACCTCCATGTTAATAGCACTAAATATATACATATAAAGTACAGTTCTAGTTTACTTCACTTTTAAAACCATGAAACACTTGAGGTATTATAATAACTACTATAGTATAAGGGTCATTCAAAAAGTTTTCAGCTACACTCAGATTTTAGATTTGTTGTACACGTCTCACCTTTGTATAAGCCTCACCAGTGCAGAAATTAAGACAAAAATCTAAATTAGTTTTATAACAGGTGGTATGAATTTACCAACCCTTCCACCCGGGCAGTATGTGACACAGGGTCAGTTTTTAAATGGAGTTTAACAGGTTTGGATTCAGGTTTCCTTCTCTTAGACTGGCTGACTAACCAAGGCTTAAGAACCCAGTTTGCCCTACTATTTACCCATAGCTGGAGGGAGAATAAGAAGATTCATACCTTTTCCAAGTCTATTAGTACTCTGTGAAATGCAATCAGCTTCGTCCAGGATTTGAACTCATGTCGCTGTATCCATTTCCTATGACAATAGCCATTACACCAAAGGCACTTCTTTATAAGAAGTGGTAGCGTGTTACTTCAAGGAAAATATTCAGCTATGGCTCATCTTTCTGGGTGAGGCTTAAAAAGATTTTTTAAAGGCTCATATATGTCTTTAAAGTATCCTTATCAAGTGAGGAAACCATTTGACATATTTATTACAACTCCCTTATCATACCAATCTACACCTCACAAAGATATGGAATGCTACTGACAGGTTATTGATTATAGGAAAATCCAATAAAATAAAAAGCAATTTCTTCTGGTTGTAGCTGTGTCAATACTACTAGAAAGATGCACCACATGGACACGAATGAAACACAAAGTGTAAAAGCTAGATGGAAACTATAGAAGAATGCTACATGATGTTTTGAACAAATCCTGGAATCAACAGCCAAAAAAATAGCAACTGTACGGTCATCTACCACCCATCTCACAAACCTCCAAATAAGATGAACAAGACATGCTGGGCAGTACAGTCAGACTAAGGACAAATATATGAGTGACTTTCTCTTTTGGATTCTTAAACACAGACGTGTCAATATTGGTCGACCAGCAAGTACTTATGTATATTAGTTCTGTATGGACAATGGATACTGTCTAGAAGACCTCTCCAGAGTGATGGATGATAGGAAGGGATAGTGAGAGGGTCAGGGAACTTGATGCTGTCAACACAACTTAATTATGTTGACCACTTTTTGTTTCGCATATCTCATATACCCTCCACATTCAGATTATGAATTTTGAAAACTTTAAATATATGCATCTTTATTTACCCAGTGTCACCTGACAACAGCTGACCTTGGCATATATCTCTGTCATTTCAATAAACTATTTCTTGAAAACTCTGGCTGCACCATACTGTAACAATACTAAATATATATATATATATATATATATATATATAGTAACAGTGTTGGTTGTCACTACCTCACTTTGTGGGTTTGTGGCAAACCAAATGTGATATAATTTGGAGAGTGCTCAAAATCTGTGATAGAGCTATTATATGATAATAATAATAAGTAAATATATATTAGTTTTTATAAATATTTAATTCCATGGAAGCTTGTCCTGACGTACATACAATCGTGGATTACAATGATGTATACGCAATAGATCATTAACACATCATAACTAATACAAATTATTATTGCAATCTAACACAAATCACATTCCAGCATTGAATAATAATATTGTATAATACTCCATAGTATATTACAATATAACATATCTCATCACCTTGATATTTATTGTGATTCTGGCCCACCATACGACACTTACCTATTATGTTTACACATCAAAACTTAATTTTCTTAGAAAATAAAATATATTATTTTCCTATTGAATCTGATGAGGTCCTGTTAAAAATTATTTTAGAGTCTTTGATTCATATCAATGCTCTTAACAGGATGGAAATAAATTCATTATCCTAATGTGACTGAATATTATTTTTTTCTTGAAATAATATTATTTGCTCTGTGTATTTATTTATATTGAGCTCTCTACCAGGAATATTTAAATATTCAAAATTTTAATAATTTATTTGTCCTGACGGAATTGCTCCCGACTCCGGATTTACTGGATTGAAGAATACCTTATATATATATATATATATATATATAGGAATTGATAATATATTAATTAAATTACCATGACTAGAAAATATTTTCTAGTCATGGTAATTTAATATATATACACACACACATATATATATATATATATATATATATATATATATATATATATATATATATATATAAGCACAAATGAAATACAGGTCTAATGGCTTGAATCTTGAATAAAGGTGCCTGTGGTGTAATGGTTATCATCGTAGGAAATGGACACGGTAACACGAGTTCAAATCCTGGACGAGACTAATTACATTTCACATAGCACTAATACCCTTGGGAAAGGTATGAATCCAATTATTCTCCCTCCAGCTATGGGTAAATAGTAGGACAGACTGAATTCTTTAGCCTTGGTGAGGCAACTAGTCTAGGAGAAGGAAAACTCTGAATGTTAAACTCCACTTAAAAATTGACCTTGTGTCATATCCTGCCTGAGCGGAGGAGTTGGTAAATATGCTAATGACTTGAATCTTGGAATAATTGATTACTTTTGGTACTACAATAAGTATTACAATATCTATTAACAGTGTCCATGTGTGGTGAGAGGATCGTATAATCAGATAAACTATTTCACACATCCACAAGTCTATTGCCAAAAAAATTGAGATTTTGATATTTACTCAACATCTGTTTACTTAAGCAGTATATTCATGTTCACTTAGATCACTGTACCATCTTCTACTACCCCTTGGCCCAGTCGCCTGGGGCTGTAGAATATACTGACTGCATCTCTGCAGAGAAGTAAGACTCCCCCAATAAGTATGCTGTATATGATACCAAACAATCAGATGGTGAGGCTTCAGTAATACCGGATATTTTGAGGAATGCAGAGTATCCCTTCATTGCCATTGCTTTCAGGTCCATTCTGGCTGGAGTAGTAACATCTGATAAGGTCCTATGGGTCAAATAGAACAGTTTGACATTTAAACCGAGTGCAAACAAGTGATTTATGCTTAACTGAATTGCTTGAAATAGAACTGTTTAATCATCTGTGTGTAAACAAATGACTGATGTTTAATTGAATTGTGATACATAATACTTGGATCCATTTAACTTTGTTGCCATGCTAAACTGTATTATTTGATATAGAACTGTTTGATCATCTGTGTGTAAACAAATGACTGATGTTTAACTGAATTGTTTGTATCAAATAGCTATACTTAAAAACATTTAACTGTGTGCAAACAAATGATTAACAGTTAATTGGATTATTCGTATTTGATAGAAATGAAACCATTTAACTGTGTGCAAAAAAAAAGAAATGAGCCCCGACTTGTTTAAAAAATGTTATCTACAAAATGTGTTTAGAAATCATATTTAATATATATGTATAAAAAGGATTTTGCATTAAATGATTTACGATGGTTGATATGTCATGAAACCAAAACCAAAATCAAATCTACAACCCCTGATAAAAAAAAATTATAGAATTAGAACACTTAGAGGATGTTCACCTTGTTTTTATTTGTTTATTACTTCAGTATTAATTTGGTGAGGACAGCGTGTAGAAACCTGACCGTATGGTAGAACTCTTATGAATCAGGGTATTTTATGGTTTGGTTTGGTTTCTTTGTTTAATGGCATATCAACCTTTGTAGGTTATTTAATGCCAAAGCTATTCTCCTAGAAGAACAGTATTGGAGGTATTTAACCCATAGCTGGGAGGCTAAGGGGGTTCATACCTTTCCCAAGAGTATTTGCCTGAAAGTGAATGCAATAGTGCGACTCGAGTACAAAATCGCTTACTACGATTCTGCAGTCCATCACTTTAACCATTACACCATGAGGACACCCCGTGCATTTTATAAGCAATTATACAGGTCAGATTTTGTTCCTTTTTTATATTTTTTATTTTTATTAAACTTGTGTCAGTTAAATCAAAGTATATTCTTATCTCTCTGTCTCTCTCCCTTTATTTTTCTTCTTTGTTATATAGCTGTTTGTAATTCAGGAAGAATTGTGATTTGACATTATTGAAAAACATTAAAAGTGAGCATTAATTAAAAAAATTAAGAAAACTAAATTATTTAAACAAAAGATCATGTAACATTTTAGTGCTAACTTGACTAAATAAGTAGATAAGCTGAAAAGAAGAATCTTTATTTAATAGTATTGTAATGAGAAATAATGCTAGGCTCAACAATCTTTCTGTGTTTTTTGTTAGGTATATTAACTAACATTTTGTAATCTCTAAAGTTAAAAGTTGTGGTTAGTTTCTAAATTATTTCGGACTAGTGCATTCTTATTGTTAACATTTTTTATATCCCTTTTTATGTTTGTAAATTAAGTTTCACTCACATATTTTTTTATTACATTCTAAGCACTGAATAGACTTACACCTGCATCATATGTGATTTGGGTATTGTTATTCTTATTGATTATTAGAGAAAAATGGTCATAAATCTGTATTTTTAAAAAAATTTCGGTCATGCATATCCTTTTTTAAGTTAAAAAACTTTTTTCAACTTATTTTGTTTCCTATTTTGTTGCTTATGTCTTTTAGTGCACCACATTTCTTAGGTCTTAATTTGGTGAGGATAGGGGATATCTAGGAGAAATCTGGCCACAAAATGATGATTTTAGTCTCACAGATCAGTAAACTTTCTTTGCACTTATCAATTTAATCTTTTAAATTTCTTTTTATTATATTTGTGTTAATCAAATCAAAGTTGTGTTTACATGTATCTTTGTAGTGTACGATAGCTTTGATCATGTTGTTTATTTTTAAGTCTCTTTACTGTTCCTCCATTCTGTACTTTACAATTCTGCATTTGTTTTTCGTTTTTGGCAATTTTTTCAGGGTATTTTTGTGAATTACTGCTTTGGTTGGTTTGGTTTGGTTTCTTTGTTTAATGGCATATCAACCTTTATAAGTTATTTAATGCCAAAGCCATTCTCCTAGAAGAACAGTAGTGGTACTATTTAACCCATAGCTGGGAGGATAAGGGGGTTCATATCTTTCCTAAGTGTATTTGGCCAAAAGTGAACATAATAGCACGACTGGAGTACAAACTTGCTTACTGCGATTCCACAGTCCATCGCTTTAACCTTTACACTACGAGCCCCCCCTTGCTTTGGACATAGAGTCAGTGTTTTGTTTGTTGTTGATTATAACTTATTTTACATTCTGGTTATAAGTGGAATGATTGTATTTTTGAATGTTTATTATTCTTTTTCTCACAATCAGATTTTATTCTTAACATGGATCAGTGCACATTTGATCTTTCTAATTATTCTATGCCCAGATAAAAAAGGGACACCTGAGGAAGGCCGGAAGATACAGCGTCCGAAACATTGTGCTTTAACTAACAACAATACAGATGAGGATAACAGTCTGAAAAATCACTCACAAAATATTACACATCAAACCTCATCTCAAACATTCAGATAGATATTCTCAAGAAAATTAACATTTCATTCATTTTTTTTCATTGCTTCTTTGGTAAATAAAGTTTCAGACTCAATATCTGTTAACATATTTCATATTTGCAAATTTTTTTTACGTTTCTGCTTCAAGGTGGTTAAGTGTGCATATTCACATAAATAATTGTTGATATGCATGAATGTTTTTAAGGGTTTATATAAGCATACATTTATCTCCCCTAACAAATGATTGTCTGATACAACACTTTTTTTTTTTTTTTTGACGAGTCAAAGTGATGGCTGCTGGACAACATACATTTGTAGACAGTAGACTGTATTCTGGTCAGTGAGAAATAAAAAAGAATATTGTTTTGTTAGAAGAATATTCAACTGTTTTCTGTTATATTTTGTTTTGTTCCTAATATTTTGGGTTATAACAATTTGCATTTAATTATATAGTCTCTCAGTGTATGTAATATATATAAAATATATATATATATATAGGGGGGTGTCCTCGTGGTGTAATGGTTAAAGCGATGGACTGTGGAATTGTAGTAAGCGAGTTCATACCCCAGTCGCGGTATTACGTTCACTTTCGGGCAAATACCCTTGGGAAAGGTATGAACCCCCTTATCCTCCCAGCTATGGGTTAAATAGTATCACTACTGTTCTTCTAGGAGAATGGCTTTGGCATTAAATAAGCTAACAAAGGTTGATATGCCATTAAACTAAGAAACCAAACCTATATATATATATATATATATATATATATATATATATATACAGAATATGTACATATACAATTACTTTGGTCATATGGTTTCCTTTTGGAGAATGTAGCAGCCATTTTTTATGATATTCTAATAGACAAAAGAAAAAAATGGTATTCATTATTTTAAATATTCATCTTCTTTTTTATCATCTTTATTCTAAAACCAATATTTTACTCTGAAAGGAAGACAATTATTTATTCATGTTTTCATTACTTGTGTCACTAAAATGTACTTGGCCCCATCTTTCAAAGCATTCAATTCTTTTCGTCTTCTTCCTTTTAAAATATATTCTTGATTAGATTGCTTCAAGTTTCTTTGGTTATGTTTCACAACAATAATTCTTTGTTCATATTTTCTCTCACAATCTATCTCCCTATCAGTACAGTTTGGTTTGGTTTTATGACATATCAACCATTGTTGGTTATTTAATGCCAAATCCTCTTTATTAATATATATTAGATATATCTGATTTGGTTTGGTTGGGTTTTATGGCATATCAACCATTGTAGGTTATTTAATACCAAATCTTCTTTATACATATATATTAGATATATCTGATTTGGTTTGGTTGGGTTTTATGGCATATCAACCATTATTGCTTATTTAATGCCAAATCCTCTTCATAGATATATATTAGATATATAAGATTTGATTTGGTTTTATCGCATAACAACCTTTGTAGGTTATTATTGCCAAATCCTCTTCATACATATATATTAGATATATAAGGTTTGGTCTGGTTTTATGATATATCAACCATTGTAGGTTATTTAATGCCAAATCCTCTTCATACATATATATTAGATGTATAGGGTTTAGTTTGGTTTTATGACATATCAACCACTGTAGATTATTTAATGCTAGAATCCTGTTTTTACATACACACACACACACACACACAAACACACACACACATATATATATATATATATATATATATATATATATATGATTTGTAAATACATTTTGTTGATACATTTTTGAATGAGCCTGAGCTCATTCTTTTGTACACAGTTAAATGGTTTCAAGTATTTCTAACACAAATATTTCTATTTACTATTAATCACAGTTTCAAGTATTGCTATGTAACACTAACAATGTAATATGAGCAATCATTTGTTTGCACACCTTAAAGTGGTTCCTTGTATTGCTAGGTATCAATAGCAATCCAATTAAACATCAATCATTTCTTTACAAACCGTTAAACAATTAAACTGTTCTATTTCTAATAATACAATTTAGCATAAACCATTTGTTGGCACTCAGTTTACATGCCAAACTGTTATATTTGACCCGTAGATAGGACCCTATAAGTTGCTACCACTATGAGTCAGAGTGGACATGAGAGCAATGGCAATGACGAGGTACTCCACATTCCCCAAAGCCCCACCATCAGATTGTTTTGTATCATATCCAGGACACTCATTGGAGGGAGAGTCTTATGCCTCTGCAAAATTGCAGTCTGTGTATTCTACAGCCCCAGCTGATTTGACTTATCAGTACCACTATTGGAATTTTATATTATATATATATATATATATATATATAAGATAATCTGAACTAATTACATACCTGAGATAAAGGGTGTATGATGATACTAATAGTTTAGTGTTATAAAGAAAGAAGACCTGCAGTCCTGATAATTGCTCATCTTCTTACAGCCTTTCCTGCACAAAGATCCATGTGCAGGCTCATAGTCTTCCAAAACTGCCATATGTTATATGGGCCCAATAAGTTACATTATGATATATATATATATATACAAGGATCATTAAATAAGTTTCCAGACTTTTTTCGTATAGGCACTTTTATTGATAGTACACACATGAAACTCTAGTCCCCTTCAAAGTAATCTCCTCCGACTGCAATGCATTTGTTGTACCAGTCTAACAACTTCTGGAAGGCCCCATGGAAGTCTTCTTGTGTGAGTGTGTCAATGACCTTCATCACAGCCTCTTTCATCTTTTCAATTGTCTCATAATGACAGATTCTGAGCTTAAGGAATAACCAAAAGTCACAGGGAGCAAGGTCTGGACTATAGGGAGGGTGAGGAACTGTCTTGATACCAATCTTGGTCAAATAGTCTATGACAAGGATGGACTTGTGGACTGGTGCATTGTCCTGGTGGAAATGCCACTGACCCGATTTGAAGAATGCTGGCCTCTTCCCTAGGAATCTCTTCCTGAACTCCCTTAAAACCTCAACATAGTAACCCTAACCCTAACCCTTTGGCTAATCAACTCTGGTGTATTGACTTCCTTACTGCTCCCACAGCTCTCATCATCCATCACTGACCCCCTTTTCTTCTTTGAATCTCTTATGCCACTCAAAAACTGATGCTCTATTTATGCAAGATGCTTCAGAAGCAGTCTGAAGCATTTCATATGTCTCTGTGGCATTTTTTCCAAGTTTAAAATAGAATTTTATTGCATATCATTCTTCTAAAGTGTCCTCATGTCCAGATTGCATTTTTGAAATTCACCAGCTGTGACAATCAGGCTTTAGTAGGGTGTATTCCAATTGTTGCTGTAGCTGTTCATTTGAAGCTGAAATCATAAAAATTGGTCAGTCATCTCATAAGATGTATAACAATAAGATACTGAATTTTCAAGAGTGTACGACAACTTTAAATGCCTGTACAAAAAAAGTCTGGAAACTTATTGAAGGCACCACATATATAAGTGTCAATTCAGTTCTTTATCTAATGTAAAATTGCTATATAAAATGTCTCTGTTAGTGTAGGTATATATAATTAAAGTATATCCCTCCAATTCTTAGGTTGCAAAAAATCTGTTTGGGATTATTATTCTCTTATTTTCATGAAAGGCAAGGGTAAAAGTGAATTTTTAATTGCTACCGTCTTGTGATATTTTGTATTTAGTCTAATTACTATTTGACCACCTTTCCAACCAACTGAACGTCACATGCTTAAGAAAAACTTTTAAACAAATGAAAAATATGAATTAAACCATTCTTTGTTAAAACCTAGTTATAGCCTAACAAGCAGATAACACATGAACAATTAAGTTGGAAAGTAAACAAATGGTATGATTAACAAAAACAAATGCAAACAAAAATAGAGAAAATTAGTTTAATTTTTTTTTTTTTTACCAATCTTCATATTGCAAATCTTCTTTATCAAAGTATTTGCACCATAGATTTTGAACAACTGATACGAAGAAGCAAAAGTTCTGTTATATCAACCATTTTCTTATCACTGATATATTGATTTACTTACCCACCCACTCTACCATAACAAAAGCTCTGTATTTTATATATATGTAGAAAAATTGATAACAAGGTAATCCAAGTGGAAGGAGAGATTTAGCGTTTTGGTTCTACTGAACCATCATCAGGACAATGAGGGGTGATATTAGCGTTGTTAAGTCAACGATGGATGTCTAAAAATGCAAAATCCAAAAACCTTGGAGAAAATTTGTATAATAAGAAAAAATTGGCCATTTAATTAGTGAATCAGCGTTTGTTGTTTTAAATTATGTCATTTGACTTATTAGGAATATTTTATAGAATTTATGTTCCATTTGTTTAATGAGAAAGATTTGAAGTCAAAAGGAAAAAGAAAGAAAGAAAAAAGAAATATATATTGTTATACTCCCTACATAATGGATTTGCCCTCCTCCATAAATACACGTCAACGAGAGCGTCAGATGGAGTTCACCAATCAGCGTGACACAATCACATGTGATACCATTTGCGTAGTGACGGGTAGTCAATACCCCATCTTCCTTTCAACTAACTACTGTTTAACCAGGTTCACTTGCATCTTGTTTCTGTTACTTGCATAGTGGACAATAGTCGCTACCTGAATGGACTCTCAGCTTCCTATTAACTAACTACTTTCTAACCTGGTTCACTTGTATCTTGTTTCTGTTACTTGAATATGTATGTTTTTCTATCAACCCTTTTTGTGTTCCCCATGTCTTTCTTTTGTCAGCATCACAATATATATATATATATATATATATATATATATATAGTAAAATTACAATGCTTTATTTACTCTTCATATACATATATATATATTTTAAAATTAGAAGGTCCATGAAGAGCAAAAAATACAAATCTCTTCATGGACCTTCTTATTTAAAAATATATCTTTATTCTTTCTTTGGACATAGAACAACCATCTTTATATATATATATATATATATATATATAAATGAATTGGTCAACAAAGAGATATTTTTCAAGAATTACTTATTTTATTCTTACATACATGTTTCCAGCTTGTTGCTTTTGTCATAGAACATTTAGTCATTTACTAAGCTTTTTACTTGAATGTGGCTGAATAGCTTGAAATAGAAATGTTTTTAACAATTAAACAATACTTACATTTAAACTGCCTGCTTATGCTAAACTGAAACTGTATTTACATTTAAACTGTTGGCTTATGCTAAACTGAATTATTTGAAATGGAACTGTTTTTTGACATTGAAACTGTACTTACACTAAACTGAATTGTTTAATATAGTACTGTTTTGAAATTTAACTGTAGAACTGCTTGACTAAACTGAATAGCTTGAAATTAAACTGCATACTTTTGCGAAACTGAATTGTTTGAAATAGAACTATATTCATAAAAATGGATTTGGTATTAAATAACCTACAAAGGTTGATATACCATAAAACCCAACCATCCAACCATAGAATTTTGAGTTGTTTCTACATATACTGTTAAAATTTAAGATCATTTAAACAAGAATTGGTCAAGTTAGTGGATTACAAAATGATATCCATCTTTCTGGAACACAGAGTACACATCAATTTTTTTATACAACCCTATATATATATATATATATATATAGTTAGATACTGCTGGGGTTCTCCGGCCTGTGATAATGATACTTTGGCCCCAAAAGCATACCTGACCCAAGAGTCAGTTATGTTGGCCACACTGCTGTTTTTTTGTTTAATTTCTGCTGGACAACATGTATATAAAATATTATAACATATGTATGCATAAGTCATCTGACGAGATGGGGAGTATAATAATATTCTCCGCCGAAATAAATTCATAATGACGACTTAACCAGGTTTGAGTTTCCATCCAATTTCACTATATACGCTCTGAATGTGAATTTTGTTATATTCCTGCAAAGGAATAAGGGATTAACAATAGCCATACATCGGGCACTCATATAGATTTATATGATATTCCTCATATATTCTATAAAAGAATAATCCACACCCACTGTCTTTGGACGCTGACTGGATATTGTCAAAATATGTATATATATAGTCATCCACAGATAGATCTGTTTCGTTCAATCAGAACTCATCAGTGTGGCTAGACATACTAGCTTCCTGTTGCTGGGATCAAAACCCGGTTGACTCAGAGCTGTAAAATTTGGAAAAGTATGCCTGAGATTAGGAGGAACAGAAGAATCAGGTAGTGAGGGTCGCCAAAGAGTAGATGGTGCCAGGTTTCAGTTTGAAGATAAAGGGAACTGAAGTAACAAGTACAAAATAATTAAGATATCTCCTTCTCCTAAAACTTTTTGACTTGAAAGTAGTTGTTTGAGTTTGAAAAAAGGTCAAATTGTGGCATACACTGTCAACTGGTGATATTGCAAAGAAATTGAATCACTATCATTCATCATCATCTTTATCATTTAATTGTTGGAAGTATGACCAAAAGCTGTCAAGGCAGTAATTGATGCTAATGGATACCATACCAAATATTAGGTGGTTATAAATTGTTTTAACTTATCATAAGCTATATTAATTATCATAATAGAAATTCTTTTATCTCCTGTCTTTTTTCATATACATCTGAGGTGCATACGATAAGTTTCTAGACTTTTTTTGTACAGGCATTTAAAATTTGCATAGACTCTTGAAAATTCAATATCTTATTGCTATACATCTTATGAGATGACTGACCAATTTTTATGATTTCAGCTTCAAAGGAACAGCTACAGCAGAAATTGGAATACACCCTACTAAAGCCTGATTGTCACAGCTGGTGAATTTCAAAAATGTAATCTGACACTTTAGAAGAATGATATGCAATAAAATTCTGTTTTAAACTTGGAAAAAATGATGCCACAGAAACAACTTATGGAATGCTTCAAACTGCTTTTGGAGCATCTTGCATGAATGAAGCATCAGTTTTTGAGTGGCATAAGAGATTCAAGGAAGGCAGTAAGGAAGTCAATACACCAGAGTTGATTGGCCAAAGGGTTAGGGTTAAGGTTACTATGTTGTGGTTTTAAGGAAGTTCAGGAAGAGATTCCATTGGAAGAGGCCAGCATTCTTCAAACTGGGTCGGTGGCATTTCCACCAGGACAATACACCTTTCCACAACTCCATCCTTGACTATTTGACCAAGATGGGCATCAAGACAGTTGCTCACCCTCCCTATAGTCCAGACCTTGCTCCCTGTGACTTTTGGTTATTCCCTAAGCTCAGAAGCTGTCGTTATGAGACAATTGAAGAGATGAAAGAGGCTGTGACGAAGGTCATTGACACGCTCACACAAGAGGACTTTCATGGGGCCTTCCAGAAGTTGTTGGAATGGTACAACAAGTGCATTGCAGCCGGAGGAGATTACTTTGAAGGGAACTAGAGTTTCATGTGAGTGCTATCAATAAAAGTGCCCATACGAAAAAAATCTGGAAACTTATCGTATGCACCTCGTATATATTTACCCAATCATTCAGCACATGCAGGATGCAACATAAGTTTGATTTTTAAGCAGAGTTGAACAGGTTTGAATCCTGGGTTAGCCTTCTCTTAGACTTGTTTCTATACCAAGGTTAAAGAGCCCAGTCTGTCCTACTATTTACCGATTGCTGGAGATAGAATAATTGGATTCATACCTTTTCCTGGGGTATTAGCATTATGTGAAATGCAAATAGCCTTGTCCAGGTTTTGAACGTGGTTCTCAGTATCCTTTTTCCTACAACAGTAATCGTTACTCCTAGAGTGCTTTGCTCAGTCGGCTGGGGGGGCTGTAGAATACACTGACTGCACCTTTCCAAAGGGGTAAGAACCCCTCATGAGTGTCCGGGATATGACACTAAACAATCTGACGCTGAGGTTCCAGTGATGCTGGGGCTTTGGGGAATGCAGAGCACCCCTTCATTGCCATTGCTCCCAGGTCCACTCTGGCCCAGCGTGGTAGCACCTGATAGGGCTCTATCTATAGGTTAAATAGAACTAACAGTATTCCTTATGCTAAACTCAATTGTTTGACTAAACTTAATAGCTTGAAATAGAAATGTTTCAGACAAGTAAATCATACTTACATTTAAACTGCCTGCTTATGCTAAACTGAATTGTTTGATATGGAACTGTTTTTGACATTGAAAATCTACTTACACTAAACTGAATTGTTTAATATAGAGCTGTTTTGACATTTTAATGCATTTAAACAAAATCTGTACTTGTACTAATCTGAATTAGCTGAATTAGAACTGCTTGAGTAAACTGAATAGCTTGAAATAAAAATGTTTTTCACAATTAAACTGTACTTACATTTAAACTGTGTACTTATGCTAAACGGAATTGTTTGAAATAGAACTATTTTCATAAAAATGGATTTGGTTTTAAATAACTTTCAAAGGTTGATATGCCATAAAACCCAACCCACCATCCTAGAGTGCTTGTTTTGTATGTGTACATATATACATATACATAGTATTATTCGGTCCAGTTAAACCGGAGTTGGGAGTAATTCCATCAGGACAAAAAAACATTCAGCAGTGAACATTTAAATTTTCCTGGTAAAGAGCTCAATGTAACTGACATTACTGTGCAATAATTTCTTTGAGAAAAAAACCACAAAACCGGTCACATTAGGATTATAAATTTATTTCCATCCTGTTATATTTTTTTTGATAAAATCAAAAAAACGTGAAAAAAAAAAAAAATTAACAGAACTTCTTCAGATCTTATGGATAAAATAATTCAGAATACACACAGGAAAGGAGGGTAAGAGGGGATAGAAGAGTGGGGAAAAGTTTTCTCCTACTTTAGTCCACTTCCGTTTTTTTATTTTATTGCCGGTTGGAATTATAGTAAATTAATTTATTTTTTAAATTCTAAGTACTTTTCGACTTGAAACTCCAGATTTAATACTAAAAATTTATACATGTTTGTTTGTATGTATGCATGTATATATATATATATATATATATATATATATATATATATACACACAAAAATATGACCAAAAATAAAACCCAGTTGTTGAAAGTAGCAATATATTTATCTTGTGTTTCACTTGAACAGCTTTATCAGGTACAATTAAATTTTCTTTTTAAAATAATAACTCTATTGTTATTTTAAAAGGGAAAAGAAAATTTTGTTGGATTTGATAAAGCTGTCTATGTTATATCTATAAACTGTTATTTTCAACAACTTTATTTTTATTTCCCTAGTGCAACTTTTTTAACCACATTGTCATATATCATTATTCATTTTATATCTATATATATATATATATATATATATATATACACACACACACACACACACACTAGAGATGCAGAAGCAAGAAATGTGTATGATGTATATTTCAAACAGCAAATTCTCTTTTAGACATGTTTTATTAAATGTGACTAAGACTTTTTATACAATGTTTTATCCAGTATATTTTTCTGTTGTTAAGTAAAATACCACAAATATGGTGGAAGATGTATATACAACAAGAAGATTTGATGTAGTTAAAACATTTTTCTTGTACAGCCTCATCAGATATTACAGTTTAAAAAAATAAATCACAACTCTCTTTTCATTTTAAAAAGCAAAAGAGAATTTTGTTGCAGCAAATGAAACTGTAGAAGCAAAATGTCATAGCTACGTCAGGTTCATCATCAGCAAGAAATATAACGAAAAAAATAGTTTTCCTTATGAGTAGAATGTTTGTTTTGTTTGTCAGTGGCTTTAAGAATACACTTTAACAAGCTGTTTTCACAGAGTTGAGTTAGTTGTATTTTATCAAATAATGTTGGTTTAATTTTTTTTTTTTTTTGTAGTTAAAAGTTATCTATTTATTTTTTAATCTTTAAGTTTTTCCTTTTTCTAATATTGCTTTCTTTAAATGCTTTTTGTTTTCACCTGATTGAATTCTGAGAAATAATTAAAGTCATCAGAGTTACACGAAATCAACTCGGTGCAATATTTGATCGTACATATGTTTACACGCATAAACATTTTGCGTTATAGTCTGCTTTAGAAAAACCATTCATTTTGTATTGGAATTTTTTTTTTTTTAAACTTTTGCTGAAATCTTTAAGTTCAATTATTATAGAGGTGTGTATTACAATTAAGAAAATCATTGGTTTAAAAGAAAAATTACTTGAAGCTTAATTAGAGCATTGCACACACACACACACACACATATATATATATATGGTAGATTTTGGTAAATCCGACAGAGATGAGAAAAAATCAGTGGAAAAGTGGATAAACCAAAACACTGACAACAGGATAAAAATGTTTTTTTTTTTTCTGTTGTTTAAGTTCATCCTCTTTTCCACTTAATTTTTCACCCACACACACACACATATAAGTACACTCATATATATAGAGAGAGATATTTACATATATATATATATATATATATATATATATATGTTCCATCTGCAAAAGCCAAAATGAAGCAGTTCGTAACAATGTGTTATGACCATATTCACTTAGGTACACCTGTTCTCTATGTGACTTGGTTTGTGAATTAGCTGGTGGACTAAGGACTAAGCATTCCAAAATATACCAACATGTTCTTCAGCCAGGAATTTGGAAAGAGGAAAAGTTCAAGCCTCACTTTTGCAAAAGGTCATGCCGTGAGGAAGGAAGAGATGGTAAACTTTGGAAAAAGCGCTATCACCATATATATATATATATATATATATAAAACTAAAAGTAAAAATCTTTAAATTGACCTTAAAAGTCAAGAACAGCTCCTCCTTTCATTTTATATGTACGAGAGTCATTCAATAAATAAAGCGAATTTCCCTAAAAAGTTGCCAATAAAATTCAGTTTACATTTGCACCATTTTCAATGAAATCAATACTGATAGGTCCTTTCATGTCCCACAGGACTGTCAGCATGTCCTTCTTTACTGACCATATATGTGATCTGGAACTTTTTCTTTACTGGAGAGTTCAGCCCTGTTGACTCAAACTGTAGAATACACCAACTCCACCTCAGCAGACGGGTAAGACTCCCCACTATCAAGTGTCCTGGATATGACATTAAACAATCTGATGGTTAGACTCGAGCTTTAGAGATTTGGGAAATGCAGATTACCCTTTCATCGCCATTGCTCCTGGCCTGTAGTGGTAGCACCTGATAGTCCTATCTATAGGTCAAATAAAACTGTTTGACATTTAAATTGAGTGCAAATAAATGACTTGTGCTAAATTGAATTGTTTAAAAAAGAACTGTTTAATCATTTAACTGTGTGTAAACAAATGTTTGATGTTTAAGTGAATTGTTTATGAACTTGGAACGATTTAATTTTTTTTACTTATGTTTACAAATCATATATATCTAATATTTAGGAATAAACTGGATTTTGGCATTAAAAACGTTCAATGGTTGATAAGCCATCAAACCAAACCAATCGGTCTGTCTGTTTGTCTGTATCTCTCTCTCTATATATATTGGGGATTGTCTGTATCTCTCTCTCTCTCTCTCTCTATATATATATATATATATATATATATATACACGTGTGTGTATATATATATCTATTAAGCTCCTTCCTCACAGGCTATTTTTTAGCTGAGTAGTGCTGGTTTGAATTCAGAGTTTTCCTTCTCCTTAATCAAAACCAGTTGATGAACCAAGGCTAAAGAACCCAATCTACACTTGTATTTGCCAAGAGCTAAGAGAAGAGCAGATGGATTGGTGCCTTTCCAAAAAGCATTAGCACAGGGTTCAAATGTAAACACCTTCATCAAGAATTTGAACGTTGGTCACTATGTCCATTTTGTAAGGTGATAATCATTACAACACACACCTCCACTTTATATATACACACACACACACACACACATATATATATATATATATATATATATATAATGAATTACTCACTCCAATAGTCAGTTTCGTGTGTTATCACAATTATCAGACAGGAAGAGAAGTAAAGTGGCTTGACTGCCATGTTAAAAGAACAAATGGTCATGTCGCGTGAAGTGTGTGTACATGTCTGAAAAAAAAATTCAAATGAGAATTCTATGTCCCAAGGACCAAATTAATAGTGCATAAATTCATAAGTTTCTGTATAGTAATTTACCAAGTGAACGGGGCACCCAGTGAGACTGGAATTCACTCATGATGGTTTGCTGGTCTAGTTTGTTAACCATTACACCACCCGAAGTCATGAATTTCTGTATAATACATATATATGTAAGTAATATCATATATACGAGGGTTGTTCAAAGAATTCTAAGACTCACGCACCATAGCTGAACATTTTTAGTTGTCTGAATTTCTGGGTCAGAGCTTTATGATTTTTATCATTCAAGATTTTCAGACTATAGTCTGCATTTTTATTGTTATATACACAACATTTTGGCCGATATTTCCTCCAGCCTTTTTCAATTGTTTCTGGTCGAACTCAGAAACCTACATAGAACTTCAAACCACACCCTTTATTTAATCCACAGGGGTCACTTGCTCTGATTCCATTAACTATAACCAGGTAAAAGTGTTAAGTATTCCTGTATTGTTACTCGCCGGCAGTCAGGATTGAACCTTCAACTTCCAGATGATTGTCACATAGGAGCTTAGGGAACCATTTCTGTTTTGGCAATACACAACCAGTTGTTTTAAAATGAGAAAAACTAATTCAAATGGTTTCAGGCATTTCAAGCAATTATATGGTTTCAAAAAATTTACTAATAAACCTTTGTAAACAATGATAGCTTCTAGTTATTATTCTTAAACAAATAATTTGCACACAGCTATGTGGTTTCAAGTATTCCAACCTAATACTAAAAATTTTCAAACAGATTTAGTTGACCTAGAGTTGGAATTCTGTAACTACCATTCTGTGTAAGAGTCGACCTGGAAGTAATGGCAATGAAGGGGCGACTACATTATTCTAAACTTTAAAACAGGAGCCTCACCACTGAATGTAGTTTATTCTCATGTCCAGGACATCTTTTTTCTTTAACTTCATTCAGCACAACTGCATCACTCTCTCTCTCTCTCTCTCTCTCTACATATATGTATATATAGTAGTATTATTCAGTCCAGACAAAATTTAAACTATAGACTATAAATTTTTAAAAACATAGAAATAAATAGTGAAACCAGACAAAAAACGTATCCAATATACACACAAGGAAAAAATAGGTAGCTAAATAAATAGTATCAAAATTAATATAAGCATTAATATTTCCCTTAAAAGTTAATTATTGAACTTAACATGAAAAGAAAATAAATAAAATAAAATAAATAAAAAAGTTAAATTACCATAATGATAACTGATGGAAGAATTTTGAAAATAAAATAAATAGGTAAATAAAAAAACGGAAATTCAATAAAACGGAGGAGGTAACTCTTTAAATCTCTTTCCCCACCCCCCACGTGTCTATTCTGTTTTATTTATCCATTGGATCTGAAGAAGTCTTGTTATATTTTTCTTCGTGTCTTTGGTTCACACCAGAAACGAAAAAACAGGATGGAAATAAATTTATACTCCTAAAATAACCGGTCTTTGGTTTTTTCTTTAAAGATATATATATATATATATATATATATATATATATAGTGTGTGTGTGTATATGTGTGTGCTTGTATGTATATATACCAGCCCATTAGCGTAATTTGAAGAGTGTTCAATCCCAGGTCAAGTCTTACCAAAGACTAAAAAATGGTACTTGATGCCTCTGTGCTTAACATTCAGGATTATATGGTATGGATCAAGAGTAAGTGAAGCAATCCAGGGAAAGGAGTAGCACCCTCCCTTAAACTTCAGTGTAGTAGATACTGAAAAGGGAGCCTTCAGGGTGCCCTTAACTATGGTTGTCAACTTTTATATATATATATATATATATAGTGTATGCGTGTGTACATAGATATGTTTGTGTGTATATGTGCCTGTACATAAATGTGTATAAGTATGTGTGTGTTTGTTTGATTCGCTATATGTGTCTGTATTCATGTTGAAAATTGTATGTGTGTGTGTGTATATATATGTGTGGGTGTTTGTGTATATGTATTCATGTTCATATCTGTGTGTGTATATATATATATATATATACACACACACACACACTATGGGTTTTGTTGTAACTGACATATATATTACCAGACAAACAGGATATTTTTTAGTATGATCAGCCACAGTTTTTGATGAGCTAATAACAGAAGAATGATGTGCAAGTCATGTCACAGATTCCCTGATTAAAACTCCTTGGGTTTGAATTCAGAGTTTTTCTTTCTCCTAGACTGGTTGTTCTAACAAGGCTAGTGAACCCTGTCTGCCCTACTGTTAACCCATTGCTCGGGCAAGTAGAACTGATGGATTTATGCCTTTCCCAAAGGCATTAGCGTGAAGAGAAATGCAAAATGACTTACCAAGGATTTGAACTCAGGTTGCTAATTCTATTTGCCACAATGATATGCTAAATGCACAAATATATATATATATATATATATATATATATATATATATATATACGTGGTGCATTTAGTAAGTTTCAAGACTTTTTTGTACAGGCATTTAAAATTATCGTAGACTCTTGAAAAGTCTGTATGTTATTACTTTACATCTTATGAGATGACTGACCAATTTCTATGATTTCAACTTCAAATGACAGCTACAGCAGGAATTGGAATACACCCTACTAAAGCCTGATTGTCACAGCTGATGAATTTCAAAAATGCAATCTGGATGTGAGGAAGAACGATATGCAATAAAATTCTGTTTTAAACTTGGAAAAAATGATGCCACAGAAATGTATGAAATGCTTCAGACTGCTTTTGGACCATCTTTCATGAATTGAGCATCAGTTTTTGACTGGCATAAGACACTCAAGGAAGGCAGGGAGTCCATGAGGGATGATGAGAGCTGTGGGAGCTGTAAGGAATTCAATACACCAGAGTTGATTGGCTAAAGGGTTAGGGTTAGGGTTACTATGCTGAGGGTTTGAGGGAGTTCAGGAAGAGATTCCATTGGAAGAGGCCAGCACTCTTCAAATTGGGTTAGTGGCATTTCCACCAGGACAATACACCAGTTCACAACTCCATTCTTGTTACCGACTATTTGAGCAAGATGGGCATCAAGACAGTTACTCAGCCTCCCTACAGTCCAGACCTTGCTCCCTGTGACTTTTAGTTATTCCTTAAGCTCAGAGGCTGTCGTTATAAGACAATTGAGGAGATAAAAAAGGCTGTGACGAAGGTCATTGACACGCTCACACAAGAGGACTTTCATGGGGCCTTCCAGAAGTTTTTGGAACAGCACAAGTGCATTGCAGCCGGAGAAGATTACTTCAAAGGGGACTAGAGTTTCATGTGTGTACTATCAATAAAAGTGCCCATACGAAAAAAGTCTGGGAAACTTATTTAATGATCCTTGTATGTTAGGATTCATTTCCCATACCGAGTATCGAAACTTATTTAATGATCCTTGTATATCTATATATATATATATATAAATAAGTAAGTTGGCTAACATTAGTTGAGGATAACCCCTTTTCAATAGATACTACACCAAGGTGTAGGGTAGGATGCTATTCCTTTCAATAGAATGCTCAACTTACCCTTGATCCATACCTTATAATGCTGAGTGTTAAGCATTGAAGCATTGAGTATAATTTTTTGAGTCTTTTGTATGACTCAACATAGGATTGAATCCCAGTTCCCCTGACCATTGGTGAACATTTTACCCAAAGGCTCCCTTTTCAATAGCTACTATACCAAGGTGTAGGGGAGGGTGCTACTTCTTTCCCTGAATTGCTCCACTTTACACTTGATATGTACCTCATAATGCTGAGGTATCAAGTACCATTTTTTAAAAATCTTTTGTATGACTCAACCAACCAGTGGCCCAAAGGTAACCAGAAAGCTATTTGGACAAATCTTGATTAAGAACTTTCATTTATCCTAAGGATAAATGAAAGTTCTTAATCAAGATTTGTCCAACCAATCTTGAGGGTCCCATAAGACAGCAGATTGTTTTTTTGGGTGGGTGGGTTGTAAAATTATATATGAAAAAAAGGAAAAATGACCAAATTAGTGAAAATAAAAGGCGCACAACATCACAACCTTATGTGCACAAGTGAAATGCACACATTATATGAATGATCTTTAATAATAATTTATACAAAAATATCTGAAAGCAAACGGATTTAACATCATTATGAACTTAACCTACAAAGAAAAACTTTTTTTTCTGTTTGTCTTCATATCCTGTCTGGTGACAAAAGCTACTGGTGGCACCAGGGGTAGCACTGAAACTGTTATCACCCCTGGTTGATGGCTGTTTTGGACAGGGTATTGCACATGTTCTCACACATTGTATGTTAAAATATTTTTTTAAATTAAAATTTATACGCGACAGTCACTATCCTAAGTCTATTTCCTCATCAATACTTGTTGGTTAGTTTTTTTAATTCTCTAATGAGACATGACCAAAAGGAAGGGTTCTCTTTTTTGGATTAAATTTTTTTTAAATGCATATGCTTTTAAAAGCCATTTAAACATTTTGCACATACCACAGAATCTATACATCTATATAAATAAAAATGTAAATGTTTGTTACTAACCGATAATCTCCAGTTTTATACCACTAATTGATTTAAAATTTTCAGAAAGTATTTTATTCAAATTCAGGAGTGTTTTTATATACTTATTATCAAAAGATATTACAATAATTAAAAAAAATATTTTTAATAAGTCGTTTTTCACCGACAAAAGCCGGACATGAAAAAATAACTTCCGTTTTACAAGAATTTTACATGTGACTTATTTTTTTTTTGCTTAGTCCCTTTTCTTTCTTTTTTGGTTGACTTAAACAGAGACACTAAACTTTAAACCATATTTCGTTGGTTCAGTAGTAAGTAAATTTTTTTTATTCTAACGAATTGTTTACAAAATATTTTTTTGTGTTTAACTTCAACGAAAGACATCCATTAAAAAGTTTTCTTTCTTAAACCATATTTCGTTGTTTCAGTAGTAACGAATTGTTTACTAAATATTTTATTTTCTTTTTCAATATGACATTTTTTTATCTTAAAGTTCAATGAAAGACATGTAAATGTAAATGTTTGTTACTAACCGTTAATCTCCAGTTTTATAGCACAAATTGGTTTAAAATTTTCTGAGAGTATTTTATTCAAATTCAGGAGTGTTTATATATACTTATTATCCAAATATTGGAAAATTAAACATATTAGAAACATGCATTTTCTTTTTTTTTATTTCCATTTAAACAAACTGAGCCACAGCAATGCATGGCCGGGTACAGCTAGTGTATATATATATATATATATATATATATATATGGTTTAGCATTAGATAACCATTAAGTGTTGATATGCCATTGAAGCAAATAACCCAATTATTATGGGTTTAATTAATCTGTTTAAAAATTATTTGTATCTGATGTAACCATGTGCAAAAAAAATATAAATATAAATGCATAATGAACACAATTTCTTAACCTCTAGGCATAAAATAACCCTTAACAGTTTGACTTGCCCTTAAAATTAATTGATTCTTTACACTTTCCTTGCATTTAAAAGAGTTAACACAAGTCAAGAGGTCAAGAGGCTGTTTGCATTCTACTTTATGCTAATGTCCTTGAAAAAGGCACGAATCTATTTGTTCTCCTCCCAGCTATGAGTTAACAGTAGGACAGGCTGTTTTCTTCAGCCTTAGTTAAGCAACTAATTTAGGAGAAAGAAAACTCTAGATTCAAACCAGCTTTATTCCATTAAAAGAAAATTGACTTTTTATCACATCCCGCCCATGGTGGAGGGTTCAGTAAATACATATTCGTATGAAATAATTAACTGTGTGCAAACAAATGATTAATGTTTAATTGAATTGTTAGTGATACATAGGAATACTTGAAACTATTTAACTGTGTGCAAAAAATAAAAAGCTCTGGCTGGTTTAAAAATGTTATCAATAAGATGTGTTTACAAATCATATATATTTGATATATGTATAAAGAGGATTTGCCATTAAATAACCAACAATTATTGTGTATCAATAGACATTTGCACTCACCTGATTCAAAATGTCCGCAGTGCATAGCATGAAAAGTTATCCTTTGTAAGAGATCCAGGATGCTTGCTCAGTGTTGATAATTGGTTTGCACATGATGTGAAGAGCCAGAATGTTGGGTGTGCAAATTCAGGGTGGAGGACGGAGGACAACTGCCCACCTTAAGGTACAGTATGTCTTGAGGAGTGGAAGAAGTCGTTTGGTAGCTATTCTTCTTAAATGTAGTATGGATTGATCTTAGCACAATTTTGGTGATAAAAGTGAACAAAGTGACACCGAAATTTTACAGGCCGATATGCCATAAAACCAAACCAATCTTACGAAATAATACAAAGAAGATTCCATTCATTTCACAAAATGTTTTTATTTTCAATTCAGTGCCATATCCTTATGTATTTTCAATTCAATGCCATAACCTTAAATAACTTCAATTCAGTAACCGGCTCATTGGCCTAGTGGGTCGAATGTTCGTCAATGGTCTGGGAGACCTGGGTTCAATTCCAGGTTGTGTAATACCAAAGACTTTAAAAACAGTACTTTATACCTCCTTGCTTAACATTCAGCAATATAAGGTATGTATCAAGGGTAAAGTGGAGCAATCTAAGGAAAGGAGTAGTGCCCTTCCATATACCTCGGTGTAGTAGCTATTGAAAAGGGAGCCTTCTGGTCGCCAGCTTTACTTTACTTTAGCATAGCCTTAAATATTCATGGAATACAACCAAATTCAGTTACCATATTGAAAATGGATCTTAACAGATGTTTTGATGTGTAGGTTATCAGATATTTGCAAGATTCACTTGCTAATTATTATCCTCTGTTGAGTGACCCAATATAAGATTTTTTTTTCAATTCCTTTTCAATAAGAATATTGACCAAAACTTTTAAAAAGTTCATCGCTTTCTTAAGGGAATTAATTTTCTAATGATTATTCTTTTTATTTGGCTGTATATTGTTGAAACTCAGCAAAAAAAAAAACACATCATAGAAATATTCTATTTTAGTACAATTGTGTTACAAATCCACTTAGAGAATAAGGCAGTTTTCAATCCAATTTGCAACACAGCAAAAAGGACTCATCATAATCATATTTTTATTTGTGTGATAGTGTTAGAAATCTGCTCAGAGAATAAAGCAATTTTCAATCCAATTTGCAACACAGCAAAAAGGACTTATTTTTATTCGTGCAATAGTGTTGAAAAGCTTTCTTTTTTTCATACCAAATTATTAAGTCTTCAAAAAAACCAATCTATATATGAATATATACAGTGTTTATATGTTTGGTTGCAAAAAAATTCACTATAAACTTGATAAGTAAAATGTGACTTGATATTAAACTTAATGGCCACCAGAGGCAGCCTTTTGGTAAATGTCTATTAAGTCCTTAAAAAAAAATTATTTTTCTTTAATTGTATCACTTTGCTCATATCTCAGTTTCTTCAAGTTCTCAAGGCTACAAATTCTCCTTCATTTGTTTGTTTGAATTTTTTCTTTTTTTTTTCCTTCTTTGATCCACATCTCTGAAGTGTATGTTTTTGTATGTGTGTGTATGTGTATACTTGTGTTTATAATTAATTTTCTTTTTACGGCTTAATTGGTTTTGCTCTAGGTGTCATGCATGTGTGACTCTCTCTCCCTCTCTACTAAAATAGAACTTGAATTATGTTTCACTGATTAAATCTTTAAACCCCATCTTGATTGCTCAACAGTAGATTTTCTACAAAGATAGCTTTGCTCATAAATGCTGACTTCCAGTTAGAGATTAAAATAATTTCATTTCTTATCTTGATGAAGTTGTGGTCATCAAACGACAAATTCAGATCAGGTAATAATTAGTGATTTTACCACTTTTTAATGAATACAATTTGATACGATTGTTGGTATACAATATATTTTTTACAATACGCATATAACAGGATTAATACCATGTAAGAGGTTGCCGAAAAGTTCTCAGTCTGACCAATTAAAGAATGACCTAGAACCATGAAACATATGAATGGAGACAATAAATGTCTCCCTTGATTAATGGTTGGTGTGTCCACTGGTTACCTCAGGGTCATGTGACAATCCTAGAATCCATTTTTTTCCCCTTGTTCTTTGAACAATAAAGGCGTGCCCTTTTTGTCTTTGTTTGTTGAATAGTAGAGAACTTGTCTCCTCTTTCTGTAATAAATGTTGTCTCTCACCTTGTTGGTGAAAATAAATCCCACAGGGTTATGACCCACAAACTCAAGGAAGCCTTTTTACTATTTTGTACTCCTTTCATATACTGGTTTTTCATAGAACAATATAGGAATATTTTGTCTTTTGGGACACGTTGTGTATTCTGTGCCAGTACTTTTTGCATGTATATATTACATGTTTCTATGTGTGTAAATTGGCTTGTCTTTCTTTCTGTATATTCAGTGTTAGTATATCATTGAATATACTAATGCAAATATTGGACCTTGGTTAGTGGGCACTCGCATACAAACTATTTATTTACAAATCATATATATTTAATATATGTATAAACAGGATTTGGCATTAGATAACCAATAAAGGTTGATATGCCATAAAACAAAACATCCAACCAACCTAATGATTTTTAAACAGACGGGACCTTCTTACATATTACCACTCTCTGAGTCATAGTAAACCCAGGAGTAATAGCCACGAAGGGCTACTCAACACAGCTCTGGAACTGGAACCTCACCACCGGGTGTAGTTTAGTGTCATACCCAGGACTCTTAACTTTTACCAGTTGAAATACTACTACACTCTGATCATAAGGAGAATTACCCAAATAATTCTGTCATTTATTATAGAAAATGCTATGATAAGTCAAAAGTTTTGTAATATTTTGGCATGTGCTAGTTGGCGGTTCATATAACATAACTAAAGCATTTCCAGCTGTGGAAAGTACGCGCTAAGGTTGGTACTATCATGGTAGTTGAGGCACTGTCATATTGTGCATTGTTTCTGTGAATGTAATGGACGCAATGTACCTGGACATTCGAAGCGTGCACGGACGTGTCTGGCCTGTAGAGCAGAAGTGAGAAACAGGTATGGCTGTCTCAAGCACCGTATTTAACGTTAGGAGATCTCGAACCAGCAAGAGTCAATTTGCACGTATGCAAATTCTTGCGAGATCTTGTGAGCCTAAAAATGCACAGTGACAGCTGGAACGGGTGATTCTTTCTGAGTGAGTCAACCGACAAGCACGCTCAAAAGTTCTATTACAACTTGAAGGAGAGACGGAAGGAAGGAAAGAAAGAAAAACACAGGACATGAGGAATAGAAGTGCTCGAGTTAATACACCTAAGCCTTGGGAAACCGACTTGTGAGATCAATTGCCGAATTCTGACACAGTTTCACTTCATGCATAATTTGAAAGCTTCACAAAAGAATGTACAAAATAACCTAATTTGCAAACTTATGCATTATGAGTCCAAACTGGGCCGTAATGTGACAGAAATAACAGATTAGTTGTCGAAAAGATTAAGGTGCATTTAATCCCAATAACCAGATGGTTCAAGAAATTTTGCTTAAGTTCCAAGAACCTCAATGATCAAGTAAGGTCAGGTAGGCCTAAAACTGTGAATTCCTACGCCAAGCTCCAAGGCGAATCTGGCAAGTGGCACTCGAGCCCAGCATCTCACAATCAAGTGTGGTTTGTCGTCTTCACCACTTTGGTGAAAGAATCTGAAGCTGTTATATTAGCAAAATATTGCAAAATTTTTGACTCTAACATGTATGCTCATCTCTCGCAATGGGACACCAGGAAAAGAGATGACTCAAAACAGCTTCAGTAGTCAGGACTTTTTTTTTTTTTAAATCAGAGTGTAATTGATTAATGAAATGGTGACTAATATTATTGAGTTTGATGGGTTATCAGAACTAGAACTCAATTGCATATCAAGCTGAGCCAGTTTCTGAATGAGTTTTGAAGAAGGAGATTTATTTATGGCACGTTAGAGCATTCCATCATGCACATGTGGGTGAGTCCATTTCCTGGATTACGATTGGTTGCTGATCTATCTGTGGGCATATTAGTCTAGATATATACCAGCTTTTAATTTAGTAGTTTTGCAGGGACTTTATTGAGTTACAACCTGTTTTATTTTTGTCTGTCACCTGGATGCTAGTTGGAACTCCTTGGGTGATAAGTGTTATTATTATTATTGTTGTTATTCTTTGAATATGAATCTAGGTTGTGATTAATTTTTTTCTCTTTGTATTTTAGGTACCACCACTAGCAGAGGGCGAATAGGCTTGAAATTTTTAAGTCTTCACAAGGTTCGAAGGAAACGTCGGCCAGCATTAAGGTTTTCTCACTCTTATGAGTCTCTTCTAGATGACCACTATAATGGACAGGCTAAGGTACGTTGTCTCTTTTGTTATTCTAATTTGTACCATTGACTTATTGAATTATTTTTTTAGAGTTTTTCTAAAACGCTTTCTTCTGGTGAAGTAAGGACAAACTCATGAGCAATGTTCTGTGGACTACTCTACATGGACACACCAGTGTTGATAAAGCAGCCTTATGTGGTGTCATAGATAGCAGACTAGGCTAGAAGATAAAAAGATAGTTCCATTCACACAAGGTACCAAACTAGGCTAAGCTTAATAAATAGCCACAAATCATCATCATCATGTCGTGCCACCAGCATGGATATCCCTGACCCTCTCTCGCCACTTCTCTCTATCATTCATCACCTCTGGCAGGACTTTAGGGCTACATCCCGTATCCTCACATAGCTGCTGTATGTATGTTCGAGCTGGTCGTCCTGCTTTTGCCCGACCATATGTGGGGGTCTATAGGAGTACATCACTTATGAACTCATCCCTGCTTCTCCAGCAGTGTCCTGCATGTCTGGTTCGTCTAACTTGGATAGTACAGGAACATTATTTGGTTTAGAATGTAAGAATGGGGAATAAAAGCATCGACTGAATTGTAACCCTCTTAAAGAGAATAGGATATATATATATATATAATCAGCCACAGATAGACTGTTTTGTCGTATCACAACTCTTCAGTGTGGCTAGACACGTAGGAAACCCGCCCAACTTTACGTTAGACTTAGTATCTTACTGCTCGGCCATCAATTGACATGGGAATTATTAGGCATTATGTAGTAGCTTTCGTTTGTTTACATTTTGCCTAACCCAATACCAGAGTGCTCAATTCATGCACTAGTGGCAGCTGTTAATTCCTTCGCCAGAGGGCTCAACCCCTGGGGAGGAGTGTATAGACAATAATATTAAAAAAATTTTAAATCCTAAAAGCTTTGTATATAAGATCTAGACAACCCACTATTAACTTTGAAATTAGTATATGTACTATCGAAGAATTAACTTTGAAACTTGTGATAATATTTTAAAACTTTTAAAATAAATAGAACAATCTATATTCCACAATGAAAAATTGCTGTCACTGACATTATCTCCTGCAGAGGAGTAAAACCACCCTCCCACAAAAAGGCAAGGGGGTCCTAAGAATGACACTATCTGCATTAATTATGTGCAAACAAAGCATTAATATTATTGTCTTTGATGGCATATAGGACACACCCTAATTTCACCAGGGCAAATAAAGAAAAAAACAAAGTACTACTATTAAACGTGATGAAATTAATATAATAAATATAATCAATGACAACACTTTTAATTTGCATAATAGCCTTTTAAATAATGACAATAGATATATGAAAGTTACTCTAAAGTCAAAGCTAATAGGAGTTGCCAGGTAGCTAATTTTGACTATCACGAATTTTAAACCAAAATATGGCATATAAGACATAGGGGGATTTGAAAAGATATTTTAAGTAAAGAAAAGAGTGCCTTATATACCATCAAATACAGTGAATTAGATAGGAATACTTGATAAATAGAAAATAATTAGATATTTGAAACCCTTTAACTGTGGGCAAATAGAATTATTCAGGTTAGATAGCACTACTTGCAACTATTGAAGTGTGTGCAAACAAATAATCTCTGACGCCATTTAAAAATTATGTATATCTACACACTATTGCTTTCAAATTTTATATATATATATATATATATATATATATATATATAATATTTACCAACCCCTCTGCTCGGGCAGGATATGACACAAGGTCAATTTTTAAGCGGAGTTTAACAGGTTTGAATTCAGAGTTTTCCTTCTCCTAGACTAGTTGCCTCACCAAGGCTGAAGAACCTAGTCTGCCCTACTATTTACCCATAGCTGGAGGGAAAATAATTGGATTCGTACCTTTCCCAAGGGTATTCGTGCTATGTGAAATGCGATTAGTCTCGTCCAGGATTTGAACAATATATATATAAATATATAAACAGAAATTGGCAAAGATTGATATTCCATTAAACCAAACCAAAATTAAATGACATCAGATGATGAGATTCCACTTCTGAAGATCTGGGCAATGAGGGTACTCTACATGTGAAATACACCTTCATTGCCTTTACTCCCAAGTCAACTGTGTCCTGGGGGGGGGGGGTCCTCATGGTGTAATGGTTAAAGTGATGGACTGCGGAATCGTAGTACGCGAGTTCGTACTCCAGTCGCGCTATTACATTCACTTTCAGGCAAATACCCTTGGGAAAGGTATGAACCTCCTTATCCTCCCAGCTAGGGGTTAAATAGCACCACTACTGTTCTTCTAGGAGAATGTGTCCTGGAGTGGTAGTACCTGTTAGGATCTCATCATTTGGTCAAATAGATCTGTTTAAGAATTATTTTTGTGAGGTTAAGTTTACACACACACACACACACATATATATATATCATCATCATCATCATGTCGCGCTGGTAGCACGGATATCCCTGACCCTCTCTTGCCACTCCTCCCTATCGTTCATTGCCCCAGGCAGGTCTTCAGGACAACATCCCGTATCCTCACATAGCTGCTGAATGTATGTTCGTGCTGGTCGTCCTGCTTTTGCACGGCCATGTGTGGGGGTCCATAAGAGTACATCACTTATGAGTTCGTCCCTGCTTCTCCAGCAGTGTCCTGCATGTCTGGTTCGTCTAACTTGAATAGTTTTCATGATAGGAGGCATATGGCCGTACAGTTGGTGTCTTGTGGGGTGTTGCCGCCAGGACTTGTTCAAGATTGCACGCAGCATTCTTGTGTAATTGCCGTCTAGCTTCTTCTCGAGCCGTTTTGTTAGAGTCCATGTAGTGCACCCAGTATCGATCTGACCGCTGCCTGGAAGAAACTGCGTTTCATTTTATCGGTCAGGTCTGATTTCCATATAATCGATAGCCTCTTGATAGCTGTCCATGCTTTCGTTAACCTTGTGTCGATGTCCATTTCGGTTGATTCGACGCTGCTTCCTAGGTAAGTGAATTTGTCTACTAGTTTAAGAGGGGTTCCGTCTAGAGTGGAGATGTCCCCCGTTTGATTATAGCACATATATTCCGTTTTGTGTGCATCCTTTCATAATGTAATTACTTGACCAATCCTCATTCAAATGATTACAAATTTTAACAGCATGTCGAAACAATTGAAAATTCTATATTTAATGTTTTATATCTTTTTTTTTCTTTCTTTTCAGGTATAGAAATTTAATTTACCAAAAAAGAAAAGATGTTTAAACATTAAAAACATAGAATTTTGAGTTGTTTCTATTAATTAATTAATGTGGGGGTCCATAGGAGTACATCACTTATTAACTCGTCCCTGCTTCTCCAGCAGTGTCCTGCATGTCTGGTTCATCTAACTTGGATAGTACAGGAACATTATTTGGTTTAGAATGTAAGAATGGGGAATAAAAGCATTGATTGAATTGTAAACCTCTTAAAGAGAATAGGATATATATATATATTTATATATATATATATATAGTCAGCCATTAAAATTTGTGATCATTCAAATGAGTACTGGTTAAATTATTAGTCTATAAAATAATTTCAATTTTTCTGAAACACCCTGTACATCTCAAATGATATCAAAAGTTTTTTTTGTGAAACTGCCTGTACAATGGCTGACCCCCTTCAGATCCGAGTGTTGTCATAACATGATATTATTTTGTAAAAGAAAGATTTAAATCTTGCTATGAATTTCTTTACACTCACTTAAACCTTTCCAAACAAGGGTGAATCTCTCCTGTTATCTTTCACTAACTTAATTTAGGATACAATTTATGAATCTTCTTCAATAGCAGGAGGATAGTTTAGTAGCACACTAAAGTGTTCTGGTAACTTTTTACACAAAACCCACTTTGGCTTATTGGTTGGGGCTGTAGAATACACTGACTGCACATCTGCAGAGGGGTAAGACCACTTCTCCCAAATGAGTGTCCTGGATATGACACTAAATAATCTGATGGTAAGGTTCCAGTGATGCTGGAGGTTTGGGGAATGTGAAGAACCCCATTTATTGCTATCACTCCCAGGTCCACTCTGGCCCAGAGTAATACCACCTAATAAGGGTTCTATCTTTGGGTCAAAAAGAACTAAATGCTACTAAATGCTAAAATTTGTAACAGTCTTTTGACTGTTACAAATTCATATTTTTTGGACTGCTACATATCCATGTTTTTGGTTTTGTTTTGTTTAATGGCATATCAACCTTTGTAGGTTATTTAATGCTAAAGCCATCCTCCTAGAAGAACAGTAGTGATACTATTTAACTGGGAGGATGAGGGAGTTCATACCTTTCCCAAGGGTATTTGTCTGAAAGTGAACGTAATAGCACGACTGGAGTATGAACTCGCTAACTATGATTCTGCAGTCCATCGCTTTTACGCTTGCACCATGATGATACCCTGTCATATTTTTTGAATTGTTATATATTTCTATTTCTTGAACAGCAACACATATTTTTTCTAACTGGTAAATATATTTTGTGGAGTGCTACAAATCTAAATGTTTTAGACTGCTCCACATTCATATTTTTTGAACTGCTACATATTCAATATTTTTTGAACTGCAATATATTAAAAAATTTTTAGTCACTGTGTTTCACGGCAATCCTGGCATCTTTGGTTTAGAAGAAACATTTTCTATATAAGTATTTATAGACTTCTAATAATTTGTTATTAACTAATCTTTGTTTATTAAGTAGTCACCCATCTAAGTCCTGAACAAGCTCTTCATTGCTTAACTTCTTTTCTTTATTGACTAATCTTTGCTTAGTTTGACACATAAGACTTAGTTTGCTTCCTGTACTTGCGCTTATTAAGTAGTCACCCATCTAAGTATTGAACAAGCTTTTCATTGCTTAACTTATTTCCTTTACTAATCTTTGCTTAGTCTGACACATAAGACTTAGTTTGCTTCCTGTACTTGCTCATATTAAGTAGTCACCCATCTAAGTACTGAGTAAGGTCATGATTGCTTAACTTATTTCCCCCATTTACTAATCTTTGCTTAGTCTGACACATAAGAGTTAGATTTCTTGCAGTAGTTGCTGTTACTAAATAGTGACCCACCTAAGTACTAAGTGGTTCATTATTGCTCAACTTTAATGATCTGACTGTGAGTTGATGATGACCATATGCTTCTAACTAGTAATTTCTTTTTTTTTTTTCTTTCAGTTTGTATTATCCAATGTAGGGGACTGGGGTTTTGATATTTTTAACCTTGACAGTCTCACAGGCGGTGAGTATGAACTTATTTAAACTTAAACATTGCGTATAAAATATTGACAGAAGTGTACTGATGTATTAGTCTATGTATGTGTGTGCGCACACACACACACACACACATATATATATATATATACTCACAAGGGTGTATATATATATATATATATATATATATATATATATATACACACAAGGGTGGGCTGAAAAATTCATCTGCTGACACTATATATGTTGTTCTTTTTTTTTTATCAGTTGGATCCAAGCACTGCAATACCAATGAGAGAAGTGTGCAAAGGAGACTATGTTTTATAACAGATCAGTGACATATATTATAGACATGTAATGTAGAACTCAAATTAAATTCTGAGCTGTTAAACATAAAAAAAAAACAGGAGATTCAATCAGTATGATAGAAAGCGATAAAACTTGAGTTCAGTCTGAGACCATGGCTCTCATTGGATGGTTTTAGTCAGATGACCAAAATAGTTCGAGAGTTAGAAATGAATTAGTCAGTTTAGTGAAACATTCAATGTAAACAATAAAAATGCTCTATCTGTACTCTTATCATTAACTCCCCACTTAGCAAGATAGGTGATGAAATTGCGGTTGCCAAGAAATAAAAGTCATGTGCGCACATCAAATTGTAGTTGTATTGTCATTCCACATTCCAGCAGAAAAGAATTGAGATCAATTGGAGATGAAACAAAAGACAATGAACAAGAACAAAGATGATGACACCAGAGCAATGTGAAACAATAAGACAAATGATCAGCAAAGAAGTGATGAGATGCTTGCTGACCCTGATCATAGAGTAAGAGCTATACAAGATAGAACAGTTGAGAGCAAGAGATATATTGCATATATCTATAAGGTATATACGTATGTTGAAAAATAAACCTCATTTGGTCACATTCTATGAGAGTATCTTGGTCAGTCTTCAAACTCTTTAGTCAACTCGAGTGTGTATGTATGTGCATATATATATATATATATATATATATATATATATATATGTGTGTGTGTGTGTGTGTAGTGGGAAAAGTTGGGAAGGATTTTAAGTCAAATGTATCAGGTTTCATTAAAGATTTTTTGTTTTGAAAGTGAAAAGAGATTTTTGGGTGGGTTTGTAGGGAAGGGTTTGTGTGAAAGGGGTTTTTGGCAGGATTTGTTTTGTGGCAAAGATATTGATAATAATGTGATTTCACAGAAAATTGTCTATATTGTGGGTGTCTGGGTTGTAATTGGGGTGAGGAAGGGCTAAGAGATAAATGATTAGGAAAAGCAAAAGGAAAGGATTCTCAAAAGTATGGTGGCACATAGTGATAAAATGTTTTTTTTTCTCCTATCCATTTTCTATTTTGATTTTGTTTTTGTTCAGTCTGATGTTCGCCAGGTGTGGTGAGATTTAGTAAAAACCTGGATGTTGTTTTATATGGTTTGTTTTGAAGATGACCACAGATTCTAGTCGTCTTCAGGATGTTTTGCAGTGTATATTTACCATAAAATATATATACATATATATATTGATATATATTAAAATGAGTAGTTCCATGAAGAGATTTGTTTTTTTTCTTGTTTTTTTAGGATTTATTTATTTCATTCTTACTGTTTCATTGTATCACAACTCTTCAGCATGGCTAGACACGTGAGACGCTCCAAGCCAGGATCGAAACCTGCCTAACTTTCATGTTAGGCTGATGACATACCCCTAGGCCAAGCCTGGAACTTATAGTCCTGGCTTGGAGCATCTCATGTGTCTAGCCACATTGAAGAGTTGTGATACAACAAAACAGTTTGTCAGAATTAAATAAATAAATCCTTAAAAAACACAAATCTCTTTGTAGACTTATTCATTTAAAAATATTTCTTTCTCACTTTAGACCTACAACAAAAAATCCGTTTAGTCAGCGTCCCTGTAGTGCATCCATATAGCAGTATTGATACGACTTGGAAGAAACTGTGTTTCATTTTATCGGTCAGGTCTGACTTCCATATGACCGATACTCTATCAATACCTTTGCTAGTCTCATGGCGATGTCTTTTTCGGTTGCTGAGACCCTGCTTCCTAGGTAGGTGAATTTGTCAACTAGTTTCAGAGAGCTACCACCTAGTATGGATTAAAGCACATGTATTCCATTTTGTGTGCATTGACATAGAGGCCAATGCCTGTGGCAGCTCGTTCCAGACTATGCAGTAGTGTTTCAGCTTGGGCGGGTGAATTTGCTAGAATTGCTATGTCATCGGTGTAGTCAGCATTGGTAATTGTTTTTGCAGGGTACCTTCTGCTTCTTTTCTTTTTTTGGTGTAGTCGTTATCGCCGTAGGAAATGAACACGGCGATACGAGTTCAAATCCTGGACGATACTGATTGCATTTCACATAGCACTAATACGCTTGGGAAAGGTATGAATCCAATTATTCTCCCTCCAGCTATGGGTAAAATAGTAGGGCAGACTAGGTTCTTCAGCCTTGGTGAGGCAACTAGTCTAGGAGAAGGAAAACTCTGAATTCAAACCTGTATAAACTCCGCTTAAAAATTGACCTTGTGTCATATCCTGCCCGAGCGGAGGGGTTGGTAAATAGTACCTTCTGCTTCTTTTCTTTGTCAGCTTTAAACCATTTTCTTTGATTGAGATATATATATTAAGTATATATGATTTGGTTTGGATGGGTTTATGGCATGTCAACCATTCTAGGTTATTTAAGGCCAAATCTTCTTTAGACATATATATTAAGTATATATGATTTGGTTTGGTTAATGGCATATCAACCATTGTAGGTTATTTAATGTCAAATCCATTTTTATACATATCAACAGTCTATTTCAAATAAGTACAGTTTTTTGTTTACTCACAGTAAAAATATCAAAAACAGTTCTATTTAGCATAAGTATGCAGTTTTAAAAGTAAAAACAGTGCTATTTCAAACAATTCAGTTTAGTATAAGTACATATATTTAGTTCTATTTGACTGATAGATAGGACCCTATGAGGTGCTCCCTCTCCAGGTCAGAGTAGACCTGGGAGCAATTGCAATAAAGGGGTACTCTGCATTCCCCAAAGCTCCTGGAGCCTTACCATCACATTGTTTAGTGTCATCCAGGATACTCATTGAGGGAGTCTTACCCCTCTGCAGAGATGCAGTCGGTATATTCAGCAGCCCAACTGACTGGGCCAGGCAGAGCTAAGATACATTGACTGTATCCCATGCAGAGGGGTAAGCTCTCCCCCTCAAAAAAAGAGCATCCTGGGTTTTGCACTAAAATGAATCTTATTATGAGTCTCTAGTTGTAGAGTAATCCATAATCGCCATTACTCCCAGGTCCACTCTGACATGCTTGGGTCCCTTAAACAACTGCATAAAAAATGTGACTATGAATGTACAACTAATACAATTCCATTCCTTAAACTCTCAGCTTAAAATAACCCTAGACTGTTTGACATACCATTGAAATGAAGCAATTTATCAAATAGCTCACTACCAAATTACAACAACTGTACTCACATTAAAGCTAAGAACTGTTTACACAACTGTCTATGCATTGCAAAGTAACAACATTTCACACATTACAAGGTAACAAGTTTGCACAACATCAGTACACATTACAAAGTAACATTTCAAACAACAACAGTACACACATTACATGACAACAACATTTCACCCATTACACGGTAACAACAGTTTTCACAATAACAGTACATACATTACAATGTAACAACAGTCTGCACAACTGTTAGAGCATACATACTATTACACCAACCCATAGTATATGCTGTATTTCAACATCATGTTACATCATAATAGCACCTATTAAACAATAGTAAGTTCCACGTTACTCTATAACAATCGCACACTCTTTTAGAAAATAACAATGCCGTACAAATACCGACAACTCTACACAATTTTATCAGCTCTAATTGCTGGGGAACTGAATTGTATATTTTCCATATGTTGCTATTTTTTACCGCCTTTAATTTTACTTCGCAGAATATTTAAAAGAACAAAAACATCTGTACATATCTCATTTTAAATTGTGATTGGTTTCTGTGCGATGGAAGTATTTCTCAGCTTGTATTCATGAGAAAATAACAAATAGTTTTCTTTCTTTTTTTATTTCTTTGTTCAGTTTTTTCATTTTTTTTCTAGTTTTTTCTTTCCTTCAGTCTTTACAATACAGCTCCAATAAATTAATTTTATCTATTTATATATTTGTTAATTTATTTTTCATCAACAGATTTTCAGAATACACCCAATTTCATCAAAACATTTTAATAGAATGGAAGGAAAAACCAAAAAAAAAAAAAATCCCCAACGCTCTGTCCTTGAGAGGTAGCCCTGATAATGGGTTTTAGAATTCCCTGACTGTATCCCCTGCTGGGGGGTAAGATTCCTCCCAAAAATGTGTGTCCTGGGTATGACACTAAACTACTTATATATTGGTGAAGTGAGAGTGTTGGGTACACCTTCATTTCCATTAATCTTGGTTTGGTTTGATGGTATATCAATTGTTGTTGGCTATTTAATGCCAAATCCTGTTTTTACATATATATTAAATAGAGAAATGGTTGATTTTGGTAAATCTTACAAGATAATAGAAATAAGTGGAAAAGTGGATAAATCAAAAACTTACAATGAGTAAGTTCTTCTTTGAATAAAGAACGAAATATTACTACTAAACTCATAAGTGTTTGATTTATCCACTTTTTCCCTTATTTTTATCATATATATTAAATATGTGATTTTTAAACACATTTTGTTGATAAACACAGTTAAATGATAAAACAGTTGTATTTCTAACAATTCAATTTAGCATAAGTCAAAAAAGTTAAATGGTTCTAAGTAAGAAAAAAAAAGCAGTATATTCCCTTTTCTTATCCCCTAACCCTGAACATGTGTTTCTTGAAAAAAATGAAAATGGTTTACCCCCCAAAACACTCAGTGTGGATATAGAATAGGTTGCCCACAGGATGTAAATATTTTAAAAAATGGCATAACATTTGGTTAAATAGACTCAGATTGTTACTTTAATATTATTACAGGTATTTTCCCCTCATGAAAAAATGCACAATAACATGAAGAAAAAACTAGAAAATTTTGTTTTTAAATAATTTATTCTCTGAAAACATGGGCTGCAGTGAAGTTTCTGATAACTGCAACCCATGTTGATAACTGTATGACAAAACCTATCTTATATTATTTGTTATTTTGTATTAATTCTTTTTTTTTCTTTTTTTCAGGCAAGCCTCTATTTCATCTTGCCATCCATTTATTCCAAGAGTATGGCTTTTTAGATTACTTCAAACTTGACATCATAAAACTTATGAGATGTTTAAGTAAGTAAAAATGTTCCTTCTTGATTGGCTGTTTCTGTTTTAGCATATTTAAATTTTCCTTCTTGATTGGCTGTTTCTGTTTTAGCATATTTAAATGTTCCTTCTTGAGTGGCTGTTTTTGTTTTAGCACATTTGAATCTCAGCTGAATTGTGTGCTCGCTTACATGCAAAATATTTGAACTAGTTGAGTTATTGGTTACTTCAAGGATCTACAAATTCATCATCATTTAAAGGATTAAAAATTTATCTTCTTGACTGGTTGGATATTTTTTCTCATGTCTTTTTTTTAAAAAATTGTTTATACAGGTGGGGAGGATATGTTCATTGTTGTGGGTTTTCAATTTGTAAAGGTCAAAACATTGTTTTGCATTCACATGTCAACACATATCAAAATAAGATCAACAAGTTTGTTTTCGAATCAGCTGTGTGCTAGAATATTAAGATAAACAATTAGATAGACAACAGCTGATATTTAGCCATGACATGTTACTAAAAAGTTTTAGAGATTATGTGTGATTAAAGTGTTAGTTAAAGAATAATTTGAAAAAAGATATATCAGAAGAACATTTCAAAGACATGTGCAGTTGGAGTCAGAGAAGCAGAAGCAGAGAGATGACAGATGACCCAATAGGGGTTAGGGTTGGCCACAGCCAATGGCACATGTACACGGGAAGTGGCCTGTGTGAGATTAATAATAACTTTGTCTATATTTTTGCCCTGCACTGCTTATTCTGTCTGTATATATAATGAGCTGTTGGTTGGTTGGTTGGTTTTGTGTTTTATGGCGTATCAACCCTTTTCAGGTTATTTAACGCCAAATTAAATTTCAAACAATTCAGATTAGTATGAGTATAGTTTTGATATACAAACAGTTAAATGTCAAAACAGTTCTATTTCAAACAATTCAGTTTAGCATAAGTAAATAGTTTAGTTCTATTTGACCCATAGATAGGACCCTATCAGGGGCTATCACTCTGGGCCAGAGTGGACCTAGGAGCAATGGTAATGAAGGGGTACTCTGCATTCCCCAAAGGTCCAGCATTACTGAAGCCTCAGCATCAGATTGTTTAGTGTCATATCCACGACATTCGTTGGGGGAGTTGTACTCCTCTGCAGAGATGCAGTCAGTGTATTTTGCAGCCCCAGTTGACTGGGCCATATAATGAGTTGTAGTAATTCTTATAATCCCTCTCTTTCTCTTTTTTGGCAACTACTATGAAAAAGCTTGTAACAGTGAACTTTTGTATGTTGAAACCAGCAGTCATTTTGACTTGTGTTGTGTTACAACTTTTGATTTGGCACTGGTAGCACAACAGATATAAATGACGTAACCCTTTTGATATGATGGTGAATTTTACATGTAGGTAATTTTTTTAACTACAATATTGTCAAGTTGCAAGAATATTCAAGAGATAACAGTATTTGGCTGTTGAGTCATATGTTAACCTCATTTAAGCATCCATTCCTTTATGTTGTATCAGTTGTTTTGTTTTGTTTTCCAAGGAAAAATATTTTGTATATAAATCATAGAAATAAATTCCATTAGACTAGTTGTCATCATTGGTTCTGTAAAAACAAAAGTCTGAATGCCATGCTTTTAAGATGGACATTTTGAAAGTAATACCTCTTATTTTCTTACTGACACACAACTTCAGAAGTGGATGTTGGTGGTATGGTTGCAGAGGTTTCAACCTTTCAACCAATAACCTATAACTTTTTTTTGCCTTATTAGAGATAGCAGCTGATGAAAGAGCTCAAGCCAGCAATCTTTGTTAATTGCCTATGTTCTTGATGATAAAAAGTGTTCAAACTGCTCACTCAGAAAATTTTTTTAGCACAATCAGTGATGATTACTTTCTATTAGCAAGTATTGTTTTCAGGGTTACCAAAAAGTTAAAATAGGTGCCCATGGCCTAGTGGGTAGAGTGTTTGCTAATGGTTCGGGAGATCTGGGTTTAATCCCAGGTCACGTCATATCAAAGACTTGATACTTGATACCGCCTTGCTTAACGCTCAGCAATATAAGGTATGTATTGAGGGTAAAGTGGAGCAATCCAAGGAAAGGAGTAGCACCCTCCCTACACCTTGGTGTAGTAGCTATTGAAAAGGGAGCCTTCTGGTCACCCTTGACTACAGTTGCCAACTTACTCACATATGATGTTTAGCAAGTAAAGCAAGCTGAGCATTGCTTGCAGAGTCAACCTGAGGAGGTGTGGGGTCCAATTGGCAACATATATATTGCAATGTGTTGTGGTTATTTGACGAACCAAGAGTAGATTACACTCAAGCACGAGAGCCCTTAGGAACAATTGGTCTAAGAGGCTTCAAGCCATCCCTAATTTCTTGTGATATCAGTTCCTACTAAGTACCCCATATTTATGGCCTGATGCCAAAATTAAGTGCTTAATATGTGACGACTAAGAAGTTAAAGAAGTTTAAATGAAAGTTGTCCAAAAGGCAGGCAATGCAACTTTTTAAGATTTATTCTGCATTTCTGTTTATTGAGTAAATTATAGAATAATAATAAACAGCCCTCACCTGTAGAAGTCAAAAGTAACATGGCTGCCTCCTAGGAAAAGCTTGCCAACTAATTTCACCTCTTTATGGGAGAGTGCCTGGGCAGCATGTGGATTGGTTCACTTTACTAGGATAGACCGGGGCATTGGCCTAATGAGTAGAATATTTGCCAATGGTCCAGGAGATCGGGGTTCAATCCTTGGCTGAGTCATACCAAAGACTCAAAAAATGGTACTTGATGCCGCCTTGCTTAGCACTCAGCATTATAAGGTACATATAAAGGGTAAAGTGGATGCCCCTACCCTACACTTCAGTGTAGTATCTATTGAAAAGGTACATTTCAGGTCACCAATATCCAACATTATCATTGTGCTTCCTTTATATGTTGAAGAATCCGTGGTGCATCTCTAATGCCTGTCTATATTTCTTATCGCTAAATTGTTTCTAATATACTTCATAACGATATATATATATATATATAGATAGAGAGAGAGAGAGAGAGAGATATCATAGGTCCGCAAATGATTTCACATTTGTTTTATAGGTTTTTACTTCATATATTTGTACACTCCAAGTGTTTAAAACTTCACGTCTTCCTCAGGAGATTTGAAATGACCTTAATAAAACATGAAATCAAAAACATGTGTAAAGCAAAAGGATATGGAATATAAAAAACGTAGATATCTATTGAATAACAATAAACAGCACTCACCTGTAGATGTCAAAAGTAACATGGCTGCCTCCTGAAAAGCTAGCAAACTTAATTCACCTCTTTTATGGGAGAGTGCCTGTGCTGCAAGTGGATTGTTCCAGTTTACTCGGATGGACCTGCCCAACATATTTACATGAGAGGTGTCTATTCACCTACATATTCTTGACAAATAGGCTATCCACTTACCTACTGGCTGTGAGCTGACCAATATTCTACATAAATAAGAAAAAGATTTTATTGTATTAAAAAAGTAAAACATTATTTTAGAAAATTATCTTATCAACATTATTGAACCTCATACGAATAGTGTACTGGACGTAATGTCTTGTATCCATGCAAACAATAACATATACAATGAGCAATATAACACTGAGTAGCATTGTGGGGCCTCAAAGAAAGTTGGTTGAGACAAAGATGAGATGTAGAAATGACCACATGGTTACACCAGGGAAAGGAGAAAGTCACACCCATGGTCTCATAAAAATCACACTCACTATTATTTGACTGATGTAAATTTCCCCTGGACAAGTCTTAAAAAAAAAAGAAGAAATTAAGTAATATTCTGTTTTCAGTGATAGAAAAATCTGTTGTTTGACGAATCATATCCCACACCCAATAGAAGGCCACCATTTCACTAACTCCAAAATTTAACTCATTACTTGTTTCTTTGCTATTCTGTAACTGGCTGACCCTTTTCAAAAATCCCCAAATCTCATGTATGACTGTTTCTTCCAGTAAAAGCAAGAGCTCCTGTGATTAGCCCTTTGTTGTCAGTCCCACAAGCGGGCATCCAGTTTACTGAGGGTGGTAGCCAACCACTTCATTGCAAGTATCAGAGCAAGTTTTCAGTCACATATGTTATTTTCCCACCACTTTTGGCTATGTAGGTGGGTCATTCAATAAATAAGGGGAATTTGTCTACCTATGGAGGTCATTCAATAATAAAAGAAATTTATCTATCTTCAAGGGTTATTCAATAAATAATCTAACTGCCTATCTATCTATCTAGAAGGTCACTCTTTAAATAAGGAGAATTTACCTATCTACAAAGGTCATTCATTAAATAGGGGAAATTATTTATCTATTGGCCTAATGAGTAGAGTGTTTGCCAATGGTCTGGGAGACTGGTTTCAATCCCAGGTCGAGTCATACCAAAGACTCAAAAAATGGTACTTGATCCCACCTTGCTTAACACTCAGCATTATAAGGTGAGGATCAAGGAGAAAGTAAAGCAATCTAGGGAATAGAGTAGCACCCTCCCCTAAACCTCGGTGTAGTAGCTATTGAAAAGAGAAAGTCTTCGGGTTACCCTCGACTAAGATTGACAACTTGATCTATCAATGAGGGTCATTCAATAAATAAGGGGATTTTTTTTTAAGAAGCAAAATAATTTTTTTTCAGGATTTTTTTTCCATAGATATAAACTCTGCATCATTTGGAATTGGTTTATCGCAAAAATTGTATTAATCTTGCAAAGTTTTCCAGGTTTGAATAGAGGTCTTTGATGACTGAGAAATTCATGTGCCCGTGGTGTAATGGTTATCATTGTAGGAAATGGACACGGCGAAACAAGTTCAAATCCTAGACCAAGCTAATTGCATTTCACATAGCACTAATACCCTTGAGAAAGGTATGAATCCAATTATTCTCCCTCCAGCTATGGATAAATAGTAGGGCAGACTAGGTTCTTCAGCCTAGTCAAGGAGAAGGAAAACTCTGAATTCAAACTTGTTAAACTCCGCTTAAGAATTGACTTTGTGTCATATCCTGCCCGAGCGGAGGGGTTGGTAAATATGGATGACTGAGAAATTCAAACCATGTGAAATTTACTGAAGAATGTGTGATGTGTATGGAGAAGAATGTTTTTGTCAAAAAAAAATCTTTACAAATGGGCTAAACGTAGTTATAGGTAATTTGTCCTCCCAACACTGCTGTATGTGTCCTCCGAGTTCCTCTCTTATTGCCTCCAAGATTACTTCTCACTCCAACTCCATATTCAGATTATCTTGTGCTGACTCACTCATCTCAAGCACCAGGGAAACAAAAATCAAGTCTTGTACAGAACATTTCCCAAGCAAGCTCAAAACTTTGCATATCAACACTGGTCCTGTGAGATTTTGTAAGACACCCATCAATATATTTTTATTTTGATGGCAACCATCTGCATGTGAAGCATGTGCATTGCCATTTCTATCTTGGAGGTAAGTCAACTCTTTCACTGCTGTAGAATTGCCACTACAAGCCTGAATCAAAAAGACAGGCTATGGAGTGGAAACACACTAGCTTTGAATTAAAGAAACAGTTATTCCCATTGCCAACTCCTTTATTAAAATTCATCTTATTTATTGAATGACTCTCATATTTTTTACTGCTGATGAACAAAAGCCTGCATACTGCTCATGTAAAAGTCTGTACCAGAAGTAATAACCCTTTTGTTTTTGTTTTTTTACTGAAGTGATCAAGAAAATCATGTTCATATAGTCCAGCTTTCACAGGCTCCATTTGAGTGATTGCACTAATCAAAACACTCTTCATTTCATGGCTTTACAGCTACATTTAACTTGGTTTTTTACTCATATCACTGTTACAACAGCTGAAATGCATTTCCCACTTCCTAACTGTGCTCACATACATAGTTTGGTCTTCATAAATATCCATCATCCAATCAATGTTGATGAATGTCAGTGGGCACAGTTTTTCTGTGTGGATGAATTCATTGAACCTCCTATGCTTTCATATCAAATGCCATTTTGCCAGACTGCATTTCAGTAGCTTATCTGTAACAAAGCTCCCACCACCACCACCACCACCACCACCAAAAAAATCTGTGGGTTATTAGAGGAAAGATTCAGTCATACTATTAACATCCTCTTCTGAATTTGTGTATTTGTATAATAAAATAGGAAGCACTAAATTTAGAATGGCCCTCTTACGACCGTGGCATTCAGACTCTTGTTTTGCTGGTAAAATTATATAGAGAGTAATGGTGGTGAGATGAAAAAATGTAGGGATTACATCTCTTGCCTACGAAATGGTTCTACTTGGTGCTGGGAGACACAAGGGTCATAACTTCCTGTATTTACCAAATAGTTCCACATGTGACCACTAGAGGGTGTGGCTAAAATAGCATATAAAAGAAGGGCACACCAAAGTCAAATCCTATTTAACTTCAACATTTCCTAGAAACAGACCTATTTCTTGTTGGCATGAACAGGGGCTTTATACCCCTTACAACCACTGGTAGTTTTGCGTGTAATAGCATTTCTCAAACACCTATGTCTTCATTCAACTATTCCAACTGGGCTGGTAAACAACTTGTGTATCAGCAGTCTATATACGCAGGAACCTGAATCATACAATATATAGGGGACATAATTTTGATTTGGGTTGGTTGGTTGGTTGGTTTAGAGGCATGTCAACTCTTCTTGAGTTATTTTATGCCAAAGTCAATTTAACAATTACGGCTTCCAATTATACACACAACAAAATAACCAAGTTGGCTGTGGCTGTAGAATACATAGACTGCATCTCTGTAGAAGGGTAAGACTCCCTCGCCAAGTGTCCTGATATGACACTAAACAATCTAATGGTGAGGCTTCAGTAATGCTGGAGCTTTGGGGAATGGGGAGTAGCCTTTTATTGCCATCGCTCCCTGGTCTGCTCTGGCCTGGAGTAGTATCACCTCATAGGGCCCTATCTATAGATCAAATAGAACTAAACTAATTATGCTAAACTGAATTGTTTGAAATAGAACTGTTTTTATATTTAACTGTGTGTAAAAAAAATACTATGTACTTATGCTAAACTGAATTGTTTCAAATAGAACTGTTTGATCATTTAACTGTGTGTTAATAAAAAAAACTGTATTTAAACTAATAACTAACAGTGTTTAAATAAAAGACTGTATTTATGCTAAACTGAATTGTTTGAAATTAAGTGAAACCATTTAACTGTGTGCAAAAAAAAAAGAACTCAGGCTTGTTTCAAAATGTTATGTTCAAAATGTGTTTAGAAATCATATATTTAATAAATGTATGAAAAGGATTTGGCATTAAATAACCTACAATTGTTGATATGCCATAAAACCAAACTAAACCAAACCAAATCATATATATTCAATATATATGTATAAAAAAGATTTGGCATTAAATGACCTACAATGGTTAATATGCCATAAAAATAAACCATAAAATCCAACCCAACCAAACCACACTACAAAGATATATCGTCACAATTATTTTAAACAAGCAAACACTTCATACTTAGTTGTAATGTTAATGTTTTAAGAGCATATACAGTTCAAAGTCATTTTAAACATTATCTTGAGCAGATTTGACTCAAACAGGTACTACCATTTCAGGTCATAGTGGATCTAGAAGAATTGGCAATGGATTTATAATCCCAGAGCTCCTGAACTGGAGCCTCACCTCCAGATGTCATACCAAAGAACACTTTACTTTTTGAGTATGTAGCAGCCACAGATCTATTTCCTTTCACGAATCAATGCCCCCGCCAAGAGAGCCAGTCACTCACTGACCAATCAACTGGCAGAGCGCATTAATTCCTTCTTCCTCTCAAGAACTATTTTTTCTAGTCCCTTCTTTTTGTGTGTCGACGGTCAGAGAGCCATGAGCCAGCAGCACGAACAGATCTCTCTCACATGACTGCAGCTGATTCCACTTGGATTCCACTCCAAAGAACACGCTGCTGCTAGCTTCACACACGCTTCCTACAAACCAAGGACCAACATACTGACCAGCGACACAAAAGGGATACTTTCTCACTCTTATTCCTTTACGCCTGCTACTATAATAAACCTTTCTTTGTTGTGTTGTTTAAAAGAAGTTTCGTTATTCTTTTGTGTTGCCAAATAATTTATAGTGTTAGAGAAATTAACCATTTCCCGAAACACTAAAAGTATATTTACCATTTTGTTTGACCAATGCTTTTCTAAATCCTTTTCCATTTGTTTTGCTTTCAGATTTAGTTGAAGAAGGCTATCATGAGAATAATCCATATCATAATGTTATTCATGCTGCTGATGTCACTCAGGCAATGCACTGTTATTTGAAGGAGCAGAAGGTAAGTTGCCCTTTTTATTTTCTCCACCACCTGGGAACAGACAAGTGGGCAAGTGCTGCTTGGGGAAAAGGTTCCCCTAGGACTGAGCCAACTGAAATTGTAGAAAATTTCAGATACCCTCCACTGGTGGCTATTGTGAGCATAATGGTAAAGTGTATTTATTTGACTGCTCATGAGGCCAAAATGTTTGGTGCTGTATTGGAAGTAAGCCTCTCGCAGGTGGGTGCTAAAATTGCTTAGATTCAATTGGTATTTCCCCTTCAGGGTCGCCTCAGGCACTGGACAATAAACCCAGCCCTTCCTTTTATCGGAAAAAGAGCAGATTTTTCCTGAGAAGAAAACTATCTCAAACCTAGCCAACCAATGCAGAAAACTTCAGATCAATCAGTAAGAATGCCAAGTAGTCATAGTAAGCATAATAATATCCTGTTGGCCTATGGGTCGAGAGTCTGGGAGACTGGGGTTTAATCCCAGGTTGAATCATACCAAAGACTCAAAAAATGGTACTTGATGCCTCCTTGCTTAACAATCAGCATTATAAGTACATATCAAGGGTAAAATGGAGCAATCCAGAGAAAGGAGTAGCATCCATCCTTACACCTTGGTGTGGTAGCTCTTGAAAAGAGAGCCTTGGAGTTGCCCTCGACTATGGTCATCAACTTTGCTTACTTTATAAACGAGAATCATTAAATAAGTTTCCAGACTTTTTTCATATGGGCACTTTAATTGATAGTACAGTCATGAAACTTTAGTCCCCTTCAAAGTAATCTCCTCCGGCTGCAATTCTTCTGGAAGGCCCCATGGAAGTCCTCTTGTTCGTCACAGCCTCTTTCATCTCCTCAATTGTATCATAACGACAGCCTCTGAGCTTAGGGAATAACCAAAAGCCACAGGGACCAAGGTCTGGACTATAGGGAGGGTGAGGAACTGTCTTGATCCCATCTTGGTCAAATACTCTGTGACAAGGATGGAGTTGTGGACTGGTGCATTGTCCTGCTGGAAATGCCACTGACCCAATTTGAAGAGAGCGAGCCTATTCTGACAGAATCTCTCCCTAAACTCCCTTAAAACCTCAACAGAGTAACCCTAACCCTAACCCTTTGGCCAATCAACTCTGGTGTATTGACTTCCTTACTCCTCACACACCTCTCATCATCCCTCACAGACTCCCTGCCTTCCTTGAATCTCTTATGCCACTCAAAAACTGATGTTCGATTCATGCAAGATGGTCGAAAAGCAGTCTGAAGTATTCCATACGTTTCTGTGACATTTTTTCCAAGTTTAAAACAGAATTTTATTGCATATTGTTCTTCTAAAGTGTCAGATTGCATTTTTGAAATTCACCAGCTGTGACAATCAGGGTGTATTCCAATTCCTGCTGTAGCTGTTGATTTGAACCTGAAATCATAAAAATTGGTCAGTCATCTCATAAGATGTATAGCAATCATCATCATGTCGTGCCACTAGCATGGATATCCCTGACCCTCTCTCGCCACTTCTCCCTATCATTCATCGCTTCTGGCAGGTCTTCAGGGCTACATCCCGTATCCTCACATAGCTGCTGTATGTATGTTTAAGCTGGTCGTCCTGCTTTTGCTTGGCCATATGCGGAGGTCCATAGGAGTACATCACTGATGAGTTCGTCCTTGCTTCTCCAGCAGTATCCTGCGTGTCTGGTTCATTTAACTTGTATAGTTTTCATGACGGGAGGCAGTTGGCCGTATAGTTGGTGCCTTGTGGGGTGTTACCGCCAGGACTTGTTCAATATTGCTCGCAGCATTCTTGTGCAATTGCCATCTAGCTTCTTCTTCAGCCGTTTAGTTAGCGTCCAAGTAGTGCATCGATATAGCAGTATCAATACGACCGCTGTCTGGAAGAAACTGCGTTTCATTTTATCGGTCAGGTCTGATTTCCATATGATCGAGAGCCTATCGATAGCTGTCCATGCTTTCATTAGCCATGTGTCGATGTCTTTTTCGGTTGATAAGACGCTGCTTCCTAGGTAGGTGAATTTGTCTACTAGTTTCAGAGAGGTTTCGTCTAGTGTGGAAATGTCGCCTGTTTGGTTATAACACATATATTCAGTTTTGTGTGCATTGACATGGAGTCCAATGGCTTTGGCGGCTTGTTCTAGCAATAAGATACTATGACAATTTTAAATGCCTGTACAAAAAAAGTCTGGAAACTTATTGAAGGCTTCACATATATAATGAAAATAATTACTACATGGCTAAGAACGAGTCTTTCTAGGTTTCACCTAAATGGTTTGTCAGGATCACATTGGCAAAGCGGGTTAGGATAAAATACATTTTATTGATGATTAAAAGTTAAAAAGACCGCTCACCTATACAAAAATTAGCAATTAAAAAAAACACTTTATTCAAGAAACCGACAAAAAAAAAAATTTTTTTTTTCTTCTTTTTCCTTTTTCTACATTAAACAATTTTTTTCAACAAATTAACCAATTTTTTTTTATGTCTGCAAATATTAAATATTTCAGACCTTTGGTTTATTATATATTGCTATGGTTAATTTTTCTTCCATACATAATTTACAATAGCTATCTCCTCCCTTATATTTACTACACCTTTTCATGATTTCCCATTTTAATATAAGATCTATACCAAATTTCTTTTTGACTTCCCATACATAGTTGGACAAACAAGTTTTATGTCTATATATTTAATGAGTGAAGCTACTTTTATGATAGTATTATCTTGGTTTGAACAGACATTGAGTTGAACCCACATATACTTTTTTATCATTCCTATTGTTACTATTACTACTCAAGTTGAGTACTTCAGCCTTATACGCTACACACTCTATTTGACATCTGCCCTTGAGGGGGCAGTTTTCTTTCTTGATACAGTTACAATTTGGGGGTTCAGTATTCTTATTTCTCTTAAGCTTTTTTGAGTTGCCTCTACTAATTAATGTGGAAATATTAGGCATACAGCTGGAAATTAATTTCATGGTGTTTTTAAGAAATAATTTTTGAATAAATTACTCATCTTATGAAAATTTTTAACTAATATCTAAAAAAATTTGCTTCCTATTTTTGTGGCTACAGCCATATTATAGAGAAGCAGGAACCATAAGATTTTCCGTTTCCTATTATTACTCCGATTCTGTATGTTTTTATTGTCTTCTCTACTTTTATATATGAGTTTTTCTTTATATCCGCTATTTTTTAAGGCTATTTCAAACTCTTGCTTATTTTGAGAAAAAAAATATCCTCGTTTGATGAATATGTTGATAATCTTATCATAATGCTATTAGGAATTTGTTTAAAGAACTTCTTAGGGTGATTAGATCCTACATTTATGTAGCATGGATATTGATCACTTTTTTCTAAATGGGGACACTGTCCTATTGTATAAGTTAAATGTAACATCTAAATAATCAGTAATCTTCAAATTAGCTTGAATATCTAACTTGAATCCGAATTTAAATAACCAATGTAGTTTCTTCCTAATAATATCTCCTTTTCTAGGTGTGCAATTATCTATTATAATCAATCTGTCATCTTGATAAAGTCCATGGCAGCTACCAAAATAATGTGGAAATATTTGGCATACAGTTGTAACTTAATTTCATGGTGTTTTTATTAAATATTTTTGATAAATTACTCATCTGATGAACTGTTTATGTTGTATAGCCACATACATATACAAATATATGCGGAAACATAGTCAACAATAATGACGACTTCAATGAACGAACGAACACACTTCTTTATAAAAATATATCTCTCATACTTTATTCTCGAAAGGGTTGATGTTGGTTGTGTGTGAGAGGTGAGTTGGAGACGGAGACAGACTGCTACATATTGACCCAAGTTCTTCTGACGATAGCAGCACTTCTTTCTCATCTTGGCTGGGGTTGCTAAACCATGGGTCACTAAGGGCCCAAAGCCCTCTGTCTGCCGCTGGCTCTCACTTTAGAATCTTGTCCCCAACTGACTCAGATCGTCTGTGCACATGGTTATATTATTGTTTAACGCCCACCTGCTTCCGCTGTTCTACTTATTTACACTGGTGCATCTCTTGATTGATGGCTCGGTCGAGGGTCATTACGTTACATTTAGGTGAAACCTAGGTAGACTTGCTCTTGGCCATAAAGGCGTTATTTTCATAATATTAACTTTATCTCGTTTATTGAGCACTTTATTACGTTTTAACTTTGGTAATTCTGTCAATGTTTTTTTACTTTTGACTAGACATACATGCTACTTGATTATTTTCAAGTAGCACATGTGTTTTTCGTCTTTTCTTTTTTTTACAAAATTATTTTTTTTCCAGATTTTCAATTTGTTGAACTTGCAAATTGTAAAATCTGGGTTGTTTTTTTTCACATTAACAGAATTATAGATTAGATATAAAGATTAGAATATATATATATATATATATATATATATATATATATATATATATTATATATATATATACTATATATAAATAAATAAATATGTATGTGGTCTTTACTATAGGTCAGTTATAATTGGTTCATGGCCCAGTTGAACCACTGCTGAGCAAATATTCTTACAGTATTATCTATACTGATTAACTACTTTCTCTAAATGTTCAATCACTAAAGGGACATAACTCTTGAAAAGAGCAATGATAACACTCAAAGAAATAATAAACTGTCCCAGCCTAGCCAAAGGAGCCATTGGTATTGCAGCAGCTAAAATCACACCTATAAACCTTTCCTTAATTTGTTTTTCAATCTGTTGACATTATGTTTATTTAAGTTTTTCCATACTAGTCATGTAAATAGCATATTTTATCTTATTCTATTCCTCTGATCCTATGGCATAGTGACTAATGTGCTGAACTGCGACTTTGTAGTCAGCAAGTTCAAATTCCAGTCACACTATTGTGTCCACTTTCAGGCTAATACCCTTAAGGAAAGGCATGAAATCTCTCATCTTTCCAGCTATGGGTTAAATAGTACCCCTACTGTTGTTCAATAAGGATGTTTTTGTCATTAAATAACTCACAAAGGTTGATATGCCATTAAATAAAGAAATCAAACTAAATCAAGTGTGTTGAGATATAAAGCAACTAAAATCAAAATACTTATCATAATTGATTTTGACTAATATTACATTCACTGGCTATGATGCATCTTCAAAAACAAGATAAATAAAATTCTCTGCTACTTTAAGACATAAACTGTGCATCAAATTCATGTGAGAAGACCAGACCTAATTTCAATTAATATGGCATCTAGAGGATTTTGCTATACCATTAGATCACAGTGTAAAAATAAAGGAAAATTGAAAAATGGACAAATACCTGGACCTTGCCAGAAGGCAATAGAACTTACAGAATAGTAATGCCAGTCATAGTTGGAGCCCTTGAAACAGTCTCAAAAAACCTTGAAAAGACACTGGGGGAACTGGAAATCAGTAGAAGACCATCCAGACCACAACACTGCTGTGATAGGCTAGAATACTTGGAAGAGTCCTGGAGAGCTGAGGTAAAAAGATTTTAAAGGGATAAGATAAAATTTGCAATATAAAAAGATTAAAAGGGATAAAATTTGTTGAAGTGAGTGACACTAAAGCCAAGTTTAGTATTTAACTGGGTAATGTTTTTAGGGGGCTTTAGTGTGCCATTAACAGTAATTTAAACAGTAAATTTAAACAGCGAGTTTAAACAGTAAGTTCTGCTACTTTCTAGTTCGGATACTGATTCAAAAAGATAACACAGACAATAAAGTTTTTAAAAGGGAATTTTATACAAAAGAAACAAGAAAGAAAGGAATAGAAAAGATAAAATGTTGCAAATCCTAGTGCAATTTGCTGGAAACTTATCTGAGAGAATGTCCAGGAAACAAAGTTCTTTGAATTTGAGTATTTTTCTTTTCTTTTTTTGTTTTATAGAAATGTTTCAGAGTTCTTTGAATTTGAGTCTTCTTTAAGGTTCTTTTCTGCAGAATTCTTGGTAGAACTTCAGTAGTCGACATTCATTTATTTTTACTTTTATTATTTCTTTGGGAGCTCCTTTCATGATGTGAGTGATGAAACCCATCTGTTAGCTTTCAATCAGTTCGACCCCTGCAATTGTACTGAGAGTCAAATAATAGTCCTTGACAAAAAGAGGAAGTCACTTTTTGGTGCCGCACTGTCTGGGATTACTTTTCCCTTTTCCACTCAGGCCAAATTAAATGCTGCATGCACTTGGTCAGCTTGATTTTTTTTTAGAAATAAATTTTTATAGAGGAGACATGCTGTCACTTTGTCTTAAGGGAAAAAACCACAAGTTATTACTGGTGTGAAAAACTTGTTAAGAGTAAAGTAGTAGTAGTAGTAGTTATAATAATAATAATCTTTAAAATTTTTGTTTTTATTTCAGCTAAGTTGCTGCATTCATCCTATGGAAGCCATGGCAGCTCTGTTTGCATCAATGATGCATGACCTAGATCATCCAGGGGTCAACCAGGCGTATTTGATTGCAACAACAAATATTTTGGCATCTCTGTATGATGTAAGTTTTTTTGGGTTTTTTTCTCCTAGTTCTTTTATTTGTATTAAATTGTCACCATTTTTTATATTTATTTTATTGTCTTATAGGGGTCTCTATTATCCTGGTTTTCAGAAATTGAGGGTTCCCTGTCCATTTAAAATCAAAACACAGTATGAACAAAAAGATAATACAAACACACACACACACACACACACATATATATATGGGTATGACATTAAACTACATTTGATGATGAGGTTCCTGTTTTGGAGTCTGGAGAATGAGGAATACTCCTTCATTGCCATTACTTCCAGGTTCATTCAGACACAGAGTGGTAGTACCCTGTTAGGGTCTCATCTATGGGACAAATAGAAATATTTACTGTATTTGACAGCATATAAGATGCATGGGTATATAAGATGCACCCCAATTTCAGCAGGGCAACTCAAGAAAATTTTTTTAGTGAAACAAAGTACTAATATGAAAAGTAATGAAATTAATATAATGAATTTTATTTATGTTTATTGAAATTATATATATATATATAATTTCAATAAACATAAATAAAGAAGAAAAAAAACAAGTGATTTAAATTTATGAATATTGTCTCTTTAAAAACAGTACTTTGATGTCTATTATTTTGGTTGTGCTTTTTCGGGTTGTTATCCTTATCTTTATTGACGTAGATGATACATATCAAACCTCATCTCAAAAATTTAGACAGATACTCCTTTGATGTGTTTAAATCTAAAGAAAGTAAAAAGGGTCCACTAATATTAATGGACGATAAAAATATTCCAGCCATATTATATTAATTTCATGATTTGTTAATTTATTTATTAGGTTTAATATATCATTTTTAGTATATTTATTTATTTATTTATTATTATTATTATTTTTGTTGAGTAGGGCTGTAGAGTATGCCAACTGCATCCCTGCTGAGGAGTTTGAACCTCATCCCAATGAGTGTCCTGGGTATGACACTAAACAGTGTCTGATAGTGAGGCTACAGTCCTGAAGCTTTGGAGAATGTGGAGTACTCTTTCGTTGGCATTACTCCCAGGTCTACTCTGACTAAGATTGGTAGAACTTGTTTGGGTCCCATCTATGGGTCAAAGAGAACTGTTCAATAATTTACAAGGGATTATTATTATTATTAGTTATTTGAAACAATAAAGCTGAGTACAAAATATTTATATTACATAGGAATACTTGATACATAGAATAACTATTAATGAATCGCAGTGCTTGAAGAAATGTGCCTTGAAACTATGTGCAAATGAGCTCTAAAAACCTGTTTGAAAATAAACTACAAAGTATTCATTTTCAAATAATACATATATATATATATATATATATATATATATATATATATATATAATTGTTTAAAAATATCTTATGATTCAAAAAGTGCTCAAATGCTGACCAGCAGAGTCATATAAAAACTAAACTTATTATAGTCTCAGCACTAGAAACCTTCATGTGATGATTGTATCCACTATTATATATTACCTGGGTGTGACATTAAACTACATTTGATAATGAGGCTCCTGTTTTGGAGTCTGGAGAATGAGGAATACTCCTTCATTGCCATTACTTCCAGGTTCATTCAGACACAGAGTGGTAGAACCCTGTTAGGGTCTCATCTATGGGTCAAATAGAAATAGTTACTGTATTTGACAGCATATAAGATGCATGGGTATATAAGATGCACCCCAATTTCAGCAGGGCAACTCAAGAAAAATTTTTTAGTGAAACAAAGTACTAATATGAAAAGTAATGAAATTAATATAATGAATTTTATGGATGATAATACTTTTAATTTACATAGTAGTTAAGTTAGCAACCTTAATCGAGGGTGACCTGAAGGCTTCCTTTTCAATAGCTACTACGCCAAAGTGTAGGGGAGGGTGCTACTCCTTTCTCTGGATTGCTCCACTTTACCCTTGATCCCTACCTTATAATGCTGAGTGTTAAGCAAGGAGGCATCAAGTACCATTTGTTAAGTTTTTGGTATGACTCGACCTGGGATTGAACCCAGGTCTCCTGGGCCATTGGCAAACACTTTAACCATCATGCCAATGCCCAGTTACTTAACAGTCTTTTAAATAATGACAATAGGTATATGAAAGTTACTCTTAAGTCTAAGCAAATAGAAGTTGCCAGTTGGCTAATTTCAGCCAACTATCACATACTTTAAACCTACATATGGCATATAAGCCACGGGAATTTTAAAAGATATTTATAGTAAAAGAAAGTGTGCCTTATATGACATTAAATATGGTAATCATTTACTATACTTCAAACCTGATAACTGTGTGCAAACAAATGACTGATGTTAAATTGAATTATTAGTATTTCATCACAATACTTGGAACCATTTAACTGTGCGCAAATCAATGAGTAATTTTTAATAGACTTATAAGAATTAAATGGCAATGCTTTATTGTATTTTTAGATTTTGCTGTTATTAATAAAAGCAAGTCAGGCAGATAGAAAATAAAAGATTAACTTTATTTACAGAAGAAAGAGTAATCTACTAATACTATGAACACTACAGGGGTGAATTATTTCTCTCCCCTATTTATGACAATGACGAGCTTATTTTAATTACAATAGAGGGGTGGTACCTCAACAACACGTTTCATTTTATTGTCTAGGGTTGAATTGAATATCTTTTCTTTCAAGGATTCACTTCAAGCTGTTTTAGTACCCCTACTTCGTTTGAGCACAACTTTTTTAGGTGACATTGTCAGCCCAAGTAGCTGAAATGTTTTGCATTGCAGTCCAAACAGTAACATTTTTAATGAGGACGGTCCCTCACTATCATATTTCTGGTGTAACTAGTTTGGTACCTCTTGTACAGGGCACTCAGGTCATGAATTAAATATACTACTCTGTTAATATGCCAGGTAACTGTACCAACTATCCATGCTTATTTTCTTGCTTGATATATTTTGAAAAAATTCTTATCTCTAATTAAGAGGGTTGTGAATATCTTCTTCTTTATTTTGTTCACCTGCTGATCAGACTGCATTTTAGAAAATATTGTTCTTATTTTCCTTCTGAAAACATAAACGTGTGCAAATAGAACTATTTGTGTTAGATAGCAATACTTGAAACCATTAAAGTGTATGCAAATAAAACTATTAGTGTTTGATAGCAATACTTAAAACCATTAAAGTGTATGCAAATAAAACTATTAGTGTTTGATAGCAATACTTGAAACCATTAAAGTGTATGCAAATAGAACTATTTGTGTTATATACCCTACCTATGAACATTAATGGGTATGTACAATTCCTCATAAATATGTTGGACACAAATTGTGAGGGGTGAAAATATACTAAGTAGTCACCACTAGCAGCAGTTACCTTCTTCATGCCACTGGCAAGTATTGTATTTTGTTAATTTTATAAAGCTTTCCATTTCATTTCCAACTTCTGTTTTGGTTATTTCTCATTCAGTAACCTTTTTGTTAAGTTACATCTAATAGCAATACTTGAAACCATTGGAGTGTGTGCAAACAAATGACTTCTGACACATTCAGAAATAATGTTACCTACAAAATTATTGCTTCGAAATTATATATAAAATATGTATGTATAAACAGGATCCAGCACTAAATAACCCACAAGGGTTGATATGCCATAAAACACAACCAACCCAAATCAAACCAAACCAAACCTCTATTGCATACATAAAACATTTAGTACTGAGACTATAAAAAAAACTTATATTTTAATTTTTAAATTTGTGTGTGTATATATATATATATATATATATATATATATGTATGTATGAATGAGTGCAAAAGTTTCCTGGTAAAAATCTGGCTTTCAAATGTGCATTTAATCTTTAGTTTAAAAAAAGAAAAACTTTTGGTGACTTTGACATATGATTGATATATATATATATATATATATATATATGAAAATGGTCTTTGGCAGCGTGCTCATGTTGAAATATTTTAAAAACAAGTAAAATATTAAAACAAGTTATTATTGGGATCCTTAATTTTGTTCTCATCTTGTCAGAGAATTTTTCTATGAAATTCAAGAGGAAATTCAGGATCTCAATAAGAATTTGTTTTAATATATTTTACTCATTTGTAAAATATTTCAACATGAGCATGTTGCTAAAGTCAATTTTTAAATTCTGTGTGTACCAAAAAAATATTTCCATATATACATATATATATATATATATATATATATACATATATTATCTGTGACTGTGGCACGACATGATGATGACGATTATGATATATATGTGTATATATATATATAGATAGATAGAGAGAGAGAAAAAAACACTTTTTTCTTTTCTCTATACTTTGTTGCAGTGTTTCATGTTAGGTGAGTGTATATTCAACGTGTATTGAAGATCAACAACATAAAACTATATTTAAGAATGAAATTCCTTTCTTTTGGAAAAATTTTCATTTTCGTGAAAAATGGGTTTCAAAAGTGAGGGGGGCCATAAATGGTGGTTTATTTTACAATAAGATTATAATGAAGAATTGCGCATGGTCTTTGTGTTCAATTTTATGAATCTTGAATTTTAAAAGTAAATTTACTAAAAACTAGACCCAGACTTTATGTCGACTTGCAAAAAATATGGTTGTAGTGCTTCTTCTCTGCCTTTTGGCTCAGAAGGCACATGAAATGATTATCAGCTTTGCCCCAAGAAGCTTGCTCAGTCAGCTGAGGCTGTAGAATACACCAACTGCATCTCAGCAGAGGGGTAAGACCCCGCTATGAGTGTCCTGCATATGACACTAAACAATCTGGTGTGGTTCCAGTAATGCTGGAGCTTTGGGGAATGCGGAGTACCCCTTCATTGCCATCACTCCCAGGTCCACTCAGGCCCAGAATGGTAGCCCCAGATAGGGTTCCATCTATGGATCAAATACAACTAAACTGCATAATTATGCTAAATTGAATTGTTTCAAATGGAACTGTTTTTGTATGCTAAACTGAGTTGTTTAAAATTGAACTGTTAGACTAAACTGAATAGCTTGAAATAGAACTGTTTTAGAAATTTAAACTGTGTACTTATGCTAAACTGAATTTTTTTATTCCATTTTATCATTATTTTATACTTGAAATATATTGTACATTTTATGCATATGTATATGTATTTCAGAATAGTTTTTAAGTAGTCTTCTAAAAACCGACCCTTTTTTGCTGGTCACGTCTCATCAGAGAAACTTTGTGACAGCAAGCAGAAATGAGGAATAAAGCAAGTTAGGTGACAGCAAAAGAGAAAAAAAAAAAGAAAAAACCCCAAAATGGGGGAAAAAACCCAAGCCTGATTTTATAAAAGTTTTTTTTCTTTTTTCCCCACTTTGGGTTTTTCTTTTTTTTTTTTTCTCCTTTGTCATCGACTACTTTGATTTATTTCTTATTATTACTTACTGTCACAGAGTTTTTTTCTGATGAGACGTGACTGGTAAAAAAGGGTCCATTTTTAGAAGTCACATTGTATGTTCTATTTAAACCTATTCAAAAATTCTGTATATACCATTGGATATATATATATATATATATATATATATATATACACACACACACTTTCATTTTTAATTTTCACTATACTTTTTCTCTTATGTTTTTCTCTCTTTTTTTTTTTTGTCAGAATTCTTCCGTGCTCGAGAATCATCACTGGAGATCTGCTGTTGGTATTCTGCATGAGTCGGGCCTGTTTGACCACTTTGATGCGCATCAATGGTGAGCAAAGACGTAGGCCGTGCTATTTGTGCATCCCACCTTTGACAGGTTAGCACTTTGCTGACTGGGTCCTCCTCTTGTCTGTCACTGGCATAGGGTCTGCTTACTTCATCTTTAGACCAATCGACGATAACCATCCATCACCATAAGGGTGGGGGCAACTTAATTTTGTATCATAAGTCTCCACTCTGGGAGGGTAGGCTGGGGAAAATACCCCACGGCAAAAAGAAAAAAATTACTTAAATGCAGTAGAATTTATCTATATCAAAATAATCTTTGAATTTATAACGTTAGAATGAACTTCAATCTAGCAGATGAATATAAAAAGATTTATATCTACAAAACCAGACTATCCACAAAGCATACACTTCTGAAGCAGAATTTGTCTACTAACCTTTGTCTTTCTCCTTCACAATTTGTTTAAGAACAAAAATGTTTACCTATAGAAATAAGTTGGCTGACTGTAGTCGAAGGTGACCCTAAAGGCTCCCTTTTCAATAGCTACAACACAGAGTTGTAGGAAAGGGCACTACGCCTTTCTCTGGATTGCTCCACTTACCTTGATCCCTACCTTATAATGCTGAGTGTTAAGGAGCCATCAAATACCAATTTTTTGAGTCTTTGGTATGACTCAACCTGGGATTGAACCCTGGTCTTCGAACACTTTAACCATTATTCCAATAGGTATACAAACTATTCATTTAAAGATTATAAATATATATATATATATATATATATATATATATATATGTATAAGATTTGTCATTTAATAGCCCACAAAGGTTGATATGCCATTAAACACCAACAAGCAAACACTATCAAGAAAGTGGTACCTACTATATGTTTACTGTAAGCTTTTCATATTATCAGTGAAATTTTTAAATGCTGCCCTTTTCTCAATTGTTAATTTTATAACACATTTCGTTTCCTCTTAAAAATCATATATACAAAAAAATGAATATTTTAAATCAAATAATCCACAAAGATTGCTATGCCATTAAACAAACTAACTGACCAACATACCAAACTGTAATGATTGCTTACAAATCACATATACAAAAAAAAATTTGGCATCAGATAACCCACAAGGGTTGATATGTCATTAAACAATTACCAAACCAAACCAAAGGTAACGTTAAATAAATAGACAATATCAAGCAGAAATCCCAAGGAAGATTTTGTATCACAGCAGATTGTATTATTTGATGATAGAAAATATATATGCTCAGCTGAAGAACTCTTTTTTATCAGATGTACAATACAACTTGAATACTTATCAAATTCAGATTTGAAGACCTTCACATGTATGTTCATAGGTAAAGATATATATATCCATAACTTATGATGAAAAAAAGATCTCAAAACAAATGTTCTTTTAACATAATATCCTTCCTTATCAATGTACTTAATCACATCAGCTAATAAATATGTCAAGCTACAGACTTATTGATCCCTCAACACATAACTATGTATATAAC
>OY757917.1:89759435-89794435 GCA_963585895.1 Sepioteuthis lessoniana
TATATATATATATATATATATATATATATATATATATATACAGAGATGAAAAAACACAAGGTTTGCAGAAGATGATATTATTTACAAAAATATTTGGTTTTTAAATGTTTAACATTGGCAAATATTTCTACGAATAAAATCGTCTTCTAAAGACCTTTTATTTTTTCAACTCAGTAGAATTTCCTACAGTCAGATTAATTCTCCAGTTTTTCCCAGTTTATATATATATATAATTGCTTTTACTATTATATATGATAAAACAATGTAATCATAATAATCTCTGTGTGTGTGTATATATATATATATAAGGATGGCATAGACACAGTCAATAGTACCATTGACTGTCTACACTATTCTGACGTAGATCTATGTATTCTCTATCACCTATATTGAACACTCTTTCTTTATAAATATGGTGTACTGCATGATTGTTAATATATATATATATATATAATGATAATAGCATTAAGATGTGTGTGTATATATATATATATATATATATATACACACATATATTATGATTACATTGTTATATCATATATAATAGTAATAGCATTAATATATATATATATATATAATGATTACATTGTTATATCATATATAATAGTACTAGCATTAATATATATATATATATATATATATATATAGAGAGAGAGATTATTATGATTACATTGTCATACCATATATAATAATCATAGCAATAATATATATTTATATACATATTATTATGATTACATTGTTATATCATATATAATAGTAGTAACAATAATATATATATATATATTTCATTAAACATAATAGACATTTTCTGTCTACATATTTTCTTCTGGATCCGTTCGTATTCCCGTATTGCTTTTATCGTATTCGGCGGGAATTGATTTATGTATTGTCCATAGTTGTATGTATCCCTAATACTTTCTATTACAAAAGGGATGTAACTTTTGTTTCTGCATATTACTACTATGTAAGAGCATCTTTACCGTTGAAGAGTATAGCGTTTGCTTTCAAATGGGTTTCTATAATTAGTGTCAGTAACTAAAGACATTTAAGTACATTAGCACTGGTTTGAAAATTAATCCTATCAAGTGTCGGTTGCATGTTTCTAATATGTAGTGCTTCGAGAATCTGTAGTTTTTGATTATTATTTTGATGTTCTAATATTGTTGTGTTGTCGGTGAGAATTTTCTGTAATTCTGTTGTTGGGCATGAATGTTTCTTTAAATGCTGAGCTATTGAACTTGTATCAGAAAGGTGCATTGTATGTCTCCTTGACAGGGTAGTTGAGGTTAAACCATCATATATATTATTATTATTAAATGTCCTTTAGGAGATTGTATCTCTGATAATTAATTTACATGCCAAACAAAAATATGAAGTTCTTTCTGCTACATAGTAATAACAATAATAAATATATATACACAGATTATCATGATTACATTGTCATATCATATATAATAGTAATAGCAATAATATATATATATATATATATATATACATATCTGCATGTTTTCAGCGTCAGTTTAAAAGTTGATGGCTTTGTGATATACTTTATTGGGAAATAATTCTTTGATACCTTATGAATAAAAAATATGAAATCCTGAAACTCCTTACAGATGTGAAACAAACAACCAAAAGAAAATGGTAATATAGGGGTCTGTGGTTTTTCTAGAACCACCTAACTAACAAAATCTCCAAGAATTCAGGTAAGAATGGTCATTTAAAGGAATAAGCATTTGTCTATATTGTTTAATGTAGTGAAACAGCCTTCAAGAAAAGATTATCATATATTCATTAAATTGATCAATTAATGTGTTTAAAAAGAAACCCAGAATAGATTAATTACTTACTATGAATTTGTATCTTCAATTTCACTTGAAGGTAACATAAAAAAATGATTTTTTGTGTGTGTGTGTGTGTGTGTGTGTGTGTGTGTGTGTGTGTGTGTGTGTGTGTGTGTTTATACCACTGAGCTGTATTTTGCTGTGAGGTGATAAAATTGAGAATGGAAAAGAGTATGTCTACATCAGACAGATGGTGAATATATGCCAAAACATGAATGCAGGACTTTTGCAGAGACAAGATCCTACTTGATAATCTCTTCAATAGCATCATTTTGTCTATGATGTTATATGCAAGCAAAATGTGGACTTCAAATAAGGAAGAATATGGACTAGTTATGACTTGAAGGGCTATGGAAAGATCCATGTTGGAAATATTGTTATCAGAGCACATTCAAAGTTCGGTAATTCCAGAGAGGATTAAAGAATATTATTGCAGTGTACCAAAAGCAGAACTTTCTGCTGAGCTGTGAATACATTGCTTAGTTCACAAACAACAGCTAGACCAACATATTTATTTAATAATATCTGAGGAATCGGAAACAGTCTCTCAGAAGACGATCGGAAGTGATAAGAAAATGAAATTGTCAAAGAGATTTCAGCCTATATGGAAAAAAAAGGATTAAGTAGAATAGCTTTGGGGCCAGCGATGAGGAACACATAAGAAAAACAGAACAATATATATATATATATTATTTGGTCCAGTTAAACCTGAGTTGGGAGTAATTCCATCAGGACAAGAAAACTATTCAAGAGTGAACATTTAAATTTCTCTGGTAAGGAGCTCAATGTAACAGACATTACAGAGCAATAATTTCATTCTGAAATTATATAATGAAATATATATATATTTAGAGTAGAGATATCTTGTTCTCTGAAATTAGAAGATAAGTTTACATACTTTTGTAGCTGCGTCTCATCTACTAAAAGTGACATCAATTTGTGCCTTGTGAAGACATGGGCTGCTATTGATAGGTTATCAATCATATGTAAGTCTGACCTATCTGATGAAATAAAATACAATTACTTCTATGGTAGGGATGCACCAAACATATTAAGAAAAAGCTAGACAGGAATTGCACAAAAAATACACCGACTGCTTTTTTGCAAAGGAGTAAGACCCCCTCCCAAGCTCTATTAAACAAATCTTGGAAGCAACATCCCACAAAACACCAGTTGTACAGCCACCAACCTCCTATCTCTAAAACCATCCAAATAAGATGAAGGCATGCAAGACACTACTGGAGAAGCAAGGACAAACTCATAAGTGACATTCTCCTATGGACCTCTTCACATGGATGTGCCAGTGTCGACTGGCCATCAAGAACTTACCAACCAAAGCTCTGTAAGGACATAGGATGTAGTCTGGAAGATCTTCCAGGAGCAATGGATGACTGGGACAAATAGTGAGAGAGAGTTTGGGAAATCTGTGCTAGCTGCACAATGTGATGATAATGATGTATGTATATATAATAAACATTGGAGTTGGTCAAAGAAGAGAAATTATTTCAAAATGAATAGGTTTGTCAATTAATTCAAATTTAGTATTAAGGGTTTTATTATAATAATTATTCACTCATTAGAGCTTTTCACAACAGCATTAGCCATTGGTTTTTCACTAGAGTCTGAGTGACAGCAAGTCTCCTCAAGTCTCCCTTTAGTAATCCTTTAGTTATTGTTCCAAACACACCAATTACAATTGGTGTAATTGTCACCTGCATGTTCCACAGTTTTTTCAATTCCCTAGCAAGGTCGAGGTACTAATCCTTCTTTTCACATTCTTTCAGTTTTATTCTGTGGTCAGCCGGGACAGCAAAGTCGACAATTTTGGAAGTTCTCTTTTTTTTGTTGATTATTATTATTATTCCATATTCATTTTAAAATATCATCACCTAGTCATGCTGCTAGCACAGATTTCCCTGACTCCCTCTGTTGCTATTTGTCTCTATCATCCATTGCACCTGGCAGGTCTTTGAGACTACATCCTGTGTCCGTACAGAGCTGTTGTAGATAGGTTCTAGTTGGTCACCCAACACTTCCACGTCCATATGAAGGGATCCATATAAGAATGTCATGTATGAGTCCATCTTTACATCTTCAGCAGTGTCTCACATGTTTTGTCTGTCTTATTTGGATGGGTTTAGAGATGGGAGGTAGATGGCCATACAGAAAAATTTTTTAAATAACCCAACTCGCAAACTTTTCATCATCAGGTAAGTGTTGGTGTGTCTAATCATCAATATCAAAAGATTGTAAAACTTAAAGTCATGAGTATTGTTATTTTTTTATTCTTTTTTCCTTTTCAATAAAATCATATTAGCTCTCCAATATTTTTTTTGTATTGAGCGCCATTTCTTTTGCTTGCCCAGTCGGCTGGGGCTGTAAAATACACCGACTGCTTTTTTGCAAAGGAGTAAGACCCCCTCCCAACGAGTGTCCTGGATATGACACTTTGGGGAATGCGGAGTACTCCTTCATTGCCATTGCTCTCAGGTCTACTCTGGCTTGGAGTGATAGCACCTGATAGGGTCCTATCTATAGATCAAATAGAACTAAACTTTGTACTTATGTTAAACTGAAATGTTTGAAATAGAGCTGATTTTGGCATTGAAACTGTATGTACACTAAACCGAGTTGTTTGAAATAGAACTGTTTTGACATTTAACTGCGTAAACAAAAAACTATATTTATACTAAACTGAATTCTTTGAAATAGAACTGTTTATACATATAAAAATGGATTTGGCATTAAATAACCTACAAAGGTTGATATGCCATAAAACCCAAACAAAAATTTTTGTTTCGATTGTTTCAGGAGAGATTTTTCAAAAAGCATGAATAAGTAATTTACTAAGCTTTTTTGCTTAGATATGGCACAAGGCTGAATGAATAGGGCACCCAATGAGACTTGAAATCACCTTTGCAAGTTTACTAGTCAAGCTTGCTATGTGAGTTCAAAATCAGAACTAGGACTTAGATAAAAAGGCACAGTTTGAAAGTTTAAAAATCTAAACATAAACCTTTTATTTTTTTGTGTGTGACCCGTTGGCTTATCTTTTCTGGAAGAATACCAGGTCACATCTGTGACAGGAACACAGATAACAATTAACCAACTTCATCTCTCAGAGGGGGCATCTGTGGAAATAAATAAATAAATAAATAAACATTGAAAGATATACCTAACTCTTTCTCACTTTGATGATGGTGATATTTCTTAGTTTTTAAATGAATAGTAATATTAATTATTTGATTAAAAAAAAAAATATATATATATATATATATATACACACACACATACATACAGACTAGGTGGTATTTCTCTTTTTTAAATGGACACTTCTGTAAATGTCATTGGTTTACAAATATTTGTTTTAAAATGGCAAGAAGGCATTCAAATGTTTCTTAGTGACATTTTTTTGTGTTAGGATGCATATAAGACAAACACATTTTTGTCTATTTCTGATATATATATATATATAATATTTATTATTGAATATATATGTGTGTGTGTATATATATATATATATACTCACACACACACATTTATATATATATATATATATATATATATATATCAGTGGCGACTCTAGCCTATTTTTGCTACTCGTGCCCCCCCCCGCCCTCTGTCAACTTCAGTTCCCAACCCGTGGTCTGTGGACCCAAAGTAAGTCATCATAGTTGCTATTGCGTGATTCTCCATTGTATAGCACAGATTGACAAACGTACCTTGCATGGTGTTTTTTTTGTAAACAATCAAGATACTATATAATTTGTAGTCTTGTTAATACAGTAGATAAGATAATTTTTTTTTCCTTTCAAAAGTATAGAAGAAAAGAGAAGATGTTCATTACTATGACGAGAAAAATATGTTTATTAGAATAAAAAAACTGATGTCAATATACACAGACACAGCTAGTAGTTTCAATTTCGCTTAAAATAAAGATTATTTGTTGAAAATGTATTCAAATAAACAAATTTTAGTTACAGAATGTAATATATGCAACATTCATTAAAGAAATAGAGATCTGTTAGTGAAAAAACAAATTAAAACACGCCGTTTAACCAACATTTACCATAGCGATGATGATGACGTCAGGGATGGCTATAATCTGCTATCCCCCCCGTCTCACTCTCTCGGTCCCTATCCCTCTTCCCAAGACAGCTGTCAACAGTCAGAATGTGCTAAGATTTTTGAGCACGGTGTTTGGATTGCTCTTGCTATTGGCTACAGCCAAAAGCGGATTTCTCTAACATTACTGTTATTATAAGGGTCTTGTGCTTGGCACGGATTTGCGCGTGTTCAACATTATAGCCGATTTTATGGGATATTCAATGAATCTGACGGTGGCCGGACAAAGACCATCCGTTCAAAACAGCATCATTGTATTATTCCCAGATATATTTATGAACTTTTGGCTACTTAGTTATTGAAACTTGAATAGATACGTAATTTAATTGAGATCAGACTAAGTATGTTTGCTTGAAATTAATGGATGATTTTTAATCCATTTTGAATAACATTGACCGAGTTATTGGTCATGCCGGGCATGAGTAGCACTAGTCCCGTCTCCGCCCCTGATATATATATATATATATACACACATTTATATATATATATACACACACACACATTTATTTTTATATATATATATATATATACATACGCACATATATATATATATATATACGCACACATTTATATATATATGTATATACACACATTTATATATATATATATATATATATTAATAAATATATACACACACACTTATTTATATATATATAGAGAGAGAGCGATAGATATTAAATTAATATATAATATTCATTATTTTTGTGATGAGTATTGTTGTTATTATTCTCTACACATTGCAGACTGTTATCCTTATCTCAGATATGTAATGGTTATTGCTGGAGGAAATGGACATGGTGACTAGAGTTCAAATCTTGGACTAGATTGTTTATGTTTCACATAGCATATGGGAATCCAGTTGTTCTCCCTCCAGTTGTAGGTAAATAGTAGGGCACACTGGGCTTTTTAACCTTAGTTTTTCAACCAGTCTAGAAGGAAAACTTTGAATTCTAACCTGTGAAACTCTACTGAAAACATTGATTTTGTTTCATATACAGAGGGGTTGGTCAATACGTATACACATCTTGATTACTATACACACAACATTTCGGCCACTGTATTCTCCAACCTTCTTCATCTGCCTTTTGTTGTACTCAATGTATAAAGAATAAGACTAATTTTTTCTTTTAAGCACCGAACCCTATTTTTTTTTTTTTTTTTTCTAGTATTTAATTTTGTCATTTTTCTAACTCGGCTTGTGGGTATTCCCATAACATAATGGCCATTGTACTAGACTTTAATATTGTAGTAAGCGAGTTTAAACTTCAGTTGTACTTTTATGTTCACTTTTGGACTAATACCCTTGGGGGTAAAGTACTAACCTCTCTATCCCTCAGCTATGGTTTAAATAATATTCTTCTATAAAAATACCTTTGGCATTAAATAACCCATGAAGATTGATATGCTGTTAAACAAAGAACTTAATGAAACCAAACCAGCTCACCAAGGCTGTAGAACACACCGGCTGGATCTCTGTAGAGGTGTGAGGTTTCCTCATTGAGTGTTCTGGATATGACATTAGTCCATCTGATAGTGAGGCTACAGCCTTGGAGATGTAGGGAATGTGGAGTTTAAAGGTTTTTATGAGGTCAGGGCAAGACTGTGTTGCCGTAAGATATCTGACTCCATATTTTGGTTATATTATTTTACCCCACGTTGACTGGCTGGCACAATGCCTTGCCCAAAGAAAGTCCAAAAGAAATATGCAAAAAGAAAAGATAGAAACAGATAAGAGACGAAAACATTTCCTTTATTTACTTGGTGAATGGACTAACCAACGCTACGTCCCAAGACACAGCGTGGTGCCCAAAAACACCAGACAGTAAAATCGGTGTTGTCGGTTCAATGTCACTACCCGAAAAAGAGGTCGGTTCACAGAAAACCTGAGTATTTATCTCTCTACACCGGCTCCAAATTCGCTACTCCAAAATCATTCTAATTTTGGCGCGACCGTTTCCCATTGGCTACTTTACTTTTTATTATTTTTCTTTTTTCTGATTTTAAACCGGATGGATGCGTGGAGCCTTATGCGTGGCAACGCGTTTATACATTTTGTATCTGGCAGCCGATGAGTCAATATCCGGTTGGGAGTTTTACTGTTAATTCCTAAATCCCCACAGAGTACCTCTTCATTGCTATTGTTCCCAGCTTCACTCTGACCCGGAGTGCTAGCACCTGATAGGGCCCAATTTATGGCTCAAATAGAGCAAACTGTGTGCAAACAAATGACTGATGTTAAATTGTGACAGTTATATCGTAACTCTTGAAACTGTTTAACTGTGTGCAAAAATGAGCTCTGGTCCATTTAAGAAAGTTATCTACAAAATGTATTTACAATTTATATATATTACTGTAGATGCGTTATAACACCAACCACCGAAAGTAAACATGTTTTTGTTTTGTTTTTTAAATCACAAACTGCACACTAAAAATGAAGATTAACGTCCAATGTTGTCTCTGCTCTTAATTGATCTGGCATATATATATATATATATATATATATATATATATATATATATATATATATATATATATTTCTCTTAATACCCTGTCCGGGGGCAAAAGCTGCTTAGTAGCGCCAGGAGTGGCAGTACAGCCTTGAGCTACCGAAACTGTGTTATCACCCCTGGTTGGCAGTTGATGAGGACATGGTATCGTACGTGCTTTCACACTTTGTATGATGAAAAAAAAAAAAAAAATATATATGTATAAAGAGGATTTGGCATTAAATAACGTACAGTGGTTGATATGCTATAAAACCTAACCAACCCAAAAAATCCCCCTGTGAGAATCAGACTCACAATGGTTTGCAAGCTTACCTCACTAACTAATACCACATGAGGTACCCAATTTTGCTTTTAATGTTCATGAAAAAAGAAAATCTTGAGAAACAAAAATATAAAGCAGGAAACATGATCAAAATTGTTTTTAGCTTTTTAATTACAGAAAAATGATCTAATAAAAATCCAAAATCTGTTGATTGGAAACACTTCATGATTGATGATCACTTAATATTGAGTGTCCTGTACATGACATTAAATTGTATCCATGATGAGGCTTTACTTATGAAACAATAAGGAGTATGGAGTCACACCTTCATTGCCAGCACTCCCAGATCCACTCAGGCCTGGAGTTGTAGGGTCCTATTTATAAGTTAACTGGATATGTTTCAAGTTATGAAATATTTACCAGTTTAAAATGATTGTGGAGACTTTTATGACTGAGATAATTGGAGATTATCATTGTTTAACTGACTTGGATTTGGTTTAATAACATATCAACTATTGTAGGTTATTTAATGCCAAATCCTGTTTATACATATACATTAAATATATGTGATTTAGTTTGGTTGGGTTTCATGGCATATCAACTATTGTAGGTTATTTAATGCCAAATCCTGTTTATACATATACATTAAATATATCTGATTTGGTTTGGTTGGGTTTCATGGCATATCAACTATTGTAGGTTATTTAATGCTAAATCCTGTTTATACATGTACATTAAATATATCTGATTTGGTTTGGTTGGGTTTCATGGCATATCAACTATTGTAGGTTATTTAATGCCAAATCCTGTTTATACATATACATTAAATATATCTGATTTGGTTTGGTTGGGTTTCATGGCATATCAACTATTGTAGGTTATTTAATGCTAAATCCTGTTTATACATGTACATTAAATATATCTGATTTGGTTTGGTTGGGTTTCATGGCATATCAACTATTGTAGGTTATTTAATGCCAAATCCTGTTTATACATATACATTAAATATATCTGATTTGGTTTGGTTGGGTTTCATGGCATATCAACTATTGTAGGTTATTTAATGCTAAATCCTGTTTATACATGTACATTAAATATATCTGATTTGGTTTGGTTGGGTTTCATGGCATATCAACTATTGTAGGTTATTTAATGCCAAATCCTGTTTATACATATACATTAAATATATCTGATTTGGTTTGGTTGGGTTTCATGGCATATCAACTATTGTAGGTTATTTAATGTCAAATCCTGTTTATACATGTACATTAAATATATCTGATTTGGTTTGGTTGGGTTTCATGGCATATCAACTATTGTAGGTTATTTAATGCCAAATCCTGTTTATACATATACATTAAATATATCTGATTTGGTTTGGTTGGGTTTCATGGCATATCAACTATTGTAGGTTATTTAATGTCAAATCCTGTTTATACATGTACATTAAATATATCTGATTTGGTTTGGTTGGGTTTCATGGCATATCAACTATTGTAGGTTATTTAATGCCAAATCCTGTTTATACATACATATTAAATATAGGATTTGTAAACATATTTTGTTGATAACTTTCTTAAATGAGTCTGAGCTCATTTGTTGCACACAATTAAATGGTTTCAAGTATTGCTATGTGACAGTGATAATTTAACATCAGTCATTTGTTTGCAAACATTCAAAAAGATTTACATGATAAGTAAGAGATTAGTTTGTCAGTAATTTCATTTCTAAATGAATTAGAACTAATTTGTTTGCACACTAGTATTGCTGTCGTTTCTATACAGTCAAATGGTTTTGTTATGTTCCGTGTTTGTCACACTTAGGTTTCCTTTCGGTCCTTGTGGGGGAGGCACGTAATTAAAACTTGTGTTAGCAACACAATAAAATTATAACTAGAAATTCTTCCTTACTGAAAATGTTTGAATACAAAAACACAAGGCTGGCTTAATGAACAACAATACGCATTTATTAATGCAAAAAAATAAAACCAAAAACGAATCAAAACAAAATTAAAAGCAAACAGAATGTCTATCCGCCTTCTTGGCAGGATTTGGTCAGTAATTCGGCTGAGTCCTTTGAAGCCCAAAAACGGGAGATTGAAATTTACCTAGGAGAACATTTCTCTTCCTGTTCTGTGGGTAATTACAGTTTTGGGACATACCTTATAAAATTTTCCTGTTAGGGCAAAATGGTTTCTTGCTGTGCGCACATGCTAGGGTTAAGATGGAGGAAAAATATTGATTCTGGTATGGGGCTTCGGCCCACGGAGTTCCTTCCAGGATGACTGGTAATTAATTGTTTTGTTTTTTGTTTTTCTTTTACAAAATTTTCTTTTTTCCCTTTTTTGAAACCTTGAATGGAACGCGATGCCTATCTCTGGGTGAGAGCAGAGAATTTCCTTTTTTTTTTGTTCATTGTTGAAATCCTTGCTTTGTCGGCAAGGATCTCCCTTTGTGAAATCCAAGCCTTCCTCCTTCGCTTCTTACCCCAGACTGAGGAAGATCAGCAGGCTAGCAGTCCCTCCTTCCACCCCCTTTTCCGTAGCAACAGGCTTCCTGTGGTTTGACTGGCCCATCAACTTCTCGTCATTCAAAATGAAGGGCTGACTCGTACCGTATTAGAGAATTCTCTCCCTCCAAACTGGACTGCATGTTTCAAACTAAAACTGAGGAACATGTGCCAGCAAGTCTCCCCCAATGATTCCTCCTCACGCTTGTGGGACAGAATATGTAAATATAACAGTTTCAATTATTGCTATTTAACATTCTAGTATTCTATACAACATTACTTATTTGTTTGCACAGTTAAATGGTCCCAACTATTGCTATATATCACTAACAATTCAACCAAACTTTAGTTGCTTGTTTACAAACAGATAAATGATCAAACAGTTCTGTTTCAAGCAATTCAATTGAGCATAAGTCATTTTTTTACTCTCAGTTTAAATGTCAAACACTTCTATTTGATGCATAGATAAGACCCTATCAGATGCTACCACTCCGAGTCAGAGTGGACCTGGGAGTGATGGCAATGAAGGAGTACTCCACATTCCCAAAAGCTCCAACATTACTGAAGCCTCACTATCAGATTGTTTGATATCATATCCAGGACACTCGTTAGGGGTGTGGGGGCCTTGCCTCTATGGAGAGATGCAGTCGGTGTATTCTACAGCCCCAACAGACAGGGCGATAAGCAACTTTGCGATAAAATAACCCAACATGAGTTGACATGCTGTAAAACCAACCAACCAACCAACCAACACATACTGGTCTGAATTATCCTTTTATCAGAAATATGTGCTTTTTTTTTTCAATTCTCTCACTCTTCTGTTATATACTATGTCATTGAGACTCACTAAAATGAAACGCAGTTTCTTCCAAGCAGCGGTCGTGTCGATACTACTATATGGATGCACTACTTGGACGCTAACTAGACGGCAATTACACAAGAATGCAGCGAGCAATATTGAACAAGTCCTGGAGGCAGCACCCCACAAATCACCAATTATACGGCCACCTACCTCCAATCACAAAAACTATCCAAGTTAGACGAACCAGACATGCAGGACAATGCTGGAGAAGCCGGGACGAGCTCATATGTGATGTACTCCTATGGACCCCCACATATGGCCGAGCCAAAGCAGGACGACCAGCCCAAACATACATACAGGAGCTCTGTGAGGATAGGGGATGTAGCCCTGAAGACCTGCAAGAGGCAATGAACGATAGGGAGAAGTGGCGAGAGAGGGTCAGGGATATCCGTGCTGGCGGCACAACATGATGATGATGATGACACCAGCAAAGAGAATGCAAGTCTATCTTGCTAATAATCAGTATATTTGATACACTTGTTGATATTTATGAAATGATTTTAAAAAAAGTTACAAGAATGTGAACTGTTTATGGAATGAAGTCATAACACAATGGCACAATTACTATTTAATACACATTTTCAAGCAGAGAAGACCACATCTCCTCTACGTGAAACCAACCAAGTCCCTACTTTAATTATAGGGCAGTCCCTTTGGCATAGGGGTTAACATACTCAACTATGATATCATTGAGAGCAAATTCATACTTCAACTGCATTATTACATTCACTTTCAGAAGGTTTTAACCCCCTGATCCGCCCAGCTATGGGTTAAATAGTACCACTTCTGTTCTCCAACAAGAATGGCTTTGGAATTAAATAACCCATGAAGGTTGATATGCTACTGAACAAAGAAACCAACCCAAACCCTATTTCAATATTTTAGTTCTTATTACAGCTCTGTCTTTGGACACTGACTACATTTACATTTTTACTGCAACAATTTTTGACTCTAGTCATTCAGTAAATAAGGTGAATTTTGCTTTAAGTGTTGGAAATAGGAAACTCTGTTTACAGTTGCACCATTTCCAAGGAAATCAATTGTCATGGATCCTTTTATGTCCAGCGGCGGGTGTGACCTCGTGGTGTAATGGTTGAAGCGATGGACTGTAGAATTGTAGTAAGCGAGTTTGTACTCCAGTTGCGCTATTAAGTTCACTTTCAGGTAAATACCCTTGGGAAAGGTATAAACCTCCTTATCCTCCCAACTATAGGTTAAATAGTAACACTACTGTTATTCTAGGAGAATGGCTTTGGCATTAAATAACTTTGTGGACTGTCAATTTTACTCATTATTTACTTATTACTCCTAGAGGCAAACCCATTTTTAACATTTTTTTTTTTTACTGAAACATGCTTCTCTGTACCCATCACGCATTCTTCCATAAATTTCCCATAGTTTGCACATCTCAGCAACCAAGATTTTGATATAGTTTGCTGCCATTTTGAATAATCTCAAAGCAAATATTTCTGTGTGATCAAAATAATCTTTGCTATAAATCAATTCCAATGTAGAGTTTACTTTTAATGAGAAGTCTGAAAAAACATTTTGTTTTTGTTTGGTTTTTATAAACTGGCTCATTGGCTGAGTGGGTAGAGTGTTCGCCAATGGCTCAGGAGACCAGGGTTCAGTCTCAGGTCATGTCATACCAAAGACTTAAAAAATGGTACTTGATGTCTCCTTGCTTATTACTCAGCATTATTAGATACGTTTCAAGGGTAAAGTAGAGCAATCCAGGGAAAGGAGTAGCACCCTCCCCTACACCCTGGTGTAGTAGCTATTGAAAAGGAAGCCTTTGGGTCACCCTCAACTATGGACCCTTGTATAATTAATACCACATATTGTAACTGATACGTTGATGTTTTTATGACCACCTTACAATACTCCATTCTGAAGAATCTTGGAATGAGAGTGGGGATTCATAGAAACAATGGCATATAAAATGGAATCAGATTTACATTACAAGAAAGAGTCTATAGAACATTAGACTTAACAAAGATATCTTTGAAAAAATTCATTTAGGGTGATAATTTACTGAAAGGTATAAGATTCCTTAAATTTCTGAGCTATTTTTTTTTTAAATTGTAGTATCCTAATAAACATAACAAAAACCTATTCTCATTCAGTAGGGTTTCATTTCATTAAACTTATTTTCATTAATTCATTAAATTCTAAATTTTGAATTATCAATTTTTTTAATTATCTTTAAATAATTAATGATAATTGTTTTTAATCACTAAAGGCCTTATGAGATTGGTGAAAAACTTCTTTTTCTGTCAGCATTTAGAGACTAATTCTGAATTTTTATTTTAAAAGATTTTGTTAATTTGAAAATGTGATGCTCACCATTCTCTACCCCAAATGATCAATACATTATTTTGATTGGTTTAGTTTTTATGGCATAACAGCCATTGTAGGTTATTTAATGCCAAATCCATTTTTATTCATATAAACAATTCTATTTCAAACAATTCAGTTTAACATAAATACAGTTTAGTTCTACTTGACCCATAAATAGGACCTTATCAGGTGCTACCACTCTGGACCAGAGTGAACCTAGGAGCAATGGCAATAAAAGGTTACTCTGCATTCCCCTCACTATCAGATTGTTTGGTGTCATATCCAGCACACTCACTGAGGGAGTCTTACCCCTCTGCAGAGATACAGTCGGTGTATTCTGCTGCCCCAGCTGACTGGGCCAACATCATTTTGTGATATTGTGATATGTTTGTGTGGTTTTTATAGCAAAAAGTGGCCATAATGTGTAAGTATTTTTTTTATCGGTGATGGAAGGTTAGTAGAAATGGCTGCTTGGTTTCCAGGGTTTTTCCATTGCTCTCTTGTAAATTTTATCTTGATCCCTGTTAACTTTGACTTGCTTGGTAGACAACAATTGGTTAGAGGTAGTTTTTATAAAACTTAGATTGATGCCTGCTGACAGAAAAAAATATCTGTAATTAAAATCTTCCAAAAGATAAAGTAGCTTTTATAAGAATATGACATTTGCTTAAAATTAGTTCACCTAATGATAATTTATTTAGTTTGGCCTGGTTTCTTTGTTTAATGACACATCAACCTTTGTGGGTTATTTAATGTCAAAGCCATCTTTTGAACAACAGTGATATCATTTAACACATAGCTGGTGAGTATAAGGGGTGTAATGGTTATTGTTGTAGGAAATGGACACGGCGACACGATTTCAAATCCTGGATGAGACTGGTTGCATTTCACATAGCACTAATACCCTTGGGAAAGGTATGGATCCAATTATTCTCCCTCCAGCTATGGGTAAATAGTAGGACAGACTGGGTTCTTTAGCCTTGGTGAGGCAACTAGTCTAGGAGAAGGAATACTCTGAATTCAAACCTGTTAAACTCCGCTTAAAAACTGACCTTGTGCCATATCCTGCCTGAGCAGAGAGGTTGGTAAATATGATAAGGGGTTCATACCTTTCATAAAGATATTGAATTGGATTTGGAAAATAAATATTCATTTTTGTTAAAAAATATGGTAAAAAATACATTTTTTTTTTACTCCTGGTGTCAATTACCTTTCAATTTAATTCAAAAGTGAGCTTGAGCCAGTTTTCCTTCCTCTTATAATAGCAACTTAAACTTATGAGTATTTTATAGGACAGCTGAAGTAAGTAATCAATATTACTTAAAACAGAAAAAGTCTATTCTCAACATTAAAACATGATCATGATTATGAGCAGCATTTTAGTTTGTTTTGTTTTGTTTGGTTTGGTTTGGTTTCTTTGTTTAATGGCATATCAACCTTTGTGAATTATTCAATGCCAAATCCATCCTTCTAGATGAACAGTAGTGGTACATTTTAACCAATAGCTGGAAATGAAGGGGGTTCATAATTTCTCAAGAGCATTAGTCTGAAAGTGAATGTAATAGAGTGACTGGATCTAGTGTGTGTGTGTATGTATATATATATATATATATATATATATATATATAATACCTGTGAAAAAATCAAGGATATTTGCTATATACTTTTTGCTCAATATTTTGTTAAAAGATTCTGAGCTCAATATTTTATTATACACTATATCCCTAATATTTTACACTTCACTGTTAGCTCATTATTTTGATATAAGACTGTTAGCTCAATATTTTTATATGAGATTCCGATCTCAATATTTGACTATATACTATATGCTTAATATTCTACTATAAAACTGTGTGCTCAATATTTTACAATACACTGTATCCTTAATATTTTACTCTTCATTGTCGGCTCAATATTTGACTATATACTATATGCTTTTACTATATTTTACTATACACTGTAAGCTTAATATTTTGAGTTGAGCAATCTTTTACTATAATACTGTAAGCTTAAAATACTGTGCTGTGCAATATTTAACTATACACAGTAAGCTCAGCATTTTATTATAAGACTGGAAGACTGATATTTTGGGCTCAAGGAGATCATATTATGTACAAATAATCAAAGACTTAATATAGCAAACATTCACAATCTTCTTTTAACAGAATAATGAAAAAGCTTTGAACAAAGGTGTCTGCACTCTTGACAAAGTTTGATTATGCTTTTTGTTGATTCTTTTTTATATATATATATACTCTTTTTTTATCCTTTCATTTAGGTATTTTTGTGAGTTCAAGTATAGGTTATCTAATACTTGGGTAGCTAATTGTTGAAAGGGTTAAGTTACAAATATTTTGGTTATGGAAGATGAACAATTTATAAAAGGTAATTTTTTCTTTTTTCAAGTTTTCTTTATCTAAGCTTTAAATACATTCCAATTATTCCCCACCCATAAAAAAATGACCATCATCACTGTTTCATTTTCTTGATTGATAAAAATGTCAACATTTTTAGATGAAGATTATGGCATGAGGGATGAAAAAAAACTGATCCATGAGAATTTTTTTTGTGCTACATGGTTCCTTCTTTTCAAAAATGTAAAAATATGAAGGAATTTTAACTAATTTTTATTTTTTATATTTTTCCTTTTATTTTATTAATTTTCTTTTTCTTTGGCCTGGTTGTTAGAAAGGAGGAAATAATTTCCTTAGCTTTTTGCTTCGATATGGCACAAGGCTGAATGAATGGAGCACCCAGTAAGACTTGAATTCACTTGTGAAGGTTTGTTAGTCTAGCTTGCTATCCCTTATACCACCGAGGTGCCCCTGGAAAGGAGGAGGTGTTGTTACAATAGTTGTCATCTGTGGCAGTTTGACAGGGTGTTCTAAAAACATCCTCAACTAATTTAAAGATTTTTAAGATTAATTTTTTTTTCTTCATTTTGGTTTGAATTATTGTTTTTCATTGATATTCAAATTTACTTTATTTTTTCAGATTATGAAAATTATATCCTTAATGGATGGTGTATGATTTAAAAAGTTCTATGCACAAAAAGCACAATTCTGTGGGTGAAATTATCCAAAATAATTCTGAGATTGAAATATAAATTTTTTTATGCTTACTATATTTATTTTCTGTTTCTTGAAATTCAGTTTTAAAAAAAGAAAAAGGAAAATTTCATATTTATAAGTTATCAACACCTAGAAAAAAAAAAGAAAGAAAGAAAGAAAACACCGTTTGTACAGTTATGAATATGCTGTCAGATTCCCATTTAGAGGAGTAAGACACCTCCAAAAAATGGGTGTCCTGTGTATTATACCAAATTGCATTTGATGGTAAGGCTCCAGTTCAGGAGATCTGGAGAAAGAGAAATAGCCTTCATTGCCATTACTCCCAGATCCACTCTGACCCAGAATGGTAGTTCCTATTTGGGTCCCATCTATAGGTCAAATAGATCTGTTTAAAAAATTATCCATATTCAATAAGTCTGGGTGCGAAAAAAAAAAAAAATATATATATATATATATCAAGAAAGAGTTACACAAAGTAAGTAAATAGAGACATACAATAAATGAAATAACCTTAGACAAGATGGTATGCCACTGAAATCAATCAATAAATTAAAAAAAAAGATGTAGTTATATAAAAGTATTTCTATGTATGAAGGATGTTAAAAAGTTCTCAGCCTGACTAAAATGGGAATAATCCCAAGGCATCAAACATGCATTCTATTTCACATATTCATGCTGAAGTTCAATACACTTGGCATATCATTTCTCAAGTTTCTTTAACCTTCCAATAAAAAAATATCATTCCTGTCTTGGTTGAACCAAGAACTTTTCAGCATCACCTTGTGTGTGTGGGAGGTGTCCTCGTGGTGTAATGGTTAAAGCGATGAACTGCGGAATCGTAGTATGCGAGTTCGTACTCCAGTCGCGTTATTACGTTCATTTTCGGGCAAATACCCTTGGGAAAGGTATGAACCCCCTTATTCTCCCTCCAGCTATGGGTAAATAGTAGGACGGACTAGGTTCTTCAGCCTTGGTGAGGCAACTAGTCTAGGAGAAGGAAAACTCTGAATTCAAACCTGTTAAACTCCGCTTAAAAATTGACCTTGTGTCATATCCTGCCCGAGCGGAGGGGTTGTTAAATAGTACCTTGTGTGTGTGATATATATATATTTCAGCATAAAATAAGATAATAATAAAATAGGATAAAAAAACTCACAACTAAGAGTTTCATGTTATCAATCCTCAGGCGAGCAAGTATTTTACACATCTGAATTTGTTAGATTCTACTGAATGAATATGTACTTTTTTTTGTGTGTGTCCCATGACTAGTATATGGTTGACATACTAAGTCACATGACTCAATCAGGTACCATATTAGAAAGTAAATATTTACAGTCTATATTTCTGAGATGAGGTATTATGTACATTATTTACATTTTTCGGACTGTTGTCCTCATCTTTGTCACCATGTTTATCACAACGTTTCAGCCATTGCACGCCCCAGCCTTCTTCAGGTGGTTGGAATGTCGAACTTAGCCCTTTATTTCGCTCACCAGGGTAGACTGTTCTAGTTCCACATGCCATTTTTAATGGATGTCAGTTATCAGTTATCTCCTGTTAATTTCTCCTCTGAAAGTTCTCCACTGCCTTCACCGGGTATTGAACTCACACTCTTGAAAACACATAGCACAGTAGATAAAGGTGTTGGTTTAGACCTAGTGACATACCCAAAAGAGTGTGAGTTCAATACCCGGTGAAGGCAGTGGAGAACTTTCAGAGGGGAAATTAACAGGAGATAACTGATAACTGACATCCATTAAACAGAGTGAGCGAAATATTGGACTAAGTTCGACATTCCAACTACCTGAAGAAAGCCGGAGAGTACAACGGCTGAAATGTTGTGATAGTTTAGTTTCTCAAATACTCATTACAAATATATGCTCTTTTTAGGATTGACCCTGCCCAGAGGGCAGGGTAGTGGGGGGCTGTAGAATATACCAACTGCATCTCTGTGGAAGGATAAGTCTCCTTCCCACAACAAGTGTCCTGGATATGACATTAAACCATCCAGCCCAGGTTGGCTAGTGCTGTAGAATAAACGAACTGCATCTTTTCAGAGGGGTAAGACTCCCTCACCCAACAAGTGTCCTAGATGTGACATTAAACCATCTGATAGTGAGGCTCTGGCCTAGGAGCTTTGGAGAATGTGGAGTACCCCTTAATTATCATCACTTTAGAGGTCCACTCTGACCCTGGAGTGGTAGCATAGGTTCTTATATTTGGGTGAAATAGAACTGTTTGACATTTAAACTGTGTGCAAACAAATGACTGATGTTTAGTTGAATTGTTACTGTTACATAATGATACTTGAAACCATTTAACAGAGTGCAAATAAAATTATTCATGTTATATATATATATATATATATAGTCTTTCTCTCAACTCCCCCCACCAACTCATTTTTATGTAAAAATATGATAAAAACTAAAAACAGTTTGAAGAAAAGATTACATGAATTGATGAATTGTTTTTGGTACTTAACACTAAAATTTTTTTCTTTCATTAAATGTTTTTTTAACTGTCTCATTGGCCTAGTGGGTAGAGTGTTCACTAATGGTCCGGGAAACCTGGGTTCAATCCCAGGTCGAGTCATACTTTAAACTTTAAAAATGGTACTTGATACCTCCTTGATTAACACTCAGCATTATAAGGTATGTATCAAGGGTAAAGTGAAGCAATCCAGGGAAAGGAGTAGCGCCCTCCCCTACACCTCGGTGTGTTGTAGCTATTGAAAAGAGAGCCTTCTGGTCACCCTCAACTGCAGTCGCCAACTTTACTTTTTTTGACGTTTTTAGTTCTGGAAAAGTGCTACTCACTCTCAATCCCTTTGTCAGCATTTTTTCTAGGAATACTTTCTTTTTTACATCTTTTTGATAATGACAATGGAAATACTCACATGGCAAAAGGCCATCCATACAATGAACCAAAAAGTGTTGCCTTGGACTGGGGCTGAAAAGGATTTATTAGACTTTGAGATCGAGAAAGATACTCCAGAAGATGAGTTGAAGTTTATTTACCCATGGTTGGTGGAAGGAGTATAGATGGATTCATGCCTTTTTACTGGGCATTATTACAAAGTGGAATGCAAACAGCTTCATTCAGGATTAGAACCTGGTTTGCTGACCCCATTTCAACAAACAGTAACCCCTAAAAAACGTATTATATATATATATATATAGTATTCTTAGTCCAGTTAAACCGGAGTTGGGAGTAATTCCATCAGACAAGAAATTATTCATGAATGAATATTCAAATTTTCCTGGTAAAGAGCTCAATGTACCAATAATACAGAGCAATAAATTCTTTAAGAAAAAACAACGAAACCAATCACAAAGGATTATAAATTTATTTCCATCCTGTTACGCATTTTTGAAATTTCCAAAAACACGAAAAAAAATTAACAGGACTTCTTCAGATCTTTTTGATAAAAAAACTGTGTTTTTGGAAATTTCAAAAATGCGTAACAGGATGGAAATAAATTTATAATCCTTTGTGATTGGTTTCGTTGTTTTTTCTTAAAGTATATATATATATATATATATATATAATACTTTTAATACTTTTTAGGGGTTACTGAATCCATCACTTCTCTTCTACTAGCTATGGTTAAATAATAGGTCAGACTGTGTTCTCTTGCTTTGGGAGGAAAATGAGTCTAGGAGATGGAAAAATTCTGAATTCAAAATCTAAGGAGTGTTGTCCAGAGAATCTGTGGTGCGCTGGTGTTCTGGAAATTTACTAAGCTTTTTGCTCAGATGTGGCACAAGGCCATATGAAAGGGGTACCCAATGAGACTCGAACTCACTCGTGTAGGTTTGCTAGTCGAGTTTGCTAACCATTACACCACCAGAGGCGCCTTGTGCTGGTGTTCTGTTCTTTAGTGTATAGCTCGTCTTACAAAAGTTTTTACCCCTATAAACAAATTAACCTGTGCAAACAGTCAAGCTGTTCACATTTCTAACTGAACTGTTAGGTATTCATATTTTATCCGTGACGAGAGTCTTTACATCTTGGGATTTCAAAAAGTTATTTTTTCAGTAAAACACCAAACAAGGAAGATTTTCATGTATGAAGGCCTCATTGAAATTTATTGCTTTACAAATAAGACTAGACTTAATAAATTTTTAGTATGTTTATCAAAAAAAGCTAAACTTTCACCATTTTGAAATATGATTAAAGATTGAAATTAATTATATCAGTTAATTATTTCATTTTCAGGATAAATTGTGAGCTAGATAAAAAAAACTTTGAGTTTAACTTCATAAGTACAAGTTCATGCTCTAAATGTCAAGTAGATGAACCTTGAGTGCATTCGATGTCAGTACCTGTCGAAATATGAAATTGACAGTTTTGTTTTGAAATTGGTTGTGGGCAGGATATTAAAGATAAACATTTGGACAATGTCAGCTGATATTAATATGACTAGAAAGTTTCAGTGATGACATGTGATTAAGAAAATGATTAGTTTATAGAATAATTAGCAGAATCTGTCTAAGAAAAAACTAAGATGCAGAATCAGTGTTGGTTAGCAGTCGATGAGTTAGTCAGACAGTTTCCATTTCAAGTCTCGTCAGGAGTTGAGACAAGCAGCCCCGTTGTGGCTAGGGCTTGGTCAAGGTGAATAAAATGAAGTTTGGAGTTTTTGTCTTGTCTGCCATAAATTAAAGTTACTGCTTTTCTAAGTGAGTGACACACATCTTTCATGCTATCTCTCTTATTTCAGACGACTACTGTGAATACTGCAGAATATAATAAATTTTCATATCAAGAAACAAATGAGTCAGTCTTATACATGTGGACATAACACCTTTTCACATTTGGTGCAGCAGTGTTACAATTTTAGGCGATGTCTTGGTTCAAATTTAATTAATACATACTTGTTGAAAAAAAAAAATGAAAAACTTTAACCTTTAGATAACTTAAAACATTAGGATATCAGGTTCTAAAATGACAAAGTTTATTGATAATTGGTCTTTCATTAGGGCCATGGAAAACTGTATTTTATGTTTTAGAAGGCCACAGACTGTCCAGAAATGTTTTTAAAATGCCTTTTAGAAGCAGAATAATAGTTGCTATACCTTACATACTTGTCAACGTGTCTTTGAATAAGACAACTGTGTCCCTTGCTGATCTTCCAGTTCTAAAAATCAGGGAAGTGTGGAATACCCCTTCATTGCCATTACTCTTAGGTCCACTCTGACCCAAAGTGGTTGGACATGTTAGGTACCTCCTATGGCTTGCTCAGTCAGCTCTGGCTGTAGAATAATATACTGACTGCTTCTCTGCAGAGGGGTAAGACCCTCCTTAATGAGTATCATGAATATGACACAAAACAATCTGATGGTGAGGATCCAGTAATGCTAGAACTTTGGGGAATGCAGAGTACTCCTTCACTGTTATCGCTTCCAAGTCCACTCTGGCTTGGAGTGGTAGCACCTGATAGGTTCCTATCTATGGTTCAAATAGAATTAAACAGTATACTTATGCTAAACTGATTTGTTTGAAATGGAACCTTTTTTTGACATTGAAACTGTGTACTTTTGTTAAACTGAATTGTTTAAAATAGAACTGTTTATATGTATGAAAATTGATTTGGCATTAATAACCTACAATGGTTGATGTACCATCAAACCAAACCAAAACCTCCTCTGGCTCAAATAGAACTTTTTAACCATTTAACCATGTGCAAACAAATGACTTACGTTAAATTGAATTATTAGTGTTACTGATCAATTCTTGAAACCATTTAACTGTGTGTGAATAAAACTATTTGTGTTAGATCAGAATACTTCAAAAGAATGAGCTCTGGGTTATTTAAAATGTTGCCAACAATCTATTTGCTTCCAGATCATTTAATTGATACATATATAAACAGGATTTGGCATTAAATAACCTACAAGACTTGATATGCCATAAAACCCAACCAACCAACCAACCCAGATGAGTCAACATGTCATTAAAATCAATCAGTCCTAAGAAACTGCACAAAAAATGTAAATATAAAAATGCATTTTCATGCAAAAAAACCTTGAGGTAACGTTATTGTTTGTAAATTTCTCCAAGGCATTTGTCTCCATACACAAAGGGAAGATGGAACAAGTACTTCTAGCCTGTGGTCTCCCCAAAGAAACCATCGCAGTCATAATGATGCTCTATAAAAACACACAAGTAAAAGTTCACTCACTGGATGGAGACTCAGACTTCATTGACATTGTCACAGGTGTACCTGTTTATTATCTGTCTAAACTATGAAGTTTGAACATCGATAGAATTAATTAAAGAAAATGGCTTTACTCTGGCAAAGGCAAGAGGCAAATGATACCCTGCACAAACTACTATGGACTATTGTAGACAATAACAGACACGGACTATGCTGATGACATAGTGCTTCTAGCAAATAAATCCACCCAGGCCAAATCCTTGCTGCATAGTCTGGAATGAAAAGCAGATGGCATAGGCCCCCATGTGAATGCAGAAAAGACAGAGTTCACATACTCTAATCAAAGTGGTGACATCTCCACACGAAACGGGGGATCTCTAAAACTAGTGGACAAGTTCACCTATAAAGCAGCATCTCATCTACCGAAAATGACCTCAATATGCAACTAGTGAAGGCATGAACAGTTATCGATAAGGTAACAATCATAATAAAGTTAGACCTATCCGATAAAATAAAATGCAATTTTTTCCAAGCAGCGGTAGTGTCAATATATATACTATATGGATGCACCACATGGATGCTGACTAAGTGTAAAGAGAAAAAGGTAGACAGCAGTTGCACAAGAATGTTAAAAGCTATACTGAACAAATTCCTTGAGGCAACATCCCACAAAACAGCAGCTGTACAGCCACTTACCACCCATTATGAAAACCATCTGAATTCAAACCTATTAAACTCCGCTTAAAAATTGATCTTGTGTCATATCCTGTCCGAGCGGAGGGGTTGAGTAAATAGGATCATGAAAACCATCCAAATCAGATGAACAAGGCATGCGGGACACTGTTGAAGGAGCAAGGACAAACTCATAAGTGATGTACTCTTATGGAACCCTTCACACAGATGAGGAAGTGTTTGGCAACCAGCTAGAACTTATCTACAACAGCTCTGTACAGATACAAGATGTAGCCTGGTAGACCAGTCAGAAGTGATGGACAATAGAGACAAATGGCAAAAGAGGATCAGGAAAATCCATGCTAGTGGCACGACCTGATGATGATGACTTGCAATTCCTGAAACTATGTATAACATAACTCCAGACTGATTGACATGCCATTAAAATCAGTCAACCATAAAAAATTACACAGTGCTCTGTGTAATTTTTTTCAGAATATATTTTACCAATCTTCCAAGAAATATGAAGAAGAATAACTTTTTTTTTATTTTCCTCCAGTACTTCAAGGGGGAGCTTGATGTATTACAGATGTATCATCTCTATACATCCACCCATTCAAGTTCACTGAGGAAAAAAATTTTTTCTTGTGATTATTTTTTTTTTTTTTAATAATTTGAACTACTTAGACTCTCAAATTCACTGCATTTTTTTTTATTTTTCAACAAAAATTATTTTACATTTTATTAGGGAGTTCACTTTCATATTCTGATTCAATATTGAATGATCCCCTCTCCCATCCCATTCCCAGGACTGATAGTGTTGAAAAAGACAAGTAACCAGACAGGTCAAATAATAATAATTTTTTTTTTTTACTTTCAGGGGCGAGGTAGGATTTTTTTTTTTTTTTAAATAATTGTCAATGTTGAAGGGAAAAATTTGTAATGTGTTATTTACTTTTGTGGATAGGGCTTCTTTGAAGATGAAAATATTTTTTGAGTGAACTTTCTGTGGATATATATATATATATATATAAGTATGTACGTATGTATATGCGTAAGTATATATATAAGTGTGTGCATATGTGTGTATATATATATATATATATAGAGAGAGAGAGAGAGAAATGGTAGATTTTGGTGAATCTGACAAGATGATAATGTGTGTGTATATATATATATATATATATGTAATTTAACAAATATGATAGAGCTAGGGTTAGCATATAAAAGTTAAAACATTTTTCTTTATAAAGAAGACCCCCACTCCTTGAAAGCATAAACATGTTACAAATTTTCCCCTTCCACACTGACAAGTATTTAAAAAAAAAAAGGACTTCCCCCACCTACTCAAAGTAAAAAAGAAAAAAAAAAATCAAATAATTCAACCTGTTTGGTTACTTGTCTTTTCCAACACCAACTATTCTGAAAATAGGTGATCATTCTACCTTGAATTCAAATGTGACAGAACCCCCCCTCACAATAAAGTAAAGTTGGTGACCGTAGTCGAGGGCGACCAGAGGCTCCCTTTTTAATAGCTGCTACACCAAGGTGTAGGGGAGGGCACTACTCCTTTCCATGGGTTGCTCTACTTTACCCTTCATATGTACCTTATATTGCTGAGTGTTAAGCAAAGAGGCATCAAGTACCATTTTTAAAGTCTTTGGTATGACGCAACCAGGGATGGAACCCAGGTCTCCCGGACCATTGGCAAACACTCTACCCACTAGGCCAATGAAAATGTAACATAATTTTTTTTTTTTTAAATAAAAAATGTGCACCGAGTTTGAGGGTCTCATTTGTTCAAATCACAAAAATTATTACAAGAATTTTTTTTATTTTTTTTTTATTGGTGAACTTGAACAGGTGCATGTACAGAATTTCGTTTGTCTGTTTGATACTAAAACTGGTTAGTTATATGTTGTACAGTCGCACTAACTATACAGCATTTTTTAATCTGTTACGCATTCTCAATATCAAATTAGTCTTATGATTGTCAATGGTTAATTTACGAGTCTTGTACTCTCTTATAGGACCAAAGGCTACTAAAATATTTATAATATAAGGTCATTAGTTTGGTCATTGCATTGGTGGTCTATAAGGTTACTTAGCAAAATAATGGAAGACAGGTGATGGAAAGTCATTCTGTATATATATATATATATATATATATATATATATATATATATATATACATATGTATATAAGGAGACATTCATCTAGTGGTTGCAGGTTCAGTCCTGACTACAGATAAGTAACAATACAGGAATACTTAACACTTGTACCCAGTTATGGCTAACAAAATCAGAACAGGTGACCCTCGTGGATTCAATAAAGGACGTAGTTCAAAATTCTGTGTAGGTTCCCAAGTTCGACAAACACCTGAAGAAGGCTGGAGAACATATCAGCTATAACGTTGTAGAAATAAGAATAAAAATGAAGACAATAGTCCAAAAAGCCTTAATGATAAAAATCATCAAGCTTCATCTAAAAAATTCAGACAACTAATATATATATATATATAAACATTTTTAAAAAACAGAACACTGAAAATGATTTTTTAAAAAAATAGAAAGAATGCTACAACTCAATTCAAAAAAAGAAATACTTAAACTAAACAGTCACCACAAACGATGACACCTGAAGACGACCAAAGTATGGTTGAAAGCGCTTAATTAAAAATCATGGGACAATTTTTACACCAACTAGACCCTGAAATATGGAAAAATCCATGACAACTAGTGAAACTACAATCAAAAGCTATAAATCAAAAGTGTTCTATCATGTTCAACAAAACATTCCTTTGTAATAATTTGATGCTAAATTATACAATATATATATATATATATATATATATGTTCAAGGCTACTGCATAACTTAGAGCAAGCAACAGGAGGTATTGGCTTTTCTATGTACATATATAAAAGAGTTTATGCATTTTAAATAAGGAGCCATCTCCACTCTAAGTGGCAAGCCTTTAAAATTAGTTGGCTAGTTCACATACCTCAGCAGCAAGATCGCATCAACTGAAAGTGAATGTGTGGAATGCTACTGGCAGGTTATCAGTCATATGTAAACCTGATCTCACTAATGAAATAAAATGGGATTCCTTCTTAGCTGTACCTGTGTCAATACTACTGCATAGATCCACCATATGGATGTTGATAAAACATAGAGAAAAAACTAGTAAAGGAGTAATTGCAATCTTATAGATGATGTGCTTCCCATCTGTTGTAATTTAGATTTTACTTTTGGAGTAATTACTCTATGTATCTATCTATCAACCTATATATATATATATATATATGTGTGTGTGTGTGTGTGTGTGTGTGTGTGTGAACCTATTTCATCTCTACAAAGCTATGGATAAATAGTTGAGTAGACTTGGTATGACAACCAGTCCAGGAGAAGGAAAACTAAATTCAAACCAGCTGTACTCCTCTTAAAAACTGACCTTCTGCCATATCCTGGTAATATCGAAGAGGGCAGGTATTTATAATATATACGCATACAATATGTCGCTGATAAATAAGTATGCTCGATGCAAAATTTTATAAAAATGAAATTGCAACACTTTTGTAACTGAAAATAAAAATAATATAAATATACATATTCGGTTTCTTTTTTTAATGGCATATCAACCTTTGTAGGTTAGTTAAGGCTAAAGCCATTCTTGTGGAACAGTATTGGCACTATTTAATCAATAGCTTGAGGGATAAGAGGGTTTATGACTTTCCCAAGGGTATTAGTCTGAAAGTGAATGTAAAAGTTCACCTGAGGTTTGAACTCACTTACTATGAGGTTGCAGTCTTACACATTAGCCACTATGCTACAAGTATTCCCCATGAATATTTGTAAAGAGTGTAGTTATTTTTGGACTGCTACATATTCATATTTTTCATTACAGAGGTTCAAAGAGAGGGGAGTCCCTGTGGTGTAGCGGCTAACATCATCATCATCATCGTGAATTGAATTACCATGACCAGAAAATCCGCCGAACACCTATGCACGATATACGGGAATTCAATTCACATATTAATTCCTCTACTTAAAAAATAAAAACATGTTCACCTATTCCCTTGCCCCTGTGGTATAATAATTACGCTGATGCATATTTCTAAGCTTCTTGGGAAGACATAGCCCTGATAGGGGGTGACCGTGTTCTCTGGAAAGAGTACGGATGTAACTTGCAAGACACATTTAGGTTATTTGGCCGCGTAATTAACATGACTACTTGATTTGGCATCACTTGTATGTGATATGAACTGGTGGCTCATTTGTAGAGTTTCGGCACTGCAATCTGTGGTCGCTGGTTCGATCTCCAGTGGTGGAGATTACGGTGTACACTGCTGATGAGACCTAATAAGGTTGAAACAGCTTTTCAGTGTTCCCGTATATCGTGCGTAAGTGTTCGGCAGATTTTCAGGTCGTGGTAATTCAATTCATAATATTAATTCCTCAACTTAAAAAAAAAAAATATGTACATCATCATCATCTTGTCATGCCACCAGCATGGATATCCCTGACCCTCTCTCGCCACTCCTCCCTAGCGTTCATCGCTTCTGGCAGATCCTCAGGGCTACATCCCGTATCCTCACAGAGCTGCTGTATATAAGTTCAAGCTGGTCGCCCTACTTTTGCTTGGCCATGTAAGGGGATCCATAGGAGAACATCACTTATGAGCTTGTCCCTGCTTCTCTAGCAGTGTCCAGTATGTCTAGTTCATCTACCTTTGATCCTATTTACCAACCCCTCCGCTCGGGCAGGATATGACACAAGGTCAATTTTTAAGCGGAGTTTAACAGGTTTCAATTCAGAGTTTTCCTTCTCCTAGACTAGTTGCCTAACCAAGGCTGAAGAACCTAGTCTGTCCTACTATTTACCCATAGCTGGAGGGAGAATAATTGGATTCATACCTTTCCCAAGGGTATTAGTGCTATGTGAAATGCAATGAGTTTCATCTAGGATTTGAACTCGGGTCGCCGTGTTCATTTCCTACGACGATAACAATACACCACGGGCACCTCCTTTTACACCACGGGCACCTCCTCGTGACGGGAGGTAGGTGGCCATACAGCTGCTGCTTTGTGGGGTGTTTCCTCCAGGACTCGTCAAAATCCTTGCAGCATTCATGTGTAGTTGCCGTCAAGCTTTTTCTCCATCCGTTTAGTCAGTGTCCATGTAGTGTATCCAAATAGCAGTATCGACATGACCGCTGCTTGGAAGAAACTGTGTTTCATTTTATCGGTCAGGTCTGACTTCCATATAACCGATAGCCTATCTATAGCTGTCCATGCCTTTGTTAGTCGGCTACCATACTGGACTGCAATACTGTAGTGAGTGAGTTCCAGTCACACTGTTACATTCACTTTTGAACAAATGCCCTTAGGAAAGGCCTGAACCATATTATTCTCCTAGCTGCATGTTTAATAGCACCCCTACTATCCTTCTACAAGGATGGCTTTGGCATTAAAAAACCCGTGATGGTTGATATGCCATTAAACAAAGAAAACAAACTAAACTGAGGTTCGATACAGTAGATTTTGATCATATATGAATTTTCATTGTATGATGTTCCTGTTGAAATAATATAATTGTGGCATCTTTGGCTTAGAAAAAATTAACTTTTTATAAAAAAAACTGTTTGGGGCATAATTATGATATATATTAAATTCTTCTCAAGGATAAGATATGAAGATGGAAGAAATGTTTAAATAGATACAGTGTGACTGCATTGCATGATATAAAAAAAAGAATTGACAACTTTACTTGAAGGAAGGAGTGCGTTGAATGCTAAGAAGAATATTTTGAAGAAAATTAATGTTTCATTCATTGTTAATTCAGGTCTTGGAAAATACAGCTTCAGTCTTCACACTATTTTGAACACACCTCGTGTTTCATTCATTGTTCTTTTCTGTCTCAGATAAACAGTTTTGATACATTTTTAATATAGTTCATATAGTTATTCATTTTTGTGCAGCATAAGTGTAGGCCACTCAGTGAGACACAAACTCAATAATTTAGCAATGATATGTGGGACCATTTAGTTAACCATTGCACTTAGCTAGACACCTAATTTACTAAGCTTTGCAAGACCACAAACTTGGAGCATCCAATAAGAACTGTTGGACTTGTTTGTTAAGCACTGATCTGCACAGGGAGTCAGTAATTTATGAAAAAACTGATGCAAATATTCATTGGAACTTTGGAATATCCAAAATTAAGAAAATGCTTTTTGTTTTGTTCATTTTTCTTTTAAAATATTGTTTTCTTTCCCTTTGATTTCTTTTTTTTTTTTTTTTTGAATTAAAAAAAATCTTTCAAATTTGATGTCGCTGTTTTATTTCTTTCTGTTTTTTTGTCGTTTTAGGGGTCACCTTGAATGGCAGCTGAAATCCCTAATCCTAGCAACAGATATAACGAGGCAGCAGGAATTTATCCGGAGATTCAAGGTAAAATTACCCTTAAGCTGTCACCTAACCCTGCTTGGGTTGGGAGGTTAGAGTAGACTGGGTATCCTCTGCTGATTGGTAAGACACACCCAAAGGGATTTCCTGGGCATCACACTAAACTGCATAGAGCAACTTTATTTGCGGAACCAAACAGGAATGATAGCTTTGTTGACTGGGTTTAGAATATGCAGATTGTATTCCATGAAGAGGAGTAAGACCACCCTCCTCCCCCACCAAAAAAAAGGTGTGTCTTGAGTATAACACTAAACTGCATCAGATGGTTAGGTTTCAATTCTGGTGTTTGGGGCTGTATGGAGTCACTCCTTCATTTTTATTACTCCCAGGTCCACTCTGACCCAGGGTAGTAGTACCTGTTAGGGTTCTATTTATAGGTCAAACAGATCTGTTTAAAAATCATTCATATATGATAGGAATACTTGAAACCATATAACTGTATGAAAATTACTTGTATTAAGAATAGTTACTAAAAGCTATAATTGTTTACTAAAGATCATTATTATTATTATTATTAGTTACTTGAAACCATATAACCGTATGAAAATTACTTGTATAAAAATTAGTTACTTGAAACCATATAACCGTATGAAAATTACTTGTATAAAAAATAGTTACTTGAAACCATATAACCGTATGAAAATTACTTGTATAAAAAATAGTTACTTGAAACCATATAACCGTATGAAAATTACTTGTATAAAAAATAGTTACTTGAAACCATATAACTGTGTACAAACAAATGACTCTTATTAAATAGGAATAATTACTTGAAATAATATGATTATTTGTATTAGATAGGAATACTTGAAACTATAGCACTGTGTGCCTATTATTTGTATTAAATTGGAATACATGATATCATATCACTGTGTTGGGAAAAAATCTACATCAAAAATGTAAACATAGATATACAATGAATGTGATTTACAAATCTCTAGTCATAAAATAACCCAAGACAGTTTGACATGCCATTAAAAAAAAAATTAGGCTATCACCCCTTTAAATTTGGCACTACACTTTCATGTCAATTCTAGAGTTGTACAGTCTCAAAGAGAGGTACTTGTAACGTGACATTTATCATGGTGATATGAATATGGTGACTCAAGTTCAAATCCTGGATGCAGTCGGTTGCATTTCTCTTAGCGCTTATACCCTTGGGAATCCACCTATTCTGTCTCTCTCTCCAGTTATGGGTAAACAGAAGGGCAGATTTAGCTCCTTAACATTGGTATAGCAATCAGTCTAGGTGAAAGAAAACTCTGATTTCAAACCAGTTGAACTCCACTTGAAAATTGTCTTTGAGTCACATTCTGTTTGTGGTGGAAGGGATGCGTAAATTACGATATTGTGTATCAATATCATGGAGATTTATTATTAATTTTGATGTATATTCACTTTAATTTTTTTCATTTTAGTAGGGGTTTTGTTTTTCATTGTAAATTATTTGGGTTATTATGTCTAAAACAGTAAGGGGGTGTCCTCGTGGTGTAATGGTTAAAGCAATGGATTGCGGAATCGTAGTAAGTGTTATGACCGGTTATTAAGGTTCAATAAATTAATAACTCAACACGGAGATATGAGGTACCAACACAAATGTATCCAAAAGTCTCTGAGGAGGGTTCTCCTTGGTTCAACGTACATGAAGACAGGCAAGGTGCTTACTAAAGCTGCTGCTGCTGCTCTCCTCTCTAACAGCTTAGTTCTTGATTAATATACCCTTTGGGTAAGTCCATTATTTTTGGTTATAGGTGAATCACCTACAACAGTAAGCGAGTTCGTACTCCAGTCGTGCTATTACGTTCACTTTCGGGCAAATACCCTTGGGAAAGGTATGAACCCCCTTATCCTCCCAGCTATGGGTTAGATAGTACCACTACTGTCCTTCTAGGAGAATGGCTTGGGCATTAAATAACCTACAAAGGTTGATATGCCATTAAACAAAGAAACCAAACCATCTAAAACAGTGAGGAACAGTGTAAATCAAGGACACTAAAACTCTCTATGAAACTCAAATTTATGTATCTTTTTGCCTCTGGAATGCCTCATTATCTACGTCAGTTGCTTAACCAACTAAGCTGTAATAGCTGTTGGTTTGGTTTTACGGCATATCAACCATTGTAGGTTATTTAATTCCAACTTCTCTTTATACATATGTATTAAATATATATGATTGGTAAACTAAGTTAAATAGTTCCAAGTATTGCTATGTATAAATAACAACTCAATTAAACATCAGTCATTTGTTTACATACAGTTCAATGATCAAACAGTTCTATATAAGATGCTGTTTATTCGTACTCAGTTAAAATGTCAAACAGTTCTGTTTGACCCATAGATAAGACCCTATCAGGTACTACCACCCTGGGCTAGAGTAGACGAGGGAGCCATGGCAATGAAGAGGTACTCCGCATTTCCCAGGGAACTAGCATTGCTGGAGCCTCACCATCAGATTGTTTAGTGTCATAAACAGGACACTCATTGCAGGGGGGGTCTTACCCATCTGAAGAGATGCAGGCAGTGTATTCTACAGCCTCAGCCGACAGGGCTAAATAGCTGTTGCTATTGAAGAAACTAAAATTGCCTCGATAAACCAGTTTCTTTGTCTCTTGATCTGTGGGCGTTTAATGCATTTTTACATACTACTTAAACATTTGCTGAATGGTTGCGTAACTATTTCATGACAAGAGAGAATTCCCAATGGTGTAATGAGTAAAGTGCTGGACTAAGGCCTTGAAGTAAGTTAGTTTGAACTTGTCACGCTGTTATGTGCACTTTCAGACTAATACCTTGAGGAAAAGTATGAACTCCCTGATCTCCATTGAATAGTATTCTTCTACAAGTATGGCTTTGGCATTACATAAACCAGGAAGAAAAAACAAACCTATTTTATAACAACTACTGAGATGTCATCCTAACACTTTGCCTATCTTGCCCAGCTGGCTGGGATCTGTAGAATATACCAATTGCTTCTCAGTTGAGGGGTAGGACCTCCCCCCAATGAGTGTCCTGGATATGACATTAAACAATCTGATGGTTAGATTCCAGTAATGCTGGAGCTTTGCAGAATGTAGAGTACCCCTTCATTGCCATTGCTCTCAGGTCTACTATGGCCCAGAGTGGTAGCACCTGATAGGGTCTTATCGATGGATGAAATAGAACTAAACTGTGTACTTATACAAAAATGAATTGCTTGAAATTGAATTGTTTTGATATTTAAACTACATACTTATGTTAAACTGATTTGTTTGAAATGGAACTGTTTTTGTATGCTTAACTGAATTGTTTGAAATGGAACAGTTTTTGACATTGAAACTGTTCTTATGCTAAACTGAATTGTTTGAATTAGAACTGTTTGACTGAATAGCTTGAAATAGAAATGTTTTTGACAAACTGTGTACTTATGCTAAACTGAATTGTTTGCAACAGAACTGTTTGTTTGTATAAAAATGGATTTGGCATTAATAACATACAAAGGTTGATATGCCATAAAACCCAAACAAACAAATACTCTACACATCACTGATACTGATATGTACAAAACTAACTGAACTTGGGAAAGGTGTGTCCTAAGTTCTTGAGTGGGCCTACAGTTATATTGATTTATAACCCATATAGCCATACAATTCATAGAGCAACTTTATTTGTGGAACCAAACAGGAATGATAGCATTTTTGATAGGGGTTTAGAATATGCAGACTGTGTCTCATGAAGAGGAGTAAGACCTCCCTCTCCTTTCTCCCCCCACTCCCAAAAATAAAGATGTCCTGGGTAAAAACACTAAACTGCATCTGATTGTGAGACTCCAGTTCTGAAGCTCTGGGAAGTGTGGAGTATCTTTTCATTACCATTACTCCCAGGTTCACCATGTCCCAGAGAGGTAGTACCCATTAGGATCCAATCTCCAGGTCAAAAGGAAGTATTAATTCATTTACTTAAGACTATTATCATTAGTTACAATTATTTGTATTAAATACTAATTTTTGATATCACATGACTTTGTAAAAAAAAAATCAAACATAAGTTGGACTCCCTGTGGTGAAATGGTTAAAGTGCATGATCGCAGCCATGAAGCGAATTTAAACTCTAGTAAAGCTATTGCATTCACTTTGGACTAATGCTCTTAAGAAAGGTATGAACTCCCTTAACCCCTCCATCTATGGATTGAATAGTACCACTACAATTCTA
>OY757917.1:89796935-90131935 GCA_963585895.1 Sepioteuthis lessoniana
ACACTCTTCATTAGGCCAATGGCCCGGTTACTCACTTATATATCATATATATATATATATTATCTTATATATATCATTCATTCATGACTTTGTGAAACAAAGATCTAGAAGGAGCCAGTCCACATTGATTGATAAGCTCCAGACATTGATGATAAAAAGTGTTTGTTTGTTATCGCAACAAAAGTTTTTAACTATGTGCTTTTTTCTGAGTAAGGCTTAGAACTTTTTGAACACACACACACACACACACACAATGACTGTCTGTGACCTGTCTCACATCAGTGTTACTTCCTCAATTATGAACTAAGTACTCTTATAGACAGCCAAATTAATGAGAAACCTAACGATCTTACTTTACAAATGTCTTAGTAGCCTTTGGTCCTACAAGAGAGTACAAAACTAGCAAATCAGCCATTGACAAACATAAGAGTAATTTGGTACTGAGAAGGAATAAGAAATTCAACAATAAAGTATATAAAGTGCACAAGTTGTAGAAAGACAATAAATGATTATCTCCCTTAGAGAATGGGCATGACTGTTAGGTGTTTCATGGAGTGTCACATGATTGTCCAAGACTCATTCCAATCTTCTTTTGTCTCGGTTTTCTGAGAGATGTTGTCTCGAACCCTGCCAAGGAATGGTAAAGTTATGTGGCTATTTTACTTTCTTTCATCAAATGAGGTTTTCACCATTTTTGTACCTCTTTCACATACAGCTTGTTCATAGAAGAGTATGTGTATGATTCTAGCTCTTGGGTCATGTTTTTGCTTTCTTTCTTCTTAATACCATTAGTATGTATATTATGTATATAATAGGTTAAATGTTCACATATTATGTACAAATGTGTTTATATTGTCTTTCTTTCTGTTGTGTTTAGTGTTAGTATATCACAGATATAATAGTGCTGATATTGGTTTTTGGTGAGTGGGGGTTCAAGAGTGCCAATAATACATTCCAAACAGGAACTAAAGGAGACATATGTATAAGTGGGGAATATTCTAATCAAACCCTACAGTGCTTATATGTGACACAAGGCAAGTTTCAAATGGGACCAAGCACTTTTTTAAATGAGGAGTAGTTGCTGTCTGAGTGGGGAAGGCCCTTAGAACTGAGCTGTCATAATTTTTTTCCTTCTGTTCAATGTTAGTATACCATGGATATACTAATACTCATCTTGGTTCTCACCAATAAAGTCCAACAATCAACGGCTCATTGGTCTAGTGGGTAGAGTGTTCACCAATCCCAGGTCACGCTATACCAAATACCTTAGAAATAGTACTTGATACCTCCTTGCTTAACACTCAGCAATATAAGGTACGTATTAAGGGTAAAGTGGAGAAATCCAAGGAAAGGAGTAGTGCCCTCCCCTACACCTTGGTGTAGTAGCTATTAAAAAGGGAGCCTTCTGGTCGCCAGCTTTACTTTTTTATCAAACCAATACAATATAATTGGTGAACATTAGAGATACATAGCCCTCACTTTTATTCACAGATTCAGTTATTCAGAATCCAACACCAAATAGGCTGGATTACAACTTTGTGAACGGTATGGACCTTCTTATTCCGCAAGTTGTGGGTTAAATGTACCATTTCTGTTCTTCTACAAGAATGGCTATGGGATTAAATAACCCATAAAGGTTGATATGCCATTTAACAAAGGAACTAGAAAAAGGAAGTACTCATGGCGTAGTGGTTAATGTGTGTGACTACGACATCATAGTGAGTGAGTTTGAACTGCAGTTGAGCTATTACATTCACTTTTGGACTAATACCCTTGAGGAAAGGTATGAATCCCCTTATCCCTCCATGTTGGACAGCAACATTGTAGTTGGTGACTTTGAACTGCAGTTAAACTATTACATTCACTTTTGGACTAATACCCTTGGGGAAAGGTATGAAACCCTTTATTCTCCTAGCAATGGGTTGTATAGTACCACTACTACTCTTCTACAAGTATAGCTATGGCATAAAATAACCCACAGAGTTTGATATGCCATCAAACAAAGAAACTAAATTGGAACCAATCCCAAATAAATACTATATAAGTTTTACCTAATTGGTTCTAAAACACAAGAGTATTAATGCTGGTAATTCAGATATGTCAAAGAGAAAAACACTAAAATGATTGCGTTAAGGGAAAAGGTGAAAGTTCTTCACTTAAATAAAGAGGGAAAAACCTTGCATTTTGAAGCAGTCATTTACAAAGCTTAACCTAGTTTGGCACAAGGTCTCAAGAATCAGACTCACTATCAATGCTTTGTTAGCCACGCTTGCTAATCATTTTACCATGACAGGAACCCAGCTAATTTAAGCGATTAAGATTGGACACTGTTTACAAGTTGACGTACACAAATAGTGTTAGGTTTTCTCAATGCCAATATATGTCAAAGAAACCTTATTTCCATAAATTCTTGCAGTGGTTTTAAAATGTCTCAACAAAGATGGCAGTCTTGTTGGAGTATGATTATCAAGAAGCTGATCAAGAATATAAGATCAAGAGATGAATTTTTAAACAGATGTGATTAAACAATTCTATTATTTATACAACAGGAGTTATTAAATTTTAAAATATCTGCTAGATTTTATGAACACTATATATATATATATATATAGAGAGAGAGAGAGAGAAACAAAGTCGACAACATAGCGTTTCGGTTCTGCAAAACCATCATCAGGGCTATGAGGGGTTATATGATGGTTCTGCAGAACCGAAACGCTATAGTGTCGACTTTGTTTCTCTATAAATCCCCACTTTCTATTTGGATTACTTGTTGTCAATATATATATATATATATATGTGTGTGTGTGTGTGTGTGTGTTTTTTTCATTTGTATGAAGACAAAAAGAAAAAAAAAAATAATTTTCTTGGTATCATACACGTATCATATATCATATCACTCTCTTGGTATGATATAGCTCTACACATTGAGTGTTGATGTATCATTAATCCTAAATTAATTATATATTAATAGCCGTTAGTATTGAGCACTCATACAGGATACTCCTACACCTTAGTTTTCCATCTTTGGATCATATAAGAATGAAATAAATAAAAGTAAAGTTGGTGACTTTAGTTGAGGGTAAACCAAAGGCTCCCTTTTCAATAGCTACTACACATGAGGTGTAAGGGAGGGTGCTACTCCATTCCCTTGATTGCTCCACTTTACCCTTGATCCTTACCTTATAAACCTGTTAATTAAAGGAGTAGTACTCTCCCCTACACCTCTGTGTAGTAATTATTGAAAAGAAAAGGGAGCCTTCAGGTCACCCTTGGCTACAGTCACTAACTTTGCTTACTTATATATATATATATACACACAAGGATCATTAAATAAGTTTCCAGACTTTTTTCACTTGTACCATTCCAACAACTTCTGGAAGGCCCCATTGAATTCCTCTTGTGTGATCATGTCAACGACCTTCGTCACAGCCTCTTTCATCTGCTCAATTGTCTCATAACGACAGCCTCTGAGCTTAGGGAATAACCAAAAGTCACAGGAAGCTGTGGACTATAGGGAGGGTGAACAACTGTCTTGATGCCCATCTTGGTCAAATAGTCTGTGACAAGGATGGATATGTGGACTAGTGCATTGTCCTGGTGGAAATGCCACTGACCCAATTTGAAGCGTGCTGGCCTCTTCCAATGGAATCACTTCCTGAACTCCCTTAAAACCTCAACAAAGTAACCCTAATCCTAACCCTTTGGCCAACCAACTCTGGTGTATTGATTTCCTTACTCCTCCCACACCTCTCATCATCCCTCACAAACTCCCTGCCTTCCTTGAATCTCTAATGCCACTCAAAGACTGATACTCAATCTATTTTATTGCATATCATTCTTCTAAAGTGTCAGATTACATTTTTGAAAATCACCAGTTTTAGTAGGGTGTATTCCAATTCCTGCTGTAGTTGTTCATTTGAACCTGAAATCATAAAAAATAGTCAGTCATCTCATAAGATGTATAGCAATAACATACTGAATTTTCAAGAGTCTATGACAATTTTAAATGCCTGTACAAAAAAAGTCTGGAAACTTATTGAATGCACCACATATATATATATATATATATATACACACACAAACACACACAGAATTAATTTATCATAAATATATATGCTTATGATAAAATTTTATATATATATATATATACACACAGACATATATATATATATATATATACCTTTAAGAAAAACAAAATCTGGCCACTTGAAGATTATAAATTTATTTCCATCCTGCTATGAGTATTGATATGAATCAATAACTCCAAATTTAACAGGACTTCTTCAGATCCAATGGATATAATTAATACCACCAGAATATATATATATATATATATATTTCTTAGATGATACCCGGCACAAACGATTATGGACGCGGACTATGCGGATAACATAGTACTTCAGGCAAATATACCTGCCCAGGCCAAATCCCTGCTACACAGTCTGGAATGGCCTGCTGGTGGCATGGGTCTCCATGTGAATGCAGACGAAACAATATGTATGTTTTAATCAAAGAGGCAACATCTCCACACTAAATGGAAGTCCTTTGAAACTGGTGGACAAGTTCACCTACCTTGGAAGCAGTGTCTCATCAACCGAAAATGACATCAACACATGACTATCAAAGGCATTGACAGCTATCGGTAGCCATCTGTCATATGGAAGTCAAACCTGTCTGATAAATTAAAATGCAGTTTTTTTTCCAAGTAGTGGTCATGTCAATACTGCTATATGGATGCACCATATGGAGAAAAAGCTGGTCAGCAATTACATAAGAATGCTACGAGCTGTATTTAACAAGTCCTGAAAGCAACATCCCACAAAACGGCAGCTGTACAGCCACCTACCACCCATCACAAAAATCATTCATGCAAAACACTGTTGGAGAAGTAAGGATGAACTCATAAGCAATGTACTCCTGTGGACCCCTTCATACATATGAGAAACGGTTGGACAACTGGCTAGACCCTATATACAACAACTCTGTACTGATGCAGGATGTAGATTGGAAGACCTCTTGGGAATGATGGATAATAACGACGAATTGCGAGAGAGGGTCAGGGAAATCTGTGCTAGGGCACATAATGATGATGATATATTTATATGTCTATACACACACACACTTCATATTTTCTTATATATGATATCTATGCTTTTGATAAAGTTTTATATATATATATATATATATATATATACACACACATAGCATTAATTTCTTACATATATGCCTATTATGGGCAGCTATCGATAGGTTATCGGTCATATGGAAGTCAGACCTGACAGATAAAATAAATCGCAGTTTATTCCAAGCAGTGGTCGTGTCAGTACTGCTATATGGATGCACCACATGGATGCTAACTAAACGTATGGCGAAAAAGCTTGACGGCAATTACACAAGAATGCTGCGAGCAATATTGAACAAGTCCTGGAGACGGCATCCTACAAAGCAGCAGCTGTACGGCCACCTACCACCCATAAACGAAAACTATCAAAATTAGACGAACCAGACATGTGGGACACTGCTGGAGAAGTAGGGATGAGCTCATAAGTGATGTACTCCCGTGGACCCCTTCACATGGACGAGAAAAGGCAAGATGTCCAGCTTAAACCTTCATACAGCAGCTTTGAGCCGATATGGAATGTAGCCTTGAGGACCTGCCAGAAGCACTGGACAATAGGGAGGTGTGGTGAGAGAGGGTCAGAAATATCCGTGCTGATAGCGCAACATGATGATATATATATATATATATATACATGATGACTGCTATTTCTTGACAGATTATGACCATCTTTACCCAGCGGTTAGAGTGTTCGCCAATGGCCCGGGAGACCTGGGTTCAATCCCAGGTCGAGTCATACCAAAGACTTTAAAAATGGAACTTGATACCACCTTGCTTAATACTCAGCATTATAAGGTACAGTTCAAGGGTAAAGTGGAGCAATCCAGGGAATGGAGTAGCGCCCTCCCCTACACCTTGGTGTAGTAGCTATCGAAAAGGGAGCCTTCAGGTCACCCTCGACTATGGTTGCTAACTTACTTTACTATCTGTTGTGGACCAGTAAAGGGTCTAGAAGAAAGACACAAATTCGGGTTTACATGCAACAAAGTATATTAACGAAAGTATAATACAACATAGATAAAAAAGTGTTGAACGTCAGTCTGACTGCCAAAGTGTTAGGCCGGGGAGAACTCACCTCCGAGATAAATATTCTCCCGGTATTAATAACAACAGGAAGAGTTCATTACAGTCCGCAGGTTGGGTACCATAACTCTATCAAATATCTTTGAAATAAAAAAAAAAGAAATAATTGCATTCATCTTTTTACATCTGTCTCATTTCCTGTCTTGATCCCTGCCCTGTTTATAGGACTTAGAAAGTGCTGACTGGAGAGGAATAAGCCATCCCCCTACCAAAAAAGGGGTGTCCTGGATATGAAACTAAAATGCATCTGGTGGTGTAGCTCCTGTTCTGGAGATCAGGGAAGTATACTTTCATTACCATTACTCCCAGGTCCACTCTGACCCAGAATGGTAGTGCCTGTTAGGGTCCTATTTAAGGGTTAAATAGATCTGTTCGCAAATTATTTGTATTAGATATGAATAACTGCTTCTATATAATCATGTGCAAAATGCTCCAAAACATAAAAATATAAAGGTGTGCAATTTACCTGACCTTTAAGTGTAAATAGCTCATAATGGGTTGGCATGCCATTAAAATCAGTCAAGCAGTCTCGACCTGGAAATCAAGATGAAATAACCAGAAATGAATGACTTTCTGAAACATTCTGTCAAATAGTTAAGATCTATGGTCTTAACTATTTGACAAATCTGTGGAATCACATCATGGGTTTGTTACAATTCTTTTATAGGAAAGGTTTAAAAAAATAAAAAAAATTAAATTTTGGATTTGTTTTTGAGACAGAAGGATTGTAATGAAAATTTCCAAAGACCATCTTGTCTTTTCTTTCTTCCAGGAATATCTTGATAGTTCAGACTTCAATGTAAATAACAATGCCAGCCACAGGCATTTCGCATTGCAGGTAAATATCCACTTTCCTTTCTTTCTTTCTTTCAGTTTACATTAGAATATATTAAAAGTACTTATGTTTTCTGTCGACCTTTACTTCAAGGTTTAGTTCATGTATATACTTAAAAAAACTGTCAATTATTTTATCATATTATGGCTATATAAAGGTGTATCAAAAGTACATTTTTTTAAATGAATCCTTTACTTCAGTGCTTATATCATGTTACACATCTAAAGACTTTATATCTCCATTTTATATATATATATATATGAAAAAATGAAAATAAGGAAAGTTTTTGCTGAAAAAAGTGCTCAAGTGAAATGTTTTTAGCATTATTAGAATGCAAAGGATTTTATTACCAAAAATGAATGTAGATCAGTATTCTTTGAATTCAGAATATGAAGATATACGTAAATGACAAAAAAATAGATTTAATTGACCAAAATCTTCCTTTCCATAGTGAAAATTACTTTCTGAAAACCCCATTATATTTACTTACTTTCCAAACATCCTGATATGTACTTAATTTTCAAATGCTCTAATAGGTTCTTAGTTGCTGAATTAATCAAGGAGATTGAAAACACCTCACATTATGCTTTAGAAATTATCAAACTAGTAACTTGGATATCCCCTATCTTAAAAATCTTGATGGTCACTTCAATTTGAGGCAATGACAAAAGATTTTGAGCAAGTTCAAATACTTATAAACATGACTGCATTGTAAATGTACAGTCTTTGTTAAATCGGTTATTTTCCATTATCTTTTATTTTCTTCTATGAAGTAATATTGAATTTTTCTATTGGGTAAAATACAAAACCGTACCCGGTGGTGTCGCTGTTGTTCCAGAGTTCTGTAGAGGGTACAGTTAGTTTTTCATAGCCATTACTCCCAGGTCCACTATGACCAGGAGTGATTTACCCTCAGCTATTTGAGTGTGATAGCTGGAGCTACAGTGTGAGGGGAAAATTAAAGTATCTCTGGTAGACCACACTCAAAGGGTTAAAGTATTTATATAGCAACTAAGTATGAAGTGTTTACCCATTTAAAATGATTGTGAAGATTTTCTTTAGCATATATAATTGCAGACCATAATTACAAAACTGATATAGACATAAAAAAGAAACAACAAAGGTTGTTGATGAGCAGTAAATTAGACTTCACTTGAAGGATGTTGGCCTTAACATTTTCGATTGCTTTGAAGTATGTTGATAGCAGTAAAACAACTGGACAATAACTAGACTTTACTTGAAGGATGTTGGCCCTAACCTTTCAGATTGCTTTGAAGTGTGTTGATATCCTTAAAACAATAAACTGGACAAGTAAGTAAAGTTGGCGACCTTAGTCGAGGGTGACCTGAAGGCTCCCTTTTTGATAGCTACTACACCTAGGTGTAGGGGAGGGCGCTACTTCTTTCCCTGGATTGCTCCCCTTTACCCTTGATCCCTACCTTATATTGCTGAGTGTTAAGCAAGGAAGCATCAAGTACAATTTTTTGAGTCTTTGGTATGACTCGACCTGGGATTGAACCCATTGGCGAACACTCCTACCATCATGCCAATGTCACTTGAAAGATGTTGGCCTTAACCTTTCAGGTTGCTTTAAAGTGCGTTGATATCAATAAAACAATTAACTGGACAATAATTAAAATTTATTTGAACAATGTTGGCCTTAACCTTTCAGATTGCTTTAAAGTTTGTAGAATATCAATAAAACAATAAACTGGACAATAATTAAAATTTACTTGAACGATGTTGGCCTTAACCTTTCAGGTTACTTTAAAGTGAGTTGATTTCAATAAAACAATAAACTGGACAATAATTAAAATTTATTTGAACGATGTTGGCCTTAAACTTTCAGATTGCTTTAAAGTGCATTGATATCAATAAAACAATTAACTGGACAATAATTAAACTTTATTTGAACGATGTTGGCTTTAACCTTTCAGATTGCTTTGAAGTGTGCTGATATCAATAAAATACTTAACTGGACAATAATTAAACTTTATTTGAACGATGTTGGCCTTAACCTTTCAGATTGCTTTAAAATGCATTGATATCAATAAAACAATTAACTGGACAATAATTAAACTTTACTTGAACGATGATGGTCTTAACCTTTCAGATTGCTATGAAGTGTGCTGATATTAGTAATCCATGTCGGCCATGGAAAGCAAGCAAACGATGGAGTGAGCGGATTTGTGAGGAATTTTTTTTGCAAGGTAAACAATGATTTTTCTTTTGCTTTCATTCCTATCTTTTGTTTAATAATAATAATAATAATCAGTACACTTATTCAATATAAAGTGGATGCATATGTGCCTGCTGATATAATCTGTGTATGTATGTGTTTTAGAGATGATGAAAAAAAAATTTTTTTACGCAAGAAATATTTACTTGTGAATATAATCTTGGTCAATGAAGTTATGTGAACATAATGCAATGAAAATTTCAGATGAATATTCATATATTAACTATGTACCAGGCTGCAGATGTGACATATATATATATATATATATATATATATATATATATATCAAAATGTGTGTGTATCCTGAGTCTGACATCAAACTGCATCAGATGGTGAGGCTCCTGTCTTGGAGTTTAGGGAATGTGTAGTACTCTCTTATTACCATCACGAGTTCCACTTTGAGCAACTGTACCTATTAGGGTACTATCTATGAATCAAATGGAACGGTTCTATCTTTTATCAGAGAATATATTAAATAGAATTAGTGTTAAATAGCAATACTTGAAACCATTTAACTATGTGCAAGCAAATGAGCTTTGGCTTGTTTAAAAATGTTACCTACAAACTATTTGCTTACAAATCATATATTCATATGTGTCATTAAATAACTCATAAGGGTTGATTTGGTACAAAACACAACCAAACCTAACAAAGTCAGTTTAGAAAGTAAGGAAACTGACTTTTTATTTTTCAGGTTGGTAGCCCTAATTGAAAATCAGTTGATAAATGTTGACTTTGAACAAGTTCAAAAATATTTGATCTGATTGACATTTGATGATTAGAATGTCTGGTAATGAATTAACATTGATCAGAATTTTTAATCAGGGTTGCCAACCTTAACAAAAACGTATCTCATTACTTTCTAGACACAACAAAATCAATCCACATTTAATCAACATTAAATGGATGCATGCATGTGTGTGTGTGTATATATATATATATATATATATATATATATATTAAATAAATTATCCACTGGCACTCCCATGAGGATAGGAATATCTCAAATTTGCAAAAATATTAGCAAATTCTTTAGAAAAATATTTACCAACTCTCCCACCACAAGAGCAATTATTAAACAGAGTACAGCTGATTTTAATTCAGTCATTCCTTCTCTGAGACTACTTTTTTGTATTAAGGCAAGACAACTAGTCTGCCCTACTATTTACCAATAGGTGGAAACAGAAGAGATGGATTCATGCTTTTCTCAAGGGCTTTTAGCGTGATGTGAAATGTAAACCAACCTCATCCAGGGTCCTACAGATCTGTTTAAGATAATCAGGGGATTACCTGTTTAAAATGATTATGAAGATACATTTTTGTAACATATAAAGGGTATCTCGAAACAGATGAAACCCATTAATATGATAATGATTTATTATTGAGATGAGCACAAAGGCAGTCATTTGGAACACATTCTGTAAAAATGTATCCTTTGAGTAAGAGATATCAAATTAATGTTTCTTTTAATTATTATTATATCAGCTTCCAGGACATGCAATCTTTTTTTGAGTTTCTTGTCTCTTTAATAAATCATTATCATATTAATAGGTTGCATCTATTTTAAGAGAGTTTTGAATGGTTTTGTCTCCAAATAAGAAGTGATGCAAAATATTTTTCCTTTCTTGTCCAAGGGATTGTGATGGAGGATTAATAGTTGTTATAGGATACTATTTACAAATCTAAAACAAAAAAGAACACATAATTATTAGCAGAGTAATTAGCAGTCACATGGGTCCCATGTATACTGAGACACCCTATATAATTGGAGACCATTGGAGAAAGTGGGTTCCTCATGGAAGCAAACGTTGGTCTGGCTAAAATACGAGTGAGACACCCTATATAATTGGAGACCATAATTGTTAAATTGACTTTGGCATAAAATAACCCAACAAAGGGTGATATGCCATAAAACCAACCAAACTAATGTAACTTTTATAGCTTCTGCAATCAGTCATGTATCATTTACGAGCCTAAAGAAAAAAAATCAGGATCTAAGAAAGTGGGATCCTCATGGAAGCAAATGTTGGTCTGGCTAAAATACATGAGATACAAAGAAATCATTATTAATTTTCATTTCTTTAGTCATTCATGATTTTCTGAAAGTATCTTTTAGATTTACTCTGCTCCTTATTGCTTGTGTTTTGGGTAAGATGCAAAACTGAATTCAGTATTCCAGAGTGGATTAACCCAGCAGCACCATTACACTCTGACCAACCAGGAGTGGTAGTACCAGCTAAGATCCCATCTATAGTTCAAATTAACAAAATTCTGTAACTCTAAATTTAGAGTCATTTGAACTTTAATGAATTTAGCAGGGAGACCCTGTAGAATAGTGGCTAGTGTACATAGCAGTGGCATTGTAGTGAGTGAGTTCAATCTCCAATGGTGCCATAACATTCACTTTTGGTCTAACACTCTTGGAGAAGGAATGAATCCTCTTATTCTCCCCAGGTATGGGTTAAATAGTACCACTATTTATCTTCTACAAGGATGACTATGGTATCAAATAACCCACAAAGGTTGCTATGCCATAAAACAAAGGAACCAAACCTAAAATGAATTTAGGTCTGGGGAGACAATATACAGTAGTTGCCTCAATAAAAATTCTAAATAACCCAGTAAATATCTGAATATATTGATAGTTCCAAACCATATATATATATATATATATATATATATAAGTTGCCCAACTGTTGTCGATGGTAACCCAAAGGCTTACTTTTCAATAGCTACTATACTGAGGTGCAGGGGAGGACACTACTCTTTTCTTTGGAGTGCTCCACTTACGCATGATCCATGCCTTATAATGCTGAGAGGAGGCATCAAGTACCACTTTTTGAGTCTTTGGTATGACTTGACCTAGGACTGAACCCTGGTCTCCTAGGCCATTGGTGAACATTAGCTGGTTATATATATATATATATTTACTAATCTAATATCAACCAGCATTCACGGTACCAGAAAAAAAAACCACCAGGAACAAGAGATAAAAGTATCTTGAATCACCGCCCGGGGGAAAAAGAAAAAATTATAGGTCAAAAAGAAAGAAAAGGCCAAACTTGTCCGACCCCTTGAAAAAAATCAAGGTATACACAGTTGGTCAAAAGAAAACTAAAAACCTTCCGCGAATCCTGCAATGCTACAATTACAAAAGTGGAGCCAATTATAAAATTAACTTAAATCACGAGATGGAAATCTTCTACTAAAGTTTCACCTTATTGGACCATCAGGAAGCCTAACTCCGAGTCGGAGTTAGGCTTCCTGATGATCCGATAAGGTGAAACTTTAGTAGAAGATTTCCGACTCACGATATAAATATTAGGAATTTGGAACTTTGCATGTGTACGTATATAGATATATTTATATATACATAAAACTTCTTCTTGAAAGGGGGAATCATACTTTAATGAAGACAAATAAATATGACTAAAAAAAACAATTTAAAGGGCCCTTCTGAGCAAGGCTTTTTAACAGCAGCGACTGGTAAAATTATACTAAAACTATCTAAAAATGCCAATTTTTTTTGTCAGTCCAATCAGAAAAAAGTAAATATTTTAAAATAACTAGGTTCACGAATTGAAATTTATTTGTGGACCTATCTATTTCTAACTATATATATAATATATATATAGAGCAAAGGAAGTAATGGTTGCCACTTGTGTAAGGCAAGGCTCTTCAAATGAATTGAGCTCTCGGTAGCCGTTAAGCGGATATATGTAAACAAAACAAATGTGATACATAAGCATTTAAAAATTCCTTCGCTTACGCTAGTTTCCTCGTAGCTGAGTGGTAGAATCTTGGATTGGCGTTTTGAGTCAGCTGGATTTTGATCCCAGCTTTGAGAATCTTGCGTGTCTAGCCACACTGAAGATTTGTGATACAACGAAACAGTCTGTCTATGGATGACTATATATATATATATATAATGTTATTTCTATTACATATGATTATGTATGTACAGGATATATATAATTATGAGTAATGAAAAATTACTAAAAGAGAATACTTTCCCTACCACCCCAAATTGAACTGTTCTATTCCTTTATTTAAAGTGGTCTTCTTTGTATGTTGAATTAATATTCAATGAAGTCTGCATCAGACCAAGTTTGGATTTTTGCTTCCTTACTTCATTATCATAAAGTTTAATTTAGAAGTTTAACATCTTGACACTGGAAGTTCACATGTGTGACACTGACTTGAAACAATAGATTGAAACTTCAACACTCTTTGGATGAAAACTGCCTTCATTGGCATAAATGAATTTGAACTATTGTGGCAATACATATACCCAGGTCATGCACCTGCAGAATGAAAACCTTCCACCACGTGATCATTTGACTCCATGTTGTGTTTGCAGGTTCTCTGCAAATCAAGTTGAAATGCATGTCCGGGACTATTCCATAAATATGAAAGGTTGAATAGCTTTTTTTTTTCTTTTTTTTTTGAGAGAAGATTGTGTGCCTTTTTTTCCCACCAAACTACCTAGCCCATCTGCATGTCTGTTTCTCTGGTCCTCTGCACACGTAGCTCTTCTGCATATCTGTTGTCTAGTAGCCGACTCACATTTGAGTCTTCTCTGACTGGCGTGTCTCTTCTACTAACTGTTTCCTGCATCTCTTTATTCTTCTCCTGTGCCGGTTTCTTATCCACTTTCAGTGACAGATTCCATCTTTTTCACTGTCCTGATTGACCCCTATGATTCTCCCTTACCCCATCTAATGACCAACTGAACCAGTTCTTCTGTCTCCTGGTTGACCTGTATATACAGAGGCAAACATTCCTTCTTCCAGACCCCTACATGGACACACACACATACGCATATCCATGGCCAACTCACAACCACACAGATGCGTTCACATTGAGCTAAGCCTGTATATAGTGTAACACTATATTAATACATTGATTCTTAAAGTATGGGATTGCCCAGTGGCCTGGAGCTGTAGAATACACCAACTGCATCTCTGCAGAGGGGTAAACCCCACCCCCACAGTGAGTGTCCTGGATGTGACACTAAATAATCTAATGGTGAGGTTCTAGTGATGCTGGAGCTTTGGGGAATGTGGAGTTCCACTTCATTGCCATTGCTCCCAGGTCTACTCTGGCCCGGAGTGATAGGACCCTATCTATAGGTCAAATATAACTAAACTGTGTATTTATGCTAAAATGAATTGTTTGAAATAGAGTTGTTTAGTTGTATGAAAATGGATTTGGCATTAAAAAACCTACAAATGTTCATATGTCATAAAACCCAAACAAACTAACCTTTCATTGCCATCACTCCCAGGTCCGCTAGCATATGAGAGGGTCTTATCTATGGGTCAAATAGAACTAAACTGCATAGCTTGAAATAGAAGTTTTGACATCTAAACTGCATACTTGTACTGAGCTGAATTGTTTGAAATGGAGCTGTTTTTGTATGCTAAACTTAATTGTTTGAAGTAGAGCTGCTTTTGACATTGAAACTGTACTTACGCTAAACTGAATTGTTTGAAATAAAACTGTTTTGACATTTAGCTGTGAGTAAACAAAAACTATACTTATAGTAAACTGAATTGGTTAAATTACAACTGTTTGACTAAACGGAATAGCTTAAATTACAACTGTTTGACTAAACTGAATAGCTTGAAATAGAAATGTTTTTGACAAACTGTGTACTTGTTTGAAATGGAACTGTTCATTTGTGTAAAGATGGATTTGGCATTGAATAACCTACAAGGGTTGATATGCTATAATTAATTAATGATTTTTCCTCATACTAATGCCCCTGGCTTCGACCAAGCCACAGTTAGAATAGACAAAGATTGAGAAAAAGTTTACATCCAAGAAATGGAAGGACCCTTAGGTTCATATGTTGCAACAATCAATCAAGGACCAACCCTCATCAGAATTTTGTTAAGATAAATGAAAATCAGAACTTGCAAATATTGGGGGGGGGGATTCTATAATTTGGATTTGATTCAATATTAAACTTAAAGGCTGCTGAAGGAAGGCCTTTAAGTGAATGAGTTTTTTGTAACTGGATCATGTCTGCAAGTACCTGTCATGTTTTGTTAATGAAATTTATTCTTGGACATCGGTAATTATTGCTTATGTCTTTGGATTTTTTTTTTTTTCTGTAAAGATGGCTTACAATGCCACTACAGCATCTCTAGTTTCATTGAAATGGATCTCTTTTTTGATTTGTATGTCCATATCTATTATTATTAAAATTGTTAGAAAACAACAAATGTGGTCAAGAGCAGAAAGTGGACTTCCCTGCAATATAATTTCCTGTGAATTGTATTAGCTTTCATCAACAGGAAAAATGAGATTCTTATGTTTTTATTTCAATTCAGGGAAAATTAGATAAAAAAAAATCTTCACTGCTGGTATAGCTTAACTCCTGGCCACACCTATTTACTATTAGGATATAAAACCAACAATTTATTGATTTTTTTTTTTTTTTTCACATCTGGAGAAATAACACTGTCAGGAGAACCCCCCTCACACACGAGTTTATATGCTATATTCATGTTATCAACTGATGAGTTTTTGTTTGGTTATGCTTTATGGCATATCAACCCTTATGGGTTATTTAATGTCAAATCCTGTACATACATATATATGATTTGTAAGCAGATAGTTTGCAGTTAACAGAATTTTTAAACAAGTCAGAGCTCATTTGTTTATACACAGTTGAATAGTTCCTAGTATTCTTATGAAATACTAATAATTCAGTCTAATATTAATAATTCCAAGTAAGATATTGAACAGTTATATTTGACCAATAGATGTGGGATCCTAACAGGTAACATTACTCTGGGTCAAAGTGGAACTGTGAGTAATGGTAATGAAGGGGTACTCCAAATTCCAAGACAGAAGCCTCACTATCAGATGAAGTTTTATGTCATACCAAAGACATTAAATGGTTTCAAGTATTGCTACCTAACTCTAATAATTCTATTCAACATTGTTTATTTGTTTGCACACAGTTAAATGGTTTCAAGTATAGTAAATAAACAGATCAATAGATGATACCTTAACAGGTACTACCATTCCAGGTCAGGGTGAATTTGGGGGTTATGGCAATGAAGAGGTACTATACACACCCCAAAGCTCCAGGATCAGAACCTCAATATCAGATGGTAGCAGTTAATTTCTTATTGCCATTTATGTGATACTTCTAATGTTTTCTGAATATGTTGCATCCAGATGTTTTCACGCTTTCCTGAGTAATCACACTTCTTCATGGAGAATTGTTGAGCTTGTTACCATTTCTTAGAATACAGTATCTGTATCCCTGGCAGAGGAGTAAGAATCCCCATCCAGGGTGTCCTGTATATGACACTAAACTGCCATCCAATGCTAAGGATCTAGTTTCAGAGCACTGGAGAGTATGAAGTAAACCGTCATTTCCTTTATTCCCAGGTCCAAATCTCTAAGTGTTTGTGAAATGAGCATTTTCTGTTCATACAAAGATATCTTTTAATATAATATGACCTGTCATCATTTTCCTCATGAGCTGCTGCAGGCATTGGCCTCCATGTCAATGCACACAAAACGGAATACATGTGCTTTAATCAAACATGCGACATTTCCACACTAGGTGGTTGCTCTCTGAAACTAGTTGACAAGTTCACCTATCTAGGAAGCAGTGTCTCATCAACCCAAAAAGACATCGACACGTGACTAACAAAGGCATGGACAGCTATCAATAGGCTATCAGTCATATGGAAGTCAGACCTAACCGATAAAATGAAATGCAGTTTATTCCAAGCAGTGGTCGTGTCAATACTGCTATATGGATGCACTACATGGACACTGACTTAATGGATCGAGAAGAAGCTTGACGGCAATTACACAAGAATACTGCGAGCAATATTGAACAAGTCCTGGAGGCAACACCCCACAAAGCAGCAGCTGTACGGCCATGTACCTCCCATCATGAAAACTATCAAAGTTAGATGAACCAGACATGCAGGACACTGCTGGAGAAGCAGAGACAAGCTCATAAGTGATATTCTCCTATGGACCCCCCTCACATGGCAGAGCAAAAGCAGGGAAACCAGCTCGAACCAACATATAGCAGCTATGTGAGGATACGGTATGTAGCCCTGATGGCCTGCCAGAAGCGATGAACGATAGGGAGGAGTAGCAAGAGAGGGTCAGGGATATCTGTGCTGGTAGCAACACAAGATGATGAAATGTGGAGAAGAAAAATATTGTTACCCCAAAATTGATTCCCCGGTCAGCTGGGGCGGTAGAATACACTGACTGCACCTCTGCAGAGGGGTAATACCCCCCAACGAGTGTCCTAGATATAACACTAAACAATCTGATGGTGAGGTTCCAGTTTTACCAGAGCTTTGGGGAATGCAGTGTACCGCTTTATTGCCATCACTCCCAGGTCCACTCTGGCCCAGCATGATAGCACCTGATAGGGCCCTATCTATTGGTTAGATAGAACGGCATACTTATGCGAAACTGAATTGTTTGAAATAAATGTTTTTGACAATTAAACCGTACTTACATTTAAACTGTGTGCTCATGCTAAACTGAATTATTTGAAATGGAACTGTTTTTTGTCATTGAAACTGTACTTGCACTAAACTGAATTGTTTAATATAGAACTGTTTTGACATTTAACTGTGTGTAAACTTAGCTGAATTAGAACTGCTTGACTAAACTGGATAGCTTGAAATAGAAATGTTTTTCACAATTACACTGTACATACATTTAAACTGTGTACTTATCCTAAACTGAATTGTTTGAAATAGAACTATTTTCATAAAAATGGATTTGGCGTTAAATAACCTACAAAGGTTGATATGCCATAAAACCCAAACCACCAACCAACCAAGAACCAAAATTGAGATGCTTTCTGATAATACAATCCCTGGCAAAAATAATGGAATCAAACACCCTTAAAGGATGTTCACTAAAGATTTTTGGTTTAGTTGTAAATCAACTAATTACAGATAAGATGCAAAATACTTTATTCTAATAGCTGAACATTCTGGCTTCATAATATATTCCTTATACATACTAGATTGAATTATGTAAATTAATACTACGATTTTTCCCCCTAAGTAGAGGAAAATATTATGGAATAATCCTATGATTGGAAAATAACTATTGAATGATATTGTAATTTGCATTCCTAAAACAAATACCAGCTGCAGTCTAGGTATGCAAATTGTTTTACTGGTAAAACCTCAGCAAATGGTTGGGCATGTATAATTAAAAAGAAGTATGAAATGCGAATATCCTATTTTTTCCATATATATTGTATCTGTTTGATATGAAGATTTCTAAGGGCTATCCTGAGAAAGCACACTTCCCTACATCTAATTACTAGATTTGTCACTTCTTGGTGAAACTGACTTAGTTTTAATGTCATGGTTGCAAATGAATTACTTGTAAATTTAGCATTATTTCCTGGGTTAGTATGAGACAACGAGTTGGTTAGTTGGCTTTTATGGCATGTCAACCCTTGTAAGTTATTTAATACCAAATCCTGTTTATACATATATATCAAATATATGATTTGGTTTGGTTTTGTGGCATATCAACTCTTGTAGGTTATTTGATACCAAATCCTGTTTATACATATATATTCATCATCATCATGTCACACTGCCAGCACAGATCTCCCAGATCCTCTCTTGCCACTCGTCTTTATTGTCCATCGCTCCCAGTAGGTCTTCAAGGCTACATCCTGTATCAGCACAGAGCTGCTGTATATAGGTTGTAGCTGGTCGTCCTGCCTTTGCTTGACCATGTGATGGGGTCAACAGGAGTACGTCGCTTATGAGTTCATCCTTACTTCTCCAGCAGTGTCCCGCATGTCTGGTTTGGGTAACTTGGATAGTTTCTGTGATGGGTGATAGGTAGCCGTACACCTGCTGTTTTGTCGGGTGCTGCCTCCAGGACTTGTTCAATATTGCTTACAGCATTCTTGTGTAATTGCCATCAAGCTTTTTCTCCATACGTTTAGTTAGCGTCCACGTAGTGCATCCATATAGCAGCATCGACATGACCGTTGCTTGGAAAAGACTGCATTTCATATTATTGATCAAGTCATATATTATTTGATTTGGTTGGGTTTTATGGCATATCAACTCTTGTAGGTTATTTAATACCAAATCCTGTCTGTACATATATATTAAATATATATGATTTGGTTTAGTTGGGTTTTATAGCATATCAACCTTTGTAGGTTATCTAATACTAAATCCTGTTTATACATAAATATATATGATTTGTAAATGAATAGTTTGTAGGTAATATTTTAAACAAGCTTAAATAGTTTCAAGAATTGCTATGTAACAATTCAATTTAACATCAGTTATTTGTTTGCACACTGTTAAATGGTTAAACAGTTCTATTTGATACATAGATGGGCCCTAACAGAGTGGACCTGGGAGTATTGGTAATGAAGGCGTGCTCCACATTCTTTAGAGCTCCAGAACTGAAGTCTCACCATCAGATGCAGTTTAGTGTCATATCTAGGAAACTTGTTTGGTGTTTGCATGGGGGTGGAAGTTATCCCTCCGCAGAGATGCAGTCGGCATATTCAACAGCCCAAGCAGACTGGGCTGAAAATTCAATATAAATATCACTGGTCACATGTGTAATGTTAGAATAGAAATTGCCTCCTCTGAAAGGGTTTTACTTGATTGTAGCTGCTATGTATCAAATTTCATTTAGTATTTCTTTCTCTGAATAAGGTTGGTATACGTGTTCTTTGCTTTTTAACTGGTTTGGTTTTATGGTATATCAATCATTGTAGGTTATTTAATGCCAAATCCTCTTTATACATATATATTAGATATATATAGTTTGGTTTGGTTTGATGGTATATCAATCATTGTAGGTTATTTAATGCCAAATCCTATTTATACATATATATTAGATATATATGATTTGTAAATGTAAATCAATGTTAGATAGTTCCAAGTATTGCTATGTAAACAATTCAATTAAACATCAGTCATTTGTTTACACAGTTAAATGATCAAACAGTTCTTTTTCAAACTATTCAATTTAACCAAAGTCATTTGTTTTGCATTCAACTTTTGACCCATTGATAAGGTCCCATCAGCTGCTACCACAACGGGTCAGAGTAGACCTGGGAATGATGGCAATGAAGGAGTACTCTGCATTCCCCATAGCTCCAGCATTACTGGAGCCTCACCATCATATTTTTGATGTCATATCAGGACACTCGTTGATGGAGGGTTACTCCTTTGCAGAGATGCAGTCAATGTGTCCCACAGCCCCAACCAACTGGGTTTGTTTTTTAACTGGTGAAACGCACAAGAATAATTAATTTCCCAACATGTCATCAACCACTGAGAGATGAAAATGCCTTCATCCACAATGCTAGAGATGGAGGGGAAGGGTACCATATATTGTGATCAAGTCGTGTTGAGAGGACGGATTTCCTTGACTCTCTCTAGCCATGTGTCCTTATCGGCCATTGCTCTCGGCAAGTCTTCAAGATGGCATCCAGTGTCTGCTCAGAGAAAATAAATCTAGATTTTTTGCTGGTTGGCCCACACTGTTGTGTCCACTTGTAGGAAACCCCAGAAGAATAGTGCCCAGCATGATCCCTTTGTTTGTTCCTAAATCTGGTGAGGGAGTCTCTATGGTGTAATGGCTGAAGAGCTGGACAGTGACCATGAAGCAAGCAAGTTTGATGATCTCGGTTGTACTATTACATTCACTTTTAGACCTGAGAAAGATATGAACATGTTTACCCACCCAGCCATGCATTAAATACTATTGCTGCTGTTCTTCTACAAGAATGGCTTTGGCATTAAATAACCCACAAAGATTTATATGCCTTTAAACAAAGAAACCAAATCTGGTCAAATGGACACCATTTTTACAATTTGTTAACCAAGATTGAAATTTATCTCTACTGTTACATTCACCTTTAGACTAATGCCCTTTGGAAAGTTATGAACCCCCTTATTACCTCAGTCATGGGTTAAAGAGTACCACTTCTGTTCTTTAACAACAATGTTTTTGTCATAAAATAACCCATGAAGGTTGATATGCCATTAAACAAGAAAACTAAACCAAACCTAATCTGGTCAAATGGATATCTTTTTTTTTACACTTTGTCATAATATAAGATTGGAATTGAACTTCAACATTAACTAAACAATAAGTTGGCCGACGGTAGTTAAGGGCGACCTGAAGGCTCCCTTTTCAATAGCTACAACATTGAGGTATAAGGGAGGGTGCTACTTCTTTCCCTGGATTGCTCCATTTTACCCTTGATCCATAGCTTATAGTGCTGAGTATTTTGAGTCTTTGGTATGACTCAACCTGGGATTGAACCCTGGTATCTTGGACCATTGGCATACACTCTAATCATTATGCCAATACAAGAGTAAATTATAGACCTGCATTGTTAATCATATTTACCAACCCCTCTGCTCGGGCAGGATATGAAACTAGGTCAATTTTTAAGCGGAATTTAACAGGTTTGAATTCAGAGTTTTCCTTCTCCTAGACTAGTTGCCTTACCAAGGCTGAAGAACCTAGTCTGCCCTACAATTTACCCATAGCTGGAGGGAGAATAATTGGATTCATACCTTTCCCAAGGGTATTAGTGCTATGTGAAATGCAATCAATCTCGTCCAGGATTTGAACTCCGAACGAGGATCCTGGATATTTCACTAAACAATCTGATGGTGAGGTTCAAGTAATGCTGGAGCTTTGGGGAACGCGGAGTACCCCTTCATTGCTATTGCTCCGAGGTCCACTCTGGCCCAGAGTGGTTGCACCTGATAGGGTCCTATCTATGGGTTAAATAGAACTAAACTGTGTACTTATGCTAAACTGAATTGTTTGAAAAAGAACTGTTTTTGACATTGAAACTGTGTGTAAAGTAAAAACTAGGCTTAAACTAAACTGAATTGTTTGAAATAGAACTGTTTATTTGTATAAAAATGGATTTGGCATTAAATAACCTACAATAGTTGATGTGCCATAAAACCAAACGAAACCAACATTTAAAATAGATACTTATGCTAAACTGAATTGTTTGAAATAGAACTGTTTATATGTATAAAAATGGATTGTGCATTAATAACCTACAATGGCTGATGTGCCATCAAACCAAAACCAAATCCTCCAGCTCTTGGTAAATAGGCTGGGCTCTTTAATCTTGCTATAGCAACCAGTCTTGGAGAAGGAAATCTCTGAATTGAAACCAGCTGAACTCTGCCTAAGAAATTGGCCTTGTGTCACACCCTGCTTGTGCAGTGGAGTTGTTAAGTACACACAAAAGGGAATCAATGAATCCACAGCTTCACATAGTTGTTAACAAAGTTTTGTTCCGAAATTTTCACAGCAAAATATTCTATGTGATTTTAATGGGGAAGTGTTAAGGAAAGAGATTATATTGAAAGATAAATTGAAGACTTTTTTTCTTTCATCAGCAGCAAAGTTATTGTTTCTCTCCCTTCCCATTATTTTTATATATAAACACACACACAGTTAATGTTTCTCTTTCTTTCTCATATATATATATATATACACACACACAATGTTTCTCTTTCTTTCTCATATATATATATATATATATATATACACACTTAATCTTTCTTTCTTTCTCATATATATAAACACACACACACACTTAATGTTTCTGTTTCTTTCTCATATATATATATATAAACACATACATATATACACACACACTTAATGGTTCTCTTTCGTTCTCATATATATATATATATATATACACTTATTGTTGATTGTTGTTTATCTCTCTCTCATACATATATGAAAAACACACACGCACACATGCCCAGTATTATTTTGTTTTCCTACTTAGCTCAGATGAAAACTTCCAACTGAATCAAAAATTTATCTGTTATAATCATTTCTCACACTTAAAATAATTTTGATAAAATATTTTTATATTGAGACAAAAACATCTAATATACCAACATATATCTTTCTTTGGCTTTACCTTTTTCTCTCTCTCTCTCTCTCTCTATATATATATATATATATACACACACACACACACACATCCCCATGTAAATGTTTGATCTATGAAGACATGTTGAAAAATATTTGCTATATAAAATAAGGGCTTTTAGGCTAAGTTGCAAGAACAAAGCAAGAATTTTTATTTGGCAATATCAGATATCCTTGCTTTTGTGTATTCCTTATGTACAATCTAATTATATATTGCAAAAACAGAGTGAAGAAACTGAAAACAAAAAGTTCCTACTTTTCTTAGCCTAATGGAATTATCTGGGAGTCTGGGTGTTGAAGTTAGGCTTTGAATACACAAAATGTTGCGGAAATATGGACATAAAGAAGTTCTTATCAAAATACGGTTGCTTAGATTTGTAGTTTTCTTTTCAGAAAAATGTCTAATACCAATATTGCTACATTCTCTATCAGTTATTTTTTTTTCTTCTTTTGCAAAATAAAAGAGAAAAGAAGAAAACATATTTTGTCTTTCCCAAATTAGGAATGTGAGTGGATGTCAGACTGTCTTTGGGGGGAGGGTACCTGTAGTATAGTGGCTAATGTGTTGGACTTTGACATTTTAGCAAATGAGTTCAAACTCCAGTCATGCTTTTATGTTTGCTTTTGGACTGTTACTCTTAGGAAAGCTATGTACCCTCTTATCCACTCCCAGCAAGGGGTTAAATTATACCACAACTTCTACAGGATGTTTTTGGAATTAAATAATCTGTGATGGTTGATATGCCATTGAAACCAAACCAAATCAGACTGTCTTTGGAAAAATTCCTGAATTTTGGGGGTTTTTTTGCTTGATATAAATTTTTTATTTTAGGAATGACTGGAACATTCTTTATTGCATTTCCCATTGCGCTTAGGAAATGGTATGAATCCAGTTATTCTCCCTCAAGCTACAGGTAAATAGTAGGTCCAACTAGATTTTTTAGCCTTGATTAGACAATTGGTCTAGGAGAAGGAAAACTCTGAATTCAAACTTGTTTAACACAAAAACTGACCATGTGTCACATCCTGCTCATGCATTGCCCAGTCGGCTGGGGCTGTAGAATATACTGACTGCTTCTCTGCAGAGGGGCAAGACCCCCCCCCAACGAGTGTCCTGGTATGACACTAAACAATCTGATGGTGAGGTTCCAGCAATGCTGGAGCATTGGGGAATGCGGAGTACCCCTTCATTGCCATCGCTCCCAGGTCCACTCTGGCCCGGAGTGGTAGCACCTGATAAGGGTCCTATCTATGGGTTAAATAGAATTAACAGCATACTTATGCTAAAATGAATTGTTTGAGTAAAACTGAATAGTTTGAAATAGAAATGACTTTTACAATTAAACTGTACTTAGATTTAAACTGCGTGCTTATGCCTAACTGAATTATTTGAAATAGAACTGTTTTTCGACATTAAAACTGTATTTACACTTAACCGAATTGTTACATACAACTGCTTGAATAGTTAGAAATGGAAATGTTTTTTACCATTGAACTGTGTACTTATGCTAAACTGAATTGTTTTAAATAGAACAGATTATTTACATAAAAATGTATTTGGCGTTAAATAACCTACAAAGGTTGATATGCCATAAAACCCAACAAACCAAACCAAACCTGCTCATGCAGTGGGGTTGGTGTGTGTATATATATATATATATATATACACACACACACATGAGAGTCATGCAATACTTAAGGCAGATTTTGTCTGAGAAGTTGGCAATAGGAAATCAATAGTGATTGGTCATTTCAAACAGTCACCATGCCCAGAACTTTTCCTTTATTGGGGTGTTAGTGGGTTCCAACTCCATGGACTGTCTTTACTTAAGCTCATTGGGCGCCCCATTCATTCGGCCTTGTGCCACATCGAAGCAAAGAGCTTTGTAAATTACTTAAGCCCCCAGTGGCAAACCCCTGTTTAACCAAACTGTAAACATTTCTTTTTACTGAAACATGCTTCTCTGTACATATCACACATTCTTCTATAAAGTTTGTATCACTTGTTCTTATCAGCTACCAAAAATTTGATGACAGGAGTACTCTGATTTGCTGCCATTTTGAATAGCCTCAAGGATATCAAATGATGGGTCATTTCATATCCCAGAAAACTGTCAGCATGACCTTCTTTACTGACCACTGTGCCCACAACTTTTTCTTTACGAGAAAGTCAGCTTGTTTCCACTCCATCGACTATCTTTTTAACTTGGAGTTATAGTGGCGAACTAATCTTTTAGCCAATTTATAAAGATTTTTTTTTTCTATTTACTAAAAATGTCTGTTTTGAAATTTCTAGAGGAGTGAATTGCTGCGTTGTGGTGTGGCTTTCCTCTCAGACAGTGCTCAACTGACTCTTGTTTGCTGCAAGGTAGACAAAACCTGAAACAAACAAAACACATATATGAAATTAATAATTCAAAATAGTGTCAATTTACCCACTGTACTCAGTAAAATAAGGACAGGGGGAGATGCAGCAAAAGCCAACCAACTTAACAATTCTAAAATTTTGTTATTTTCCAGAAAGGATCAAACAAGATGCTGTTATTTTGTGTTTGTATTATTCAATGTTTTTCTCCTCCACATTTTATCATTGCAGGAGACTGTGAACGCAAACTTAAGTTGCCAATCACCCCAATGTGTGACAGATATACAACATCTATGGCTAAGATACAGTCAGGTAAGACAGTCTCTTTTACCATATATACTTCTTCGTTGATGGGTTATGACTCTATATACAGGCTTAGCACTAAATAAAAATGTGTGTAGGTGTATGTATGTGGGTTTGCTATAGGTATGCAAATGTATATATATTTGTGTCTATATAGGGGTCTGGAAATAAAAATGTTTGCCTATCCATATATACAGGTCAACCAGAGAGAACAGTAAAAAAGAAGGACTCTGCTACCAGAAGTGGGGTGGGGGAGACCGACACAGAAGGAGGGGCATGCCAGTCAGAGAAGAGACATGAAAAAGTGGGTTGGTTACTAGACAAAAGATACAGAAGAGAAGTGGGGTGAGGGAGAACCAAAGATAGACATTAGTTTTTTTTAGCAATTGGATAAGGTTTTTTAAAAAAAAAAGAGAAGAAAAAGCTCAAACAATTTTGTGTTTTCACCATGTTTCTTTGTTTGTGGAATCATCCTGGACATGCATTGCTTTTCAATTAGCAGAAAACATGACAAGGAGTCTGATGATTGTGCAGCTGGGAGTGCATGCCCTGGATGGTTATTACCACAGGTGTTTAGAATATGCCAACTTCATTCTCTGCAGAGGGGTACCCCCCACCAAAAAAAAAAAAAAAAAAAAAAAAAGGCGTTTTGGGTAGGACTCTAAACTGCATCAAGGGGTGAGGCTCCTGTTTTGGAAATCTGGGGAATGTAGAGAACCCACTTCTTTGCCATTACTCCAAAATCAACTTTGATTTGGAGTAATAGTAACTTTTAGGATCTTTTGGAAATTATTAGTAAGGGATAAGAATACTTGAAACCAAACTGTGAGCAAACAAATGATTATCATTATTAAGTAGGAATGGTTACTTGAAACCATATAATTGTGTATAAATTATTAGTGTTAGATAGGAATACTTGAAACCATGCAACTGTATGCAAACAAGTGTTCCCACAATGGAACAGTCTAGTTATAATTCTAATCAAACATTTACAAATGAATCATACTCAGGCATTAAATAACTCTTAAAGGTTTAATATGCCATTAAACAAATAAACCAAACCTACCTCATGTATATCTTTGATTTTACGTTTTTTGGGAGGTAGAGTCAGTCTTACATATATAAGAATTAAAAAAAGAGAGCTCTCTATTGCCAATTCTTTAGGTAATATTTCACCTAATGCAACCTTAATTTTACTTCTAGGTTCAGAAGCAAAAGAACAATCTTGTTTCCATCTAAATTTGTCAATAAATACAAAGAGAAACATTACTTACATGATTTATATACATGCTAAAAAAACCCTAATTAAGAGCTGTTGTTGCCTTCTCATTCTTTCATATATATTTTTCTTAATTCTTGCACTTTCTACTTTATCTCTCTTCTCTATAACATATCATTTTCTTTCCCTCTCTTTCCTCCCCACCCTTACAACATATCAGCTAACTCCTTTTTCCTTTCACTTTCTCTAAATTCTGGTGCTTCTTTCTTTCTCTTCTTTACAATATAACTGAAGGATTTATTAAAAGGATTTGAAATTGCTTAAAAATAGAAGCAAGTTCAAATTCTTCAGTTAACATCATTTAATTCGAAATTTCTTTAATATTAATGTCAATTTACTGCTGTAAACAGATTTTGTTTATATGATTACGTGTCCCATTATTGTTGGTGTATATATATATATATACACATATATATATATGTTGTAATTATGGGACAGATTTAGTATATAATGAGGGAGTTCCCATGGCCTAATAGATAAAGTGCTGAACTGCAGCCTTTAAGTAAGTGAGTTGGAACTCCAGTTGAGCTATTATATTCACTTTAAGACTAAGATCCTCCCCCAGCTATGGGTTAAATAGTATCACTGGTGTTCTACAAGGATGGCTTTGTCAACCTAGTATATCATTAACTCTGTCCCATAATAATTGTTATATTTAGTATATAACATATATATTGCAAGCATAACAACAATTATGGGACATAGGCATGTTTTTTCTTATTTTATTTAGTTATTAGTAAATAACAGCACAAAGCTGTACTTGGTCAACACCAATGACTGTTGTTTATAAGGCACATCTTCACGTGTCAGAATTTCAATTTAAAGTTTCCTAAACCCTTTTTGAGCAGATGACAAGATAAATGCATCACAAGAGATTTTCATCCCAGTATAAATACACACACACACACACATATATACCAATGCATCTAAGTGTGCTAATTCTATAATTTTTCTAGTAATTTTCATCCCAGTGTGTGTATATATATATATATATATATATATATATATATATATATATATATATATATATATATATGTGTGTGTGTGTGTGATTAAAATAAATGGAAAAGTAAATAAACCAAACACTGACAACAGATTCAATATTCCATTCTTTATTGGAAATAGAGTTCTATTTCCAATAAAGAAAGAAATATTGAATCTGTTGTCAGTGTTTGGTTTATCCACTTTTCCACTTAGTTTTATCATCTTGTCAGATTTACCAAAATCTATTTCTCCATATATATTATATATCTCAATGCATCTGTGCTACTTCCATAATTTTTGCTGTGGATTATAATGGTCAGTACATTTATAAATCTGTTACCTTCTCAGTGGATGGTGGTTGTATTTTATGGCATATCAACCCTTGTAGGTTATTTAATGCCAAATCCTGTATATATATATATATATATATATATATATATATGTGTGTGTGTGTGTGTTTGTGTGTGATTTTGCACACAGATAAATGGTTCCAAGATTTGACCAATAGCACTTCAAGTCCAATGAAAGGTTGCTCCAGAATTGGAGCCTCACCGCCAGAGAGATTAGGAGTGGCGGGTCTCAACCCTTTGCCGATATGTAGTTGGCATATTCTACAACCCTAGCCAACTAGGCTTCTTTCAGCTGAGCATAGAATCCTGTGAATTGACGTAGAAGACAGTAAAGAATGAATTTCCCTCATATGCAAAAATCCTGTAAGAACATCCCTGATACCAACATCCTTTACACTACCACATTTGAGGGATTCTTCTTAACAGCAAGCATATCATCATCATCATATCGCGCTGGTAGCACGGATATCCCTGACCCTCTCTCGCCACTCCTCCCTATCGTTCATCGCCCTAGGTAGGTCTTCAGGACAACATCCTGTATCCTCACATAGCTGCTGAATGTACGTTCGAGCTGGTCGTCCTGCTTTTGCGCGGCCATGTGTGGGGATCCATAAGAGTACATCTCTTATGAGTTCATCTCTGCTTCTCCAGCAGTGTCCTGCATGTCTGGTTCGTCTAACTTGAATAGTTTTCGTGATAGGGGGCAGGTAGCCGTACAGTTGGTGTCTTGTGGGGTGTTGCTGCCAGGACTTGTTCAGGATTGCACGCAGCATTCTTGTGTAATTGCCATCTAGTTTCTTCTCCAGCCGTTTTGTTAGCGTCCATGTAGTGCATCCATATAGCAGTATCGATGTGACCGCTGCCTGGAAGAAACTGCGTTTCATTTTATCGGTTAGATCTGATTTCCATATAATCGATAGCCTATTGATAGCTGTCCATGCTTTCGTTAGCCTCGTTTCGATGTCCTTTTCGGTTGATTCGACGCTGCTTCCTAGGTACGTGAATTTGTCTACTAGTTTAAGTGGGGTTCCTTCTAGAGTGGAGATGTCCCCCGTTTGGTTATAGCACATATATTCCGTTTTGTGTGCATTAAAAGAAGCAGAAGATACCCCGCAACAACAATTACCGACGCCGACTACGCTGATGACATAGCGATACTGGCAAATACACCTGACCAAGCCGAAAAAAAAAGCATACCAAGAAAGCCTTAAGTTCTACAGACTTCTGATGCTTCTACCCACCCAAAGTTTAAAGTTACCAACAATCCATATTCATGTTGCTTTTTACTGTTGCAGATATTATCCTTCAGGAAGTTACCTGTTAGTAAATGATATACATGTAGTTATAGATAGTTACTATAAAAAAAAAAATGGGTTTATTTTTATGACCAGCTAATATAATTTCTATGACCTGTTGGGTGGGGCTGTAGAATACGCCAACTGCACCTCTGCAGAGGAGTAAGACCCATAATGCTTCAGGATGGGATCCTGGTGGCTAAGTAGTCCATGACCCAGCAACTGAAGCGGTCATATGATTTGGAACACTCCACTTTGGCCCTGACTGGGCAAGAGGGGTGGTTGAAGATGCCCAATCCTATCAATTAGCTAATCATGTCAAGCCTTAGCACCTATAATTGTCTTGACCATATCTAATAGTTCATGGTAAACACGTATCCAACCCAATTTTATCTCAACATGGTAAACACGTATCCAACCCAATTTTATCTCAAAGTAAAAGTGGCTGAATGTCAATTGCACTGAGGTAGCGATATTTGAAACCATTTAAACTATGTGCAAACAAGTAATTAATATTAAATAGAATTATTAATGTTAGAAATCTTGAAGTCTTTTAACTATGTGCAAACAAATAAGCTCTAACTCATTTAAAAATAAAGTTACCTACAAACTATTCACTGACAAATCCATATATATGTATAAAGAGGATTTGGGATTAAATAACGCACAAGGTTTGACATGCTATCAAACTAAATAATCTAACCTATTAAGAATTCTTTCTTTTTACAATTTTTCAGGTTTTATGGAATATGTCGTGAATCCATTATTCCAAGAATGGTTACGTTTCATTCCTTCTGTCCTTTCAAAGAACATGCTGGAAAATGTGTCATCTAATAAGAGTCGCTGGGATAACGAACGAGCGACTGAACTCCAGAGAGAGGCTGAACTGAACAACGAGGATCAAAACTCTGATAGTCTTTCGTCAGTTTTTGAACTTGATGAAACCAATTTGGTGAATGACGACGACAGCTCTAAAGCTAACAAAGTTGATGAGGAGGATGATGACAACAGTGGTTCTGAAGAGGCTGATATTATTGGTGAAACCCGATTCCTGTGTATGTTTCCCTCCAGACACAGTTCCCTGGAACACTCTGAGAGCTTACGGAGTAATTCTCCTGAAAACCGGGAGAATTTTATGCCAGGCACAACACGCAGGCACAGTTTACCACTCAGCTGTTTCCGCCGTGAATCAATGCGGATGACAGTGAGGAGAGAGAGCTTCCCTCATATGCAAAAATCTCGTAAAAGCATCCCTCGTACCAACTTCCTTCACACTACCTCATTTGAGGGATTCTTCTCGACAAACAGCAAGAGTATTTCTATTGAAAGCGTGCTAACAAGGCCGAAGATAACCACACTTAGCCCGAGTTCTGACGCAAGTCGGCTGGCATCCCGGCTTGTATCTTCGGATCCCCACCTCGCTCAACGAAGTCATTCGGTACCTAGTGGACAAAAGACATCAAGCCGCCTAACATCTCTTCTTGCACTTACTGCAATAAGTCCACCTGCTGAAATAGACTCCTACCCATTGCAGGCATTCCAGTCCCGCACAGTCCTTGCACCCCTGTCCAGCAATACTCAAACAGGCTCTACCTCCAGGGAGTACTGGCAAACTAGAGACGCTGCGCTGAACCCACTGCGGAGAGTACCTGCCATTGATCTCACATTTCAAATCAAGGGTCAGGCTTTGGGTGCACATGGTGAACTGTCACGTTCTAGTGCAAATCAATTGCTACCAGACAATTCAAAAACGGACTTACTTCCTGTGAGTAGTAGTGAGCCACTGAGACTTTCAGAACGTTCTCAAAGACGACTGTCTGATGAGGAATCTTTGTAAGAAGGAAGGAAACTAAAAACAAATACCCAATCCCGCCCCCTTACAAAAAAAATAAATAAATAAAAAGGTGAGTGAGTGAATTTCATGTGATAGCTTTAATCTTCATCAGTGAAAGTTAAAAAGAAAAAAAAAAAATTCTTTTTTTCTTTAAATTTATAAGAGTGTTTTGGATAATTGAAGAATAGTGATAGGGAATATTTTGGAAGGAAATTAAAATAATTTTTTAAAAATTCAAAGAAAAGAAATATAAAAAATACCAACCTAAAGAGTCCAGAATTTAAAGTCAATTGGTGAGACAATTATATATTTAAGAATAAATGATGAATGAATGTGTGTGTGTTAAATCTGCAAGTAAAAAAAAAAAAAAAGAACAAATCCAATTACGACTTAAATGACTCAGGTAAATTTTTAGGTGAGGAAGAAAAAAAAAATGGCTGCTGAAAAGTGAAGTGAAAAATGCATCGTCCAGGTTAAAAGCATGGTAAGGGTGAACCTGAAGCCAAATTTTTTAGACCTTATTATTTCCCCAATGATACCGGCATTGGAAAAATAACGTCTAAAAAAAATTTGGCTTCAGGTTAACCCTTACCATTTTTTAAACCTGGACTAGCAGATCTAAGTCATCGTTTCTCTCAACGTTTATTTATTTGAGCTTATTCACAAAGTAAGATGAAATCATCACTTAATAATGGTAAAATTCAGTTATTTTTCCTTTAAACTTATTCCAAACATATAAAATATTTTTAATTCTATTTTCAAAATTTCTGTTTATAAATTACTGTCCATCTAATTTTATTCACTGCTGTAAACAAATATTGTTTATAACACTAAACCTGTCCTATAATTGTTGTTAAATGAAACATGCAAAAAAAGAGCAATTATGGGATAGAAATAGTATATTATATATTAATTATATAGAGATAGTATATTATATACTTAATGTCTTATAAAAATTGTTATATTTTGTATATAATATTATAAATATATAACAACTATCATAAGACAGGTTATTTTTTTTTCCTTCGAAAATTTTTTAGTTTATATTTTCATTTCCAATAAGTTTATTTTAGTTTGTGCTTCTTGTATCAGTTATATGACGGCAAGAAGCTTCAATACTTTTTCTCCCCTTTGGCTACTTTTCATGTGTGTAAACACAGAGAAGCACTATATATATATATATATATATATATATATATATATATGTGTGTGTGAGGATGTGATGCTGATAAATTTTTGAAATTACAGAGCAGAATCTGTCCTGTCAAAATTACTGCCATTATTTGTGAAAGGCGACATTTCTCAAAAAGAGTACAAGAAAAAAAAGAAAAAAAAAAAAAACACACTAAACATTGACATGACAATAAAAAAAAAAAAAAAAAATGAAAAGAAAACTTTTTTGTCAATTTACTAAATTTGTTTTCTTGTTTATACAAATTATTTTTATATTTTGCTAAATTCCTAATTCCCCTACCCCCCCCCCAAAAAAAAAGAAAAAAGAAAGCATAATTTCTTCATAAAGAAAAAAATCTATATTTATTTTTAGGAAAATACCAGTTTGAAAGGTAATGCTATTTTGTATATCCTTAGACAGAGCCAAAGTTTTTATTTATTTATTTATATATATATATATATATATATATATACACAACCGATTTCTTCCTGTTTTCGAAAGTATAATACAAAGATGACAAAATACCTAACATGAATATGAGATGTAGAAGCACATCACTTAATTATATATATATATAAAAACCCAACCTTTATACTTACAGATACTAATGTTGAACCCTCAAAATCTACTTTAAATAAAACCAATAGGAATTTGCTTGTCCATAAGGAGATTGTTTCTCTAATGTTGATAGTAACAAAAAAAAACAAACTACCACCCTTTCAACACACACAAATTTTTTTAACCCCCAAAAATTCTCCTCTAGAATGATATAAAACTAATTCAATTTTAAAGCAGAGTACAGCCAGCTTGAATTCAGAGTTTTCTTTCTCCTAGGCTGGTTGTTTAACCAAGGCTAAAGAATTTAGTCTGCCCTACTATTTTTGGGCCCAGGGTTTGAACTCACAATATCCAGCTAGATTCCAACTAGAAGCTCTTAACAAATGCTTTTATCCTTGAAGTCATTGTTCTGTCGGACAATTCAGAAACCATTTTTAAGAGCCTTAATCCTACGATCTTTTTCTTTAGCTGACGTGCTATCAGTTCGAGTTATTATGGATTCTTTTTTGTCATAATCAACAGCTTTCATATCATGTTCTGCTTAAAGAAGGAAACAAACTGGTCTCTGAATTATTTCACTGGACAATGGCCAAGACGATAAAAGCGTTGAGCATGTTGTTGGAGTCTACCAGAAAGGGTTGAAATAAAGCGAGTTAACTGATAAGAGTTATCCCTGAATAAGACAGCAAAGATATGTAAACAATAACTAACATTTGTAGGTATATTACATAATATAAATTAAAAATGATGAACCTATAATTTAAGAATTAAATAATGCTCTATGTAGGAAACTTTATTTTAAAATAGGTAGGTGCATAAAGAGATTTGTATTTTTTAAAATTTATTTTGTTCTTATATATGTGTATGTTTCCAGATTGTTGCTTTCGTCAGAGAACATATATGGCACAAGGTATTGTTAATGGGGTACTCAATGCGGTTTGAAGAGTATTGGTGAAGCAAGGAAGACAGTGAAAAACTGAACAATTTTTTTTTTTATTGCCAAAAAGTTTTAATCCTTGATTTGATATCCAAACTTGTGATGATTCCTTTACTCATAGTAGATATCTGAGCTTGAAACTGTAAATCACAGAAATTCTAAGGCAACTTTGATGATAAAAAAAAGAAAATAATCCCGCCTAATGGTTAGAGTGTTCACCAAAGGCCTGGGAAACCAGGGTCCAATCCCAGGCTAAGTCATACCAAAGACTCAAAAATGATAGTTGATGCCTCCTTGCTTAACACTCAGCATTATAAAGGTATGGATCAAGGGTAAAATGGAGTAATCCAGGAAATGGAGTAACACCCTTGCCTACCCCTTGGTGTAGTAGCTATTGACAGGGGAGCCTTTGGGTCCCCTCCATTACGGTCACCAACTTTACTATGTGTGTCTAAGCCATTAGTGTTTCATTAAAATTTGTGGCAATAATAATAGTAGTTCAGTTTTTTCCAATATGGTATAACAACAACAAAACAAACAATGACAATCCTACAAGAAAAAAATTTTTTTTTTAAGTAGCTCAGGCAAATAAGGGTAAGTACAAAAATAAGGGTAAGTACAAAACAAGGGAACACAAAACAGATTCAAACATTGTGAATTGAATTAATTCGGCAAACACTTACACAACATGCGGAAACACTGGAAAACTGTTTTGACTGTATTAGGTCTCATCAGCAGTGTATACTATGATCTCCACTACTGGAGATCAAACAAACGACCACAGATTGCAGAGCCAAAACTCTACAGCTGAGCGATATCGCACACAAGTAACACCGAATTAACTAGTCATGGTAATTGTGTGGCCAATTAACCTGAACGTGTCTTGCAAGTTACATCTGTACTCTTTACAGAGGACACGGTCATCTCCAGGGCCAGGGCCAGGACTTCCCAAGAGGATTGGAAATACACATCCTTGTAATTATTATGACTTCTGTCAAGAGTATGGATGTAACTTGCAAGACACGTTCAGGTTAATTGGCTGCACAATTACCATGACTAGTTGATTTGGCATCACTTGCGTGCAATATGGACTGATGACTCAGCTGTAGAGTTTTGGCTCTGCAACCTGTGGTCACTGGTTCGATCCCCAGTGGTGTAGATCATGGCTGATGAGACCTAATAAGGTTGAAACAGCTGTCTAGTGTTTCCGTATGTTGTGTGTAAGTGTTTGCCGGATTTCTGGTCATGGTAATTCAATTCACAATATAATTCCTCTACTTAAAAAAAAAAAAAAGAAAAGAAAATGTAGAGATTCAAACATTTTTACATTTTATTTCAATATTTTGTTTGTGAGACAATAAATATGTTTTATTGTTTTGTACTGATAAAATAAAGTGGTTAACATAAAAAAAAAAACAACAACAGGAAATTCAAATATTTTCATAACACAATTTTTTTTTACTGATGATGCAGTTAAAAATCATCATCAAATAATTGCTTGTCTTCTACAAGCATTACAGTAAAAACATAATTTCAACAAAAGATGAACAATACATTTTTAGAGACCACTTGGATTAGTCAATAAAAGTGAGTAAAAAAAAAAGTGAGAGAATTCTAGTGAACCTGGAAATAATTTTTTTTGTCCATGAAGTTAAATATTATGGTATAACTGACTGATTTTCCATATAACATTCAAATTCTTGTGAAGAATTCTTAAAATAAGGATTTTGAGGATGAAGGCAGAAATAAATGTTTCGTTTAAAACTGTATAATATTATTTTTAATTCTCTTTTAATTTTATCTACAAGACAAATGTTTCTAAGAATTAATTGCTGTGTCATTCTTTACAGCATGGTTAATTAAATATAAGACCAGATTAAAAGTGTGGTAAGGGTAATCTGAAGACAATTTTTTTTAAAAACCTTATTCACCCAATGAGACCTGCATTGGAAAAATGAGATAAAATAAAATTTGACTTCAGGCTACCCTTACTGTGCTTTTTACCAGGACTAATTACAAACTCTAAAGGAACAGAAAATTTTAATCAGTCTGTATTTTTGTGATCTAGGAAAAGAAAACAAAAACAACTGAAAAATGTTTTAACTTCTCTCAGCTGTTTTTCATGGAGAACAAAATACTGTATATACTTGTTCATAATGTGACTTTCTGAACTGGAAATTGTAGTCCTATTTTCACACACCAAATCTGTATCTCACGTATGGTGTGACCCTCCTAATATCAAGATAAAATTTAAGTCTCAGTCGCATATGAGAGTATATATGGTATGTATTTTAATATTGTTAAATTGTGTTAAGTAAACTAGAAAGATAATAAGACAACAAAATTTGGTTTTCTGCAGTAAATTTTAACTAAGTACCCTGTCAATTTGCATGTGGGTGGTTTACCTTAAATATTTGATAATTTGAAATATTCTGATAGCTGAAGAATTGATACAGCAGACAGCATTTCAATTTTCTGATATTTACACAAGGACATATTCTTAAAAAAAAGAAAAAAAAAAAAAAAAGGAATTGCAGGTAAGCAGATGATGACCCAGGAAATAACACAAGAAATCAGAGTTCAAATTCTGGTCCAAGCAGTTGATTTCAGTTTTACTCAACCAATGCCCACAGTAAAATAATTTTTTTCTGTTCTCAGACCTATCACCAGTCATTTTTAAATAATCTAATAACTTTCACCCTATACTATAATGTAAACAGAGAGTGCATAATGATGTACTCATGAATCCACAGCAATACATTCTCTTTTAAGATGGGTTACCTGAGAAACAGGTGGTAATTTACTAAGCTTTTTGCTTAGATGTGGCACAAGGCCATATGAAAGGGGCACCCAATGCACTAACAGTCATGACAAAGAAATATGGGGAAAGCACAGACCTTCAAAACTTCAGATAGGTTATCTTTGTTCAGTCCAATCAATTGATGAATGCTTGTCTAAGTAGTAACAGCAGCTTGGCTATTAGTTGGCTATGACTTATGAGGGTCAGTTGAAAAATTCATAGACTGACCAAGACATTCACATGAAATGTGACCAAATGAGGTTTAGTTTTCAACATCGTCCTTCTTGCATACATTGATGTATAACTAATAGATGAAAATGAGGCTACTGGTACACAACTCGTTAAAATTTCAGGGAACAGCAGGTATAATTTTTTAACTTTGTCTTAAAATCAGTGATTAACAATGAACACGTGTAAAACAAAGAGGAACAAAAGTAAGTGGATAAATTTGAAGACACATCTTGAATACAAACTCTATTCCTCCATTTCTTCATCCAAAAAAGCAGACAAGTTGTGATCATCCATGGAAAAGGTGTTGGAATTCTGAGATGTGTTTAACTGGGAAGCATTCGACTGTGATGAATTAACTTGGGAAAGTTTCACCACACGTACAGGTGTTGAAGAAACTGGGGGGGGAAAAAAAATCAAAAGAATTAATATCACAACAAAATTCAGATACGTTTTTAAAATAATAGTTGGAATGTGTGACACATTAAACATAATGCAGACAAACTTGTAAAATGTTTTTTTTGTTCTAGTTAACCCATAAATGATTGGTATCAAGTCCAGAGTCAATGAAGATTACACAATCCAATTCAGCATTAAACTAAGAAAGGGCAAAGTTCCAACACAGGTAAGATGCTACTTCCTGGCAGAAAATGGCAAATTAAATGAACCAGAGGAGACAGACTTATTTTTATAGCAATTAGTAGATTCATTTTTCTCAAGAATGCAATGATAGCAATTTATTTAAAACAGGAAGATGTTTATGGCTTATACCATAAAATAATCCATCAATAATTCTATTGTAATACTCGGTAGTAAGGAATACATTTAGTTGAGTTCCCACTCTCCAAGGACCAATATTAACATTAGTATATACATGGTATAACAAAAGTGAACAAAATGTAATGATTGATTGATTGATTTCTTTGTTTAATGGCATATCAACCTTTGTAGGTTATTTAATGCCAAAGCCATTCTCATAGAAGAACAGTAGTGGTACTATTTAACCCATAGCTGGGAGGATAAGGGGGTTCATACCTTTCCCAAGGGTATTTGCCCGAAAGTGAACGTAATAGTGCGACTGGAGTACAAACTCACTTACTACGATTCCGCAGTCCATCGCTTTAACCATTACACCACGAGGACACCCCCTAACAAAATGTAAGGAAAGACAAGATTAATTCATTTATTGAATACAATATACATACCAGTATTAAAGAATATATAAACATGTCCAAGTAGCTAGAATTATACACATACTATTTCATGAACAAGCAGTAAGTAAGAGTACAAAATGGAAAAAGGCTTACTTGATGAGAAAAGGTAAAACAGTCATGTGGCTTTACTGTAACCTGTCAGGACCAGAGACATCAATAACAAGGCAAATGGAAGTTGAGAAGGGGTTTATAACATAGTCATACAACACTCTAATGGATATGCAAATAATCCAAAGGAGATAATTATTTGTTGTGTCAAGGCATGCTGGGGCAAACGACAATTCTCCTACTGGAGAATGTAAATCGAATGATGGGCTTCTGAATCAGGAACACCCCCACAGTGTTTAGGAGCCTATTGCTGAGAGACAGCGTCCTGGAGACATTACTTGCAAGCCAAGAATTCAGTGGCCCAAGGGTAATCAGATAGCTACCTGGACAAACTTAGACCAGGAGCTTTCTTTTTTGCTTACCACCCATCTTAAGGGTCCCATTGATCAACAAATAACATCTTTCTGCAGAATTATATATGACGTTTGTCTAGAGTGGTTTGGTGCAGTAACACATAAAAAAGATAAAACTGAAGAAAAACAATCGAATAGACGACAGATTTTTTAAACTTTCTTAGCAAGGTTGGGGAAATCATAATGAAATACTTCAATTCAGCCTTCATGAAATTTACCGTTAAAGACTATATCACCAAGTGGCAGGCACTTGAGATCGGCATTATGATGGGCAGTGTGATTTCCCCATTTCTTTTCATTCTGGCCATGGAACTCGTATTATGAGGTGCAGCAAATACGTCGAAAGGAGTGATGAATGAACATTTGACTCTTTCTCCTTCCAGAGCTTTTATAAACGACATCACCATTCTCATCCCGTCCAAAATCGCTGAAGATGGTTTACTACAAAGGTATTATGACCTATTCACATGGGTGAGAATAAAGGATAAGCCAAAGAAAAGTCGAAGCCTATCATTAGTTGGAGGATCTGTCCGGGAGATCCATTTAAAAATGGGGGTGATACAATCCCAACAGTCAGGGAGAAACCAGTAAAGAGTCTCAAATGTCTTTATTCAATCCCACTGATTGATCGTCATAGGGGTCCAGAGGTCCAGAAAGTAGCTTTGAAAGGGTTTAAATTTGTCTACCTGGAAAGATGAAGGCTTGGTGCTACCAACATGGTCTGCTACCCTTGTCTTTTGTGGCCCTTACAGATGTATGAGATTGCGCTATCTCGCATTGAGCAGATTCAACAGTATAGCAACAAATACCTGCGCAAGTGGCTCAGAGTTCCTCCTTGTTTTTTAAAAGTAGGTTTATATACCAATTCTGGAAACCTACAGCTCCCAATATCTTCACCGATAAAAGAACTCAAAATTGTGAAAGTATGCCTTCACATGATGATGAAGGACTCAGCCAATGAGATCATTTGGAAGGCATATCCAGAAATGAAATCAGGTATGAAGTGGTCAGCCGTTAATGCAGCCAACAAAGACAAGATTATCATAGGTGTCACTCAAACCAATCAAGCTGGGCTGGGTAGCACAAGCACCAAGGTATTCTCCAAAGTGGGTCCAAGGAAAAAGAGACATGGTGAGCAAAGAAGTCAGGATGTTTGAGGAGGAACAAAGAACAGTCAGTGCTGTTACTCAGGCTTGTTGTGCTTGGACAAAATGGAATGATATCAAACCAATTAAATTATCATGGAAATCCTTAATTGCAATGGAACCACTGGCGATATCATTCCTTCTTTGCTCTACATATGATCTCTTACTAAATGTGACCAACTTAAAATTATGGGGATATACCAATTCGGATCTTTTATGTAAAAGTGATTGGGGTACCTTGCTCCATGTACTATCTGCATGTCCACAATCACTTCAGATGTACACATGGTGACATAACAAGGTGTTAGAGATGGTCATAGAGTTTTTAAGAGCACAATATGAGACAGCAACCAGTCACAGCGAAGGAACGCATAATTCAGTTTCTCAAGGAAGGTGAATGCCCTGTGAGGAAACAAAAAAATCCCAAAATGAAGCTACTGAATAGAGCTAGTGACTGGAAAGTTTTAGCGGATCTCAAGACATCTCTACTAATTTCCAGTTCACATTATTCAAACAGAGAAGCGGCCAGACATTGTAGCGTGGTCCGTTTCAAAGAAAAATATCCTCCACATAGAACTGATTGTCCCCTGAACCGAAGAAAAACCGATATGAGACACTGCGTGCCGACTGCGTGGAAAAGGGTTGGATATGCCATGTGATTCCTAATGAGGTTGGTTGTCGTGGTTTTATAGGACACTCAGTCATTTCATTTCTTTCAAAAATATGAATCACTGGCTGCAGTTTGAAAGTTGCCTCAAATCGTCTTCAGAACACGGCGCAGTATACATCAAGTTGGATTTGGTCAAAAGTGAAAAGTCTTCAGCATGAATGAAATGCACGTGGAACCACCATTCCCGTGTGATTATGTAACATCAAGAAACATTTACTGTAAGCGAAAAATGACATCAATGGCTGAAAGTAAACGCGTTTTTAAAAATCACAAACTGCACTAAAAATGAAGATGAACGAACAACGTATCTCAGCTTTAAAAGCTGAGATATGTTGTTCGTTCATCTTCATTAATCTGGCGTGTGTATATATATATATATATATATAATTCTTTTAAATACCCTGTCCAGTGGCAAAAGCTGCTTGGTAGCACTAGGAGTGGCAGTACTGCCTTGAGCTACTGAAACTGTGTTATCACCCCTGGTTGGCGACTGATCAGGGCAGGGTATCGCAAGTGCTTTCACATGTTGTATGATGGTGGGGGGAATGGATATGCAAATTATCCAAGAGAGATAATTATTTGTTGTGTCCCTACAATAAATTATTTTCATAACACAAGATGAACAAGACATGCTGGGCACTGCTGGAGAATCAAGGTAAAACTCATTAACAAAATTCTCCCATGCACTCCAACACCTGGAGACACTAATCTTGGTCAACCAGCAAACACTTATATTCACCAACTCTACATGGACCTATCAAGAGCAATGATAGATTGTGATGGATAGTGTGAGAGAGAGAGAGAGAGAGAGAGTCATTTTGATAGAGTCTGTTGTATTGGCACGCTATGAATAAGATTTTTATAACTGAGAAATATCTACCTCCCACCAATTTTTTTTTTTTTTTAAGACATCTCTTCATAATATTTTAGCCAATTCAGTCTATAGCTTTTCTCAGATGTGTTGTCCATATGTTAAAGTGTTCCAGCAAGGTAAAAATAAGTAACAAACAGAAATTTTCATATTCATCCAAGATTCAATGTTTATGATATCAATTATTCAATTTTTTAAATTTTTTTTATTCTTCAGGCTTTTTTTTTTTCCTTTGCCATTATTTTATACTGAGATATCTTCAAATCCTATTTTTCTTTTTAAATCTCAGTTGAATAAAGAAAATGTGTCAAAATCTGTACTTTGCTCAACAAAGGAGATATTGGGGAATCTAACAGAACATTCCAATGTAAAATATTGATTGGTACAAACTGCAAAAACTTGATAGAAAAGAAAAAGAAAAAAAAAAAGAATTATTGATATGATAGATGTTGCCACTAACACAGATGGAAGAATTCGTTCATAACAATTTTTTTTGCTAAACAGCCAGAAAAGAATGAACTTCTCTTTCCACATCACTTAACAAACTAGAGAAAAGCTAAAATGTCCTGTTGACAATATCATAAAAAAAACAAAAAAAAAACAAACAAACTAAATGCACTGACAAGAAAGCAGATTATGCTGAAAAATAAACTGTTTTCTCAACATTTAACTGCAGAGATTTATTGATATACCTACATTTTTTAATATTTATCTCATGAATATACTAACATTTACTTTTTTTTAAAAAGAAGTCAGTATTTTAAAAAATAAACTAAAAAAAAACAAAAAAAACAACATATGATTAATGTCATATTGCCAAGTCTCAAGTGCAAGTTGCAAGGTTAGATTATTGTTTTAATGGTATCCCAACCTTCATGGGTAATTTAATGCCAAAGCCATTCTTCTAGATGGTTAGTTGTTTTATGGCATATTAACCCTTTTCAGATCATTAAAGCTGAATTAAATTTCAAACAATTCAGTTTAGTATAAGTATAGTTTTTGTTTACAAACAGTTAAACGTAAGAACAGTTCTATTTCAAACAGTTCAGTTTAGCATAAGTATGCAGTTTAGTTCTATTTGACCCATGGATAGGACCCTATCAAGCGCTACCACTCCGGGTCAGAGTGAACCTGAGAGTGATGGCAGTGAAGGTGTACTCTGCATTCCCTAAAGCTCCAGCATTACTGGAACCTCACCATCAGAGTGTTTAGTGTCATATCTAGGACACTCGTTGAGAGGGAGGGGTCTTACCCCTTTGCAGAGAAGCAGTTGGTGTGTTCTACAGTCCCAGCCGACTAGGCAACATCCTTCTAGAAGAACAGTAGGGGTACTATTTAACCCACAACTGGGGAGACAAGGAGGTACATACCTTTGTCATGGGCATTAGTCTGAAAGTGAATGCAATAGTATGACTAGAGTTCAAACCTGGTCACCATGATGTAGCAGTCCAACTCAATAGCCACAGGGACTACTCTTAAATTGTCAGACAAAGACGAGATGACGATGAGTTCCCATCAAGGGAAAAAGTCAGACAGGTTGTAACAGAAAAACACCTTTCAGTTTATTAATGCGTTTACACCTCTCTCTGGGCTACCAGCCTCCAAACAGGGAAATGTGAAGTAGTATCTTTTTGAGCCAATGAAGGATAGATCATCTTATTCCCTAAATTATAGCCAAACTCTCATGGGGGTTGGGATGGTTTGGCAAGTTTTGAAATTTAAAAAGATTGATTAATTGCATGTCAACCCATTTAGGGTTATTCTATGCCCAGAGGTTAGGGAATAGTGTTCATATAAACATTTGTGCAGTTGTTTCTTAAAAGGTTTGTTTTTTATCACACAGTCCTATCAACTACAAATAACTTTTTAAACAGATCTATTTGACCCATAGATGAGACCCTAACAACCATTTTAGAGTGGGCCTGGGAGTAATGGCAGTGAAGGGGTACTCTATAATCCCCAGAACTGGAGCCTCAACATCAAATGCAGTTTAGTGGCATACACAGGATACTCCTTTTTAGGGGATTCTTACCTATCTGCAAAGGATACAATACAATCCACACATTCAAAGGTGTTCCAAAATCTAAGGTCCTTACTTGTTGTCTTCTGATTGCTAACTGCCTGCCTTATTGACACTTAAAAATCCCAATTACCCAGAGAGGACTCATGGTTGACAGGTTTACCGGGGGTGCGAAGACTATCAAAAGGCTGTCACAAGATTCCCTGAGAGTAGGAAGGCAGCTAACAACATTAAATTATAATGATGATAAATTATTTAAAAAGATATTCAAATAATTCAATTAGACTTATTTAAAAAGTTACCTTTGTATCTATTGATTTCTTTTTTAAGCTTCTTAGAGAATAGATAGCTGATTTCTTAAAAAATAAGCCTACAATTTAAATTTTGCAGAGAATTTGTGTTTTCAAGATAAGTTCCCCAATTTGTTTCAAATCGGCCTAATGAGTAGAGTGTTCACCAATGGCCTGGGAGACCAGGGTTCAATCCCAGGTCGAGTCATAGAGAAGACTAAAAAAAATGGTACTTGGTGCCTCCTTGCTTAGCACTTAGTACTATAAAGTAAGGATCAAGGGTAAAGTGGAGCAATCCAGGGAATGGAGTAGCGCCCTCCCCTACAACTCAATGTAGTAGTTATTGAAAAGGGAGCCTTTGGGTCACTCTCGACTAAAGTCGCCAACTACACATGCACCAAATCAAGTTCACCATGAAAATATTTTATAATTTTTGGGAGTGATTTGAATTAAACCTTCAAATTTATCAATTTATTAAAAAAAAAAAAATTTTTTAAATTTTATAAAAGGAAATTCGTTTTCACATTTTAAGTCAAAGTAGAATGACCACCCTTTTACAGGACATGAAAAAGAAAAGGCTGCTTCCATCCAATTTTTTTTTTTTTTTTTTTTAAATAATTTAATCTTTCTGGTTATTTGTCTTTTCCAATGCTAACTGTTCAAGAAGTCAGTGATCATTCTACATTGAATTAAAATGTGAAAGTGAACTCTACTTATAAAATGTAAAAAAAATTTTTTTTTTTTAAAGAATAAAAAAAAAAAATTGCAGAGGGTTTGATTAGTTAAAATCAAGAAAATCTTTTTGTTAGGTGAACTTGAACAGGTGCACATGTAGAATTTTAAACAAATTTATTTAGAGAGATTAAAGAGCAGAGAAATTTGCTATATAACAAATACAAATGTAAATAATACCATCACTTTTTTATAAGCACTGTTCTACTAAGTTCTATAAATACAATGACTTTTTCACAAGTTTCTTCTCTGTAGTGCAATACCCAATCCTCATCAGCCGCCAACCAGGGGTGATAGCACAGTTTTGGTAGCTCAAGGCGGTACTGCCACTCCTGGCGCTACCAAGCAGCTTTTGCCACCAGACAGGGTATTTAAAAACAAAAAAAAAATAGATATATTTTTTTAAATACCCTGTCCAGTGGCAAAAGCGGCTTGGTAGCGCCAGGAGTAGTCGTACTGCCTTGAGCTACCGAAACTGTGTTATCACCCTGGTTGGCGGCTGATGAGGATTGGATATTGCACGTGCTTTCACACGTATGATAAAAAAAAAATTTTTAAATAATACCATCATTTTTTTATAAGCACTGTTCTACTAAGTTCTATAAATACAATGACTTTTTCACAAGTTTCTTCTTTGTAGTGGCATTTAATGTCACACCTTTCAACAGTAATTGTACAATAACTTGTCTACTGAGATGCTGATGGTAGGCCGTATACTAGTAGGATTTGTTCCATCTTCCCTCTGTGAATGGAATTGAAGGCCTTGATAAAGTTGACATATAGTAATGTCGCCTGTAGGTTTTTTTGCCTGTACGCCTTCAAGGATTCTACAGATGGTCAATATTTGTGAGGTTGTGGATCTATTTCTTTGGAAGCCATTTTGGTTTTTCCTAAGGATGTTGTCGATTTTGGGATCTATGCGGTTTCGTAGTAGGGCATTGTAAATTTTGGCTGCTATGGATATGCATTGTAGAAATTACAATATTTTAGCATGCATTTGGGAATGTCCGTATTGGTGGTGGTGGGGGGTATCTATCTATACAGTTAGCTTCTTATCCCATCAAAGAGTGATTTGAATCATACACTTCTAAGATGTTAATTTTATACAATTCAGTTCATTTAATTTTATTCAGATGACAAATTTAGTGCCAACAGCATTTTGTTTATATAACGCTTTTAAGACATGATGAGAGCATGGACTCTCATCATCTGTCCCTATCAGCCTCCCCCCACTTTTTTTGTAACAATCTGTCTGAAGCCAAGAACACCACCAAGAAAGCTGAACAGACACATCACTAATCCTAGCCCTTTCTAGTTTTCTGGGTTATTGAAAGAGATCCATTTTGATACAATATGTTAACACATCTAGAGACTATTGAGAACTAGGAATTTTAAACCGAACTTTTATCAATCAACCAATTATCAAGTTCCGACAGCACAGATTTACTTGATTCTCTCTCACCATCCATACCAATGGGCCATTGCACATAGTAATTTCTCTTGATCACACCCACTGTCTGCAGAGAGCTGATAAATTATAAGTTTTTGTTGGTTGGCCAATATTGCTGTGATCCTGTATAAGAGTCCGTTAGAGAACTTTGCTCAGGAGTTCATTTTTACTTTTTCACCAGTGTCCAGCATGTCTTGCTCATCTTAATGAGATGGGAAGTAAATGGCCATACAACTGCTGTTTCCAGGATTTGTTCAAAAAAGTACACAGCATCCTTCTATAGTTTGCATCTAGATATTTTTTTCAAGAGTCAAAGTGATGTAACTATACAGTAGTACAATCATGGCTACAACTTGGAAGAATAACCATTTAATTAAATTGGAAACAAACTGTTAGGGTATAGACCTAACAAAAAAATATCAAATTCCCCCTTGAGGGATAGAAAGGGAGTTGCCTCCTACAGACAGTGCATTGTGGGATTTGTAGGGACCAGAAGAATGGACACACATGTAAGACAGAAGAACAGACTTGGAATTCACCATGACACGTGGTAGATGCACAATTGACAGGTGCACACAAAATTAAAACAGCTTCTTTTCCAGGTCAATAGATGCCTGTCTCTGCTTGTGGTTAAAAAAAACCTGACTGTTTTATTATACACTCATGAGTCAGTCTTTTTTCAGTTTTATTTACACATTTTCTTTGAAAAATATAGCACAAACAAAAGCTAGTACTTTACAATTAGCATTAATAATTATCTGCCTTAAAAACTGGAATGCGAACACTGACCTCACACAATTAAATTGGAAATTGTTTTATTGTTTAAATTAGAATATTCTAACACTGTTGGGCTGACAAAAATCTTGCATTAATATCTTTGTCTTGATGGCCATTACCATCCAAACACATTATTGTGTATAATATTTTTTTAGTTCTGACATTCAAACAAAAATAATATACAAATATCAACTCATAAAGTAGATCTTCATGAGAACAGATACTACACTGGCCCTAAGCAGTGAGCACAGATACTACCATAGATCACTTAATGTAATGGTTCGGAATTGGAATCAATGACCAAAGTTCAAATCTAGGACAAAAAAAGCAGCTTGTGTTTCACTTTGCACTAAAGCTCTTGGAAAAGGCATGAATCCAATATTTTTACCCTTCAGCAACAGTTAAATAGAAGGACAGGAGCTGTTCTTTAGCTTTTTGTAAGGCAACCAGTCTAGGAGAAAGAAAACTGAATTCAAACCAGTGGGACTCCAATTTAAAATTGACCCTGTGTCATATCTGACCCATGACAGAGGGTTTCGGCAAATTCATACTTCATGGAGATTAACCCTACACAGATGCTGCACTGTGACCCTAAGCAGAGCGCACAGATGCAGCGCTTGGATCCTAAGCAGAGTGCATATATGTTGCATATATGCAAAGCAAATAGATACTCCACTCTGATACTAAGCAATATTGCCGATGTATACATAAATAATCCAATCAGCTTTTACTGGTATTATCTAAATTATGTAAAAGAATGTAGAGAGTTGTAAATAACTAATGGGTCATTTTAAACAAGAACAAATAATAAAATGGTTTGTTTACTTACCTTGAGGTTTTATTTCTCCATTGAGAACTTTTTGGCTTTCATCAAAATATTGATTTGGATGCTGCAGACCAAAGTCGGCACTTTTCAGATTATGTGTAACTTCAAAGTAATGCATACAAGCCAGAGTGAAGTGTTTCTGCTCAACATAATTCAAGATCTGTGAGGAGAAAGAAAATGATTAAATAAAGAGCAATACATAAGGTCAGTTACGAGGATCATTAAATAAGTTTCCAGACTTTTTTTCGTATGGGCACTTTTATTGATAATACATACATGAAACTCTAGTCCCCTTCAAAGTAATCTCCTCCAGCTGCAATGCACTTGTTGTACCATTCCACCAACTTCTGAAAGGTCCCATGGAAGTCTTCTTGTGTAAGTGTGTCATTGACCTTCGTCACAGCCTCTTTCATCTGCTCAATTGTCTCATAATGACAGCCTCTGAGCTTAGGGAATAACCAAAAGTCACAGGGACCAAGGTCTGGACTATAGGGAGGCTGAGGAACTGTCTTGATGCCCATCTTGGTCAAATAGTCTGTGACAAGGATCGAGTTGTGGATTGGTGTATTTTTCCTGCTGGAAATGCCACTGACCCGATTTGAAGAGTGCTGTCCTCTTCTGACGGAATCTCTTCCTGAACTCCCTTAAAATCTCAACATAGTAACCCTAACCCTTTGGCCAATCAACTCTGGTGTTCTGACTTCTTTACTCCTCCCACACCTCTCATCATCCCTCACAGACTCCCTGCCTTCTTTGAATCTCTTATGCCACTCAAAAACTGATGCTCGATTCATGCAAAATGGTTGAAAAGCAGTGTTAAGCATTCCATACATTTTTGTTGCATTTTTTACAATTTTTAAACAGAATTTTATTGCATATCGTTGTTCTAAAGTGTCAGATTGCAGTTTCTAAATTCACCATTTGTGACAATCAGGCTTTAGCAGGGTGTATTCCAATTCCTGCTGTAGCTGCTCATTTGAACCTGAAACCATAAAAATTGGTCAGTCATCTCATAAGATGTATAGCAATAACATACTGAATTTTCAAGAGTCTACAACAACTTTAAATGCTTGGGCAAAAAGTCTGGAAACTTATTGAATGCATCGCATATTTAATGTTGGTATTAAACATAATCTTCATAAAGAGAAAAAAGACAACAACTACAAGTCATCTATATAATGTGGCACTTAGGGAATAGCCTGATCAGGAGGTGGGGGGAGATGCTGGCTGAGAGATAGACCTCCAGCGCCTAGCCAAATTATATTAAAATCACAAAAAGCTAAAATAATTTGGCTTTCATTTTTAAAGGAAGCCATGTGCATTGATTGGCCAGTTGGCTATGGATTGTCATAATAATAAGGTGGGAGAAAGTTTGAACAACATTTTTTTGACACTTCATGTAGTGAGTTGATCAAGTGTTCACACTCAAAAAATTGTGTTTGAAAGGAATATTCAGTGTTGAAAAAGAATTTGCCCCCTGTGGACTGGTGTTCTGGCCTTTCAGCATTGGAATAGTAGGGAGAGACTCATTTGGTTACAGTGTGTTATTTAATGCCCAAGTCATCCTTGAAGAAGAACAGTTGTACAATTTAATTCACAGCTAGGGGTTTTTCCAAGGTTTGGTTAGGTTTGGTTTTATGATACATCAACCATTGAAGATTATTACTGCAAAATCCATTTTTATACATATAAACAGTTCTATTTCAAACTATTCAGTTAAGTATCAGTATAGCTTTTTGTTTACACACAGTTAAATGTCAAAACAGATCTATTTCAAACAATTCAATTTAGCATAAGTACAGTTTCAATATCAAAAACAGTTCTATTTAAAATAATTCAGTTTAGGATACAAAAATAGTCCCATTTCAAGCAAATCAGTTTAGCATAAGTACGCTGTTTAAGTTAGCTTTAATTTTCATCGAGTAAGATTCTACTCTTGTGGCGTGCAAACTCTCAATTACAATTGGTTGGTTGGGTTTTATGGCATTTCAACCATTGTATGTTATTTAAAGCCAATTCCATTTTTATACAAGCAAACAGTTCTATTTTAAACAATTTAGTTTAGCATAAATACGCAGTTTAAATGCAAAAACAGTAAATCTCAAAACTATGGTTTAGTTCTATGGGACCCATAGATAGGACCCAGCATTATTGGAAACTCACCATCAGATTGTTTAGTGTCATATACAGGACACTTGTTGGAGGGATCTTACCCCTCTGCAGATGTACAGTTGGTGTATTCTACAGCCCCAGCTGACTGGCAATACATAGAGTTAAATGTAAAAACAGTTATATTTCAGATAATTCAGTTTAGCATAAGTATGCAGTTCAGATGTCAAAACTGTTCTATTTCAAGTAATTCAGTTAAGTATAAATTGCGCAGTTTAAATGCCAAAACAGTTCTATTTTAAACAATTCAGTTTAGCAGTTTAAATGCAGAAACAGTAAACTCTTGAAACCAGTTTAGTTCTATTTAACCCATAGATAGAACCCTATCAAGTGCTACCAGACCGGGCCAGAGTGGAACTGAGAGCAATAGTAATGAAGGGGTGCTCTATATTCCCCAAAGCTCAAGCATTATTTGAACCTCACCATTGGATTGTTTAGTGTCATACTCAGGACACTCATTGGGGTGGGGGACCTTACCCCACTGCAGAAGTTCAGTCTGTGTATTCTACAGCCCCAGCCGACTGGGCAATCAATCACAATTGGGAAATAGTCACTCCTGCATGTATCCCTATACACCCTCCAGGAGAAATCAAGGAAGATTGAGGTGTTACAGAGAGTTAAATCTGTGGCTGAGTAGGTAGTGGAAGATGGGTTGATATGTTTGAGATTTGGTTCGGTTTTATGTCTATGCCATATCAACCATTGTAAGTTATTTAATGCCAATTCAATTCTTATACAAGTAAACGGTTTTAATGTCAAAAATAGATCTATTTCAAACAATTCAGTTTAGCATAAGTACACAGGTTAAATATCAAAAGTTCTATTTCAAACTATTCAGTTTAGTACAAGTACACTGTTTAGTTCTGTTCAACTCATAGATAGGACCCTATCAGGTGTTACCACTCTGGGCAAAAGTGGACTTGGGAGTGATGGCAATTAAGAGGTACTCTGCATTCCCCAAAGCTCCAACATTACTGGAGCCTCACTATCAGATTGTTTGATGTCTAGGACATGCGTTGAGAGAGTCTTACTCCTCTGTAGAGATACAGTCAGAGTATTCAGCAGCCCCAGCTGACTGGGCCATTTTCTGAAGGGTATTAGTCCAAAAGTGAATGTAATAGCATGACTGGGGTTTGAACTCATTCACTATGATGTTGTTGTCCAGCACTTTAGCCATAATGCTATGGAGACTTCCAGGTGAAGTTTTGAAAACATGTTAGGCTGTAAGAATGGAGAAATACATTGTCATGTAAGCAGCAAAAAAAAAAAAACCCAAAAAAAACAACAACAAAAAACTTCTTTGACATTGTCACTGGAATCACGCAAGGTGGTACATATCTGTTTATAATCTATCCAGATTACATACAACAAACATTAATAGATCTAATAAAAAGATAATAGTTTCACAAAAAAAAAAAAAAAGTCAAGATGATGACATCCTGCAGAGACTATGACAGATGCAGACTATGCAGAAAATCTAGCTCTTCTCACAAACACACCTGCCCATCTTGAATCCCTGCAGAACAGCCTGAAGCAAGCAGCAAAAAGCATTGGCCTCTATATGAACATAGATAAAAAATAAAAAAAAGAGTTCATATGTTATAAACAAGATGGAGTCATCTCCACTTAAAATGGCAAGCCACTGAAATTAGTAGAGCATTTCCCATACATTGGTAGCAATATCTCATCTACTGAAAGTGATGTCAACACATGCATAGGAAAGGCATAGTCTGCTATTGACATGCAGTTGATAATATAGGTTTGGTTAGGTTCTATGGCATATCAACCATTGTAGGTTATTTAATGCCAAATCCAGTTTATACTTATGTATTAGATATATATGGTTTGTAAACATAAGTCAAAATTGAATAGTTCCAAGTATTGCTATGTATCACTAACAATTCAATTAAACATCAGTCATTTGTTTACACACAGTTAAATGATCAAACAGTTCTATTTCTAACAATTTAGCATAAGTCATTTGTTTGCACTCAGTTTAAATGTCTAACAGTTCTATTTCACCCATAGATTGAACTCTTTCAGATGCTACCATTCCGGGTCAGAGTGGAGCTGGAAGTGATGGCAATGAAGGGATACTCTGCATTCCCCAAAGTTCCAGCATTACTGGAGCCTCAATATCAGATTGTTTAATGTCATAGCTAGGACACTCGTTTAGGGAGGGGTCTTACTCCTCTGCAGAGATGCAGTCAGTGTATTCTACAGCCTCAGATGACTGGACTTGTTGATCATATAAAAATCTGATCTCTGATAAAATGAAATTGTGAAGGTGACTAACAATATTGGACAGTGAGATGATGAGCTTGAGTGCTGCTTGCCTCTGTGGCTAGGAGCATGACTTCACAATCCACAATTTTAGGCCAGCCTAACCTTGCCTGGGGTTCTTGAAATCCAGGTAAAATTTCTTGACCAATCTGGTAACTGTTCTGTGTTTAACTGAGTTTTAACCTTTTGTACAACAAATATTTTTAGCTGCTTCAGAAGCTTTATGAACCAGTTCAAACTTGTAAAACATAAGATTTGCAAATTAGACTATGTTGCATATTCGTCCATGTGGCTTTCAAATCCCACACGATGTGAAGTAATACACAAAATGTCAGTGTACCAACTACCACATGGAGGTGCCCGTGGTGTAGTCGTTATCATCGTAGGAAATGGAGACGGCGACACGAGTTCAAATCCTGGACGAGACTGATTGCATTTCACATAGCACTAATACCCTTGGGAAAGGTATGAATCCAATTATTCTCCCTCCAGCTATGGGTAAATAGTAGGACAGACTAGGATCTACAGCCTTGGTAAGGCAACTAGTCGAGAAGGAAAACTCTGAATCCAAACCTGTTAAACTCTGCTTAAAAATTGACCTTGTGTCATATCCTGCCCGAGTGGAGGGGTTGGTAAATATGATACAACATTATGACTCAGATCGAACCCGTAAAGCATTAGTTACCGATTTAGACAAAGTTGCTCGTTCATCAGAACAACCTTTTGGAGGTGCCCGTGGTGTAGTCGTTATCGTCGTAGGAAATGGACACAGCGACACGAGTTCAAATCCTGGACGAGACTGACTGCATTTCACATAGCACTAATACCCTTGGGGAAGGTATGAATCCAATTATTCTCCCTCCAGCTATGGGTAAATAGTAGGACAAACTGGGTCCTTCAGCCTTGGTTAGGCAACTAGTCTAGGAGAAGGAAAACTGATTTCAAACCTGTTAAACTCCGCTTAAAAATTGACCTTGTGTCATATCCTGCCTGAGCGGAGGGGTTGGTAAATAGTACCAACTACCACAATACTACCAACCACAGCAGGTACCTTCCATGGCTTTAAACTGCTTTGGTCACTCTATGTAAGCACTGCAAGCAACCAAGTACCAAAATATAGCAAAACTTGATTGCCCCTAATATACACGAATATATGTAACACGTTTATCTTTTTCTTAGATTTTTAAGTACATTAGGAATTGCCTGCTTTAAGCCTTCTTAAGATCATTCAATACAACTTCAAAGTTGATAGCTTAGATGGACAAAAAGCTAAGGAGGAAAAATGGAGGTGATCGTGCTGAGTCAATTTAAAATCTTACTTTACATTCGGCTCAAATAGCCATCATTAATTAGGGCCAGAAAATGCCATAATTAATAATTAAAATATTAATGATTTATCTTTCATAATATTTATCCAAGGGGAATAACTTTGAGAAAGAATTTTTTTCTAAGGGGAATAACTCATGTAGACTGATATTTGACGGTTTATTTTTTTACTATTTCCGTAAGTATACATTTTTGAAAAAAAAAAAAAAAAGAAAAAAAGTAAAATACTAAGATAATATAATTATTAGTCAGATCACGATACAATACGTGTCACAATATTAAAGGAAAAAATCAAACAAACGAACCAAAAATAATTCTGTTAACACAATATATTTTTATTTCGGTAAAAACATAAATAGAAATATATAAAGAAACATGGACTAAAAAAAAAAAAAAAAAAAAAAAAAAAAAAAAAATGAAAGTGATTAGATTACATTTGAAAATTATGCATTTTTGGACAGTTATATTTTTATCTCTTTTTTACATTTCAAGTTTTTAAACAGTTTGTCATTATAATTTATTTATCCTTAACGATTTCATTTTTTTCCCCCCAAATCTCAATATTTGTCTTTTATATACAAGTCATTCAAATAAATAAGGTGAATGTAATTTACTCAGCTTTTTGCTTAAATGGGGCACTCAATGAGACTTGAACTCACTTGTGAAGGTTTGCAAATCTACCTTGCTAACCATTACACTACCAGAGGTGCCCCCAAGGAGTTGGTAATAGGAAAAATTGTTTACATTTGCACATTTTTCAAAGAAATCAATTCTGAAGAATCCTTTCAGAAGAATATAAGCACGATTTTCTTTACTGACCAAGACACCCAGAACTTTTTATATCAGAGAGACTGTATTTTAAACTCAGTTTAGTCTATTTGTAAACATTTTTTGCACTAAAACATGATTCTCTGTACACGACACTTGGTTTGCACTTCTCAGACATCAAAAATTTTATAAGAAATGTTCAAATCTGAAGCACTTTTATTTTCTGGTGTTTTGAAAACCACAAAACAAATATTAGTATAAGTGTAGTTGGTGACTGTAGTCGAGGGTAACCCAAAGGCTCCCAATTCAATAGCTTCTACACCGAGGCGTATAGAAGGGCGCTACTCTTTTCCCCCGGATTGCTTCACTTTACCCTTGATCCTTACCTTATAGTGCTGAGTGTTAAGCAAGGCAGCATCAAGTACCATTTTTTGAGTCTAGTATGACTCGACCTGGGATTGAACCCGTCTCCCAAACCATTGGCGAACACTCTAAACATTAGGTCAAAGGCCCGAACCCCACTAAACTAATTGATATTATCAGATTCAGTTGAGAATAAATGAATATATTTGGCTGGCCAACCTGAAATGGGTAAAATTCATGTAAAAAAATGAGGAAGTAAACTATCTTAATGCATAATTTCCACGAAGTAGGTTTTGATTGAATTGTTTCGTATCCAAATATTACTTAGCATTGCTATTATATTTGTGTACAATGTGATCATCACATAGTTTTAAATATATATTTTTTGTTTTGTTTTGTAGCTCAAGGCAGTACTGCCACTCCTTGGTAGCACCAGGAGTGGCAGTACCGCCTTGAGCTACCGAAACTGTGTTATCACCCTGGTTGGCGGCTGATGAGGTTAGGGTATCGCACGTGCTTTCACACGTTGTATGATGAAAAAAATAAAAATATATATATATATATATATATATATATATATATATCTTTTTTTGTTTGATCATACAGTTTTCACTTTACTCAGTAAGTGCTTAAACACCATCTTATTTGACCATTAATGTTACATTCTATTTAGAAAGTTTATGACTGCCTATGTCATCAAAAAAAGCCAGTAATAATATTTTACTCATTTATAATATTAAAAGTATTTCTTTTTTGAAAGAATGCATTTCTTCTTAAGAAACAACTACGCAAAGAACATATCTTAAAATCTAGGTATAAACTAACACTAGACGAGTTGACACACCATTAAAATCAAATTAATCAAAAGGTTGACTTTCTCCTTGATATGACATATCTCTATCCAACTCAAATAGATTGTCTCATTCACAAGGTTAATGGATTCAAGGTTGGCAAAGATACAATTTGAGGTTTATCAACTATAATCTCTTTGCAGATCCCAAAAATACAGTATCTCAATATACATGGGACCCATATGGCAACTAATAACTCTACTAATAATAATGTTATATTCTTTTTTGTTTCAGACTTGAAAATAGTATACTATAACAACTATTAATCCTTGACCACAATGCCTTGTACAAGAGAGGAACAAATATTTTGCGTCTCTACCTATTTGGAGGAAAATCATTCAAAACTGTGCAAGCAAAATTTCATAGGAAGTTTAACTTAATTATCCCCAGAAAAGCAAAATTTATCATTGGGTATACAAATTTCAAGCCACAGGGTCAGTTAACAAACTCAACAAAATGGCAGAAAATCTCAGATCTGGCAAGAAGTTGACTGCAAGATGTCCTGAAAATGTGGATATGGTGAGAAATTCTGTCAGAAGGAGTCTGAAAAAGTTCCTCCAAATGTCATTTCCAAGAACTTGGTCTTTCACATGCACTGTAGGATAAAGTCAATCAATTTCTGCCCTTGTCATCTGGTTTGACCTTTCTGAAGTGATATTGCTTTTTAAGACTCAGATGAAAGAAGACTTGATGCAATATGAATTATCATATTAATGGGTTGCATCTATTTTGAGACACCCAATAGTAGTTGCACTTAGAGTAATGGTTATCATGAAATAAAAATGGAAATCTAAGTTCAAATCCTAGTCAAAGCAGTTTACATTTCATTTTGTGATAATACCCTTAAGAAAGGCACAGATTCTGCTCTCCTCCTATATACGTGTAAATAGTAGGGTAGACTGGTTCTTTAGCCTTGGTTACGCAACTGGTCTAGAAGGAAAGCAATGAATTCAAACCAGATCAATTAAAAAAAACAAAAAACAAAAACAAACCAGATGTACTCTACCTAAAAATTGACCTTGTGTCACATCTTGCCTTTGGCAGAGGGGTTGGGTAAATGCATATTCTTAAATAACTGATAAATCAATGGTTCACAAGCCATGTATCTCAACACATTGGTGCACCACAAGATGTAGTTAAGTGTGCTATGAAAAGTATACACAAAAGCAGCATAAAAAAAAATGACTCCTATTACAGAAGAAAGTAGTCCTAAACCTCTTTTGCTCCATATGTTGAAATTTCATCCCCCTCTTAACACTTCTAAGGCTGTGCGACTCAAAAAGTGCTTTCCAAATATTATGCATACAATACTGAAAATCTTTTATTTTTTTTTTTATACTAGCACATAAAAATTGACTTGGATTATTTTTATGGTGGAGTCTTACAAATTTAATAGCAATAGAAAATTTTGATGAATTTTAAAACTCGAATTAAGTTTAGGAGATAGTCACGCAGGCTGCTCATCTATGGTCTCAATTCCGAAGCCAAAAATTGGAAATACAACCCACCAAAGTACATTTAAAGAAATAGACAACGTCACACTATATCAAAATGGAATTTCAGATGCTTTCAAAAACTATCAAGACTGAACTATTTACCAACTTAAAAACAAAGAATGAAAGGTTCATTTTCTTCAAAATTGTCACCTTGGACTGTTTTGCTATGCGGAATTTCCACAGGTTCTGCTGCTAATAGTAATAATTACCATATATATTCATATAAAAAAGGGAGGGCAAACTATGGACATACACGTACGCGAACAATAGTAAAGCACAGATAGACTACGTCCTTATAAACAAGAAATGGAAAAATAGTGCAATGAATTGCGAGGCATACTCCTCTTTCGAGGGTGTGTCCTCCGATCACTGAATAGTCACGGCGAAAATATGGCTAAGCCTACGAAAAAATGCCAAACGAACAGTGACCACCAAACACTATGACTGGGCCCTTTTGAACAACAGAGATATAAGAGATAAATACGTATTAGAATTAAAAAACAGATTCGAAACACTACAAGAGAAGACGGAAAAAAGTACACCAAATGACGAATATGAAAATTTCGTCAATGCGCACCTCGAGGCAGCAGCGAAATGTATTCCAACAAAACTCAAAACTAAATATAGAGTCCCATGGGAAACTTTAGCGGTGAGAGAAAAACGTGCACTAGTGAAAACAGCCTCCAAAAACTATCGAAAAAACCCAACAAACACGAATGCCCGAAAACTAAAAACGGCACAATATCAATTAGCAGACATATATATAAAGGAACAGACAGAATACATTCAAAATCAGATAGATAAGATTAGAGACTCGGTGGAAGATAGACAATCTAGGATACCTTGGCAAACAATAAACGAAGTGAGTAGAAGAAAGAGCACAGCCAAAGCAAAACTGAAAGCAGCAAACCAACTGGAAAGAATAAAACTGTGGAAACAGCACTTCAAAAACCTACTAGGAAACCCACCGAAAATAACACATGAACCAATCACCAGAATAATTAGTAAACAATTAGACATTAAATTAGGACCGTTCACACAAGAAGAATTCGACTCAGTTCTCAGAAAAATTAAAAATAGGAAAGCTGCAGGGCTGGACGAGATTCCCCCAGAAGTATGGAAGATCAGACAATTCGACGACATACTGCTCCGACACTGCAACGCAGTATATAATCAAAATCCAATAGATAGATGAAGGGATGCATCCTCTTCTTCCCTAAAAAGGGGGACCTTGGATTAGCTAAAAACTACCAAGGCATAACACTTACATCCATAGCAGCCAAAATCTACAATGCCCTACTACGAAACCACATAGAACCCAAAATCACAACATACTTAGGAAAAACCAAAATGGCTTCCGAAGAAATAGATCCACGACCTCACAAATATTAACCATCCGTAGAATCCTTGAAGGTGTACGGGCAAAAAACCTACAAGCGACATTAATATTTGTCGACTTTACCAAGGCTTTCGATTCCATTCACAGAGGAAAGATGGAACAAAACCAACTAGCATATGGCATACCCAAAGAAACCGTAGCAGCAATAACGATTCTCTATAGAAACACCAAAGTAAAAGTACGATCACCAGATGGAGACACAGAATACTAGGACACTGTAGCAGGAGTACCATAAAAGGGACACACTGGCTCCATACCTCTTTATCATTTGTCTAGACTACGTACTTAGAACATCGATTGACAAAATCAAAGACAACGGCTTCGAGCTGACAAAGAAAAGAAGCAGAAGGTACCCCGCAAAAACAATTACCGACGCCAACTACGCCGATGACATAGCGATACTGGCAAATACACCCAACCAAGCCGAAACACTACTGCATAGTTTGGAATGAGCAGCTGCAGGTATAGGCCTCTATGTCAATGCACACAAAACGGAATATATGTGCTATAATCAAACGGGGGACATCTCCACTCTAGACGGAACCCCTCTTAAACTAGTAGACAAATTCACTTACCTAGGAAGCAGCGTCGCATCAACCGAAAAGGACATTGACACGAGGTTAACGAAAGCATGGACAGCTATCAATAGGCTATCGATTATATGGAAATCAGACCTAAGCGATAAAATGAAACGCAGTTTCTTCCAGGCAGCAGTCGCATCGATACTGCTATATGGATGCACTACATGGACTCTAACAAAACAGCTCGAGAAGAAGCTAGACGGCAATTACACAAGAATGCTGTGTGCAATCTTGAACAAGTCCTGGTGGCAACACCCCACTAGACACCAACTGTACGGCCACCTGCCTCCTATCACGAAAACTATTCAAGTTAGATGAACCAGACAAGCAGGACACTGCTGGAGAAGCAGGAACGAACTCATAAGTGATGTACTCTTATGGATCCCCACACATGGCCGTGCAAAAGCAGTAAGACCAGCACGAACATACATTCAGCAACTATGTGAGGATACAGGATGTTGTCCAGAAGACCTGCCTGAGGCGATGAATGATAGGGAAAAGTGGCGAGAGAGGATCAGGGATATCCATACTACCAGCACGACATGATGATGATAATATTCATATAATGAATAATCCCTAATTTTTTGCCACAAAAAGTATTTATAGGTAAGATTAGGCCTAGAAAGAAGGTAAACTTTCATATTTAAGAATATCCAAATTGATTGAGGAGGAAGTTGCAAGGAGATACAGAAGAATATCTCACATAGTCTAGGAGGAGAGTGAAAGAATATCCCACTTGGTTGCAAGGAGGCTTTGTGGATGAGCATAACATGCCAACAAACAAGCAAAATTATCTTTAAGATCATAATCAAAACATATAAATAGGAATGCATAATAAGAAACATCTCTGTATGCTGATGAGAAAACAGGAAAGAAAAAATGCATCATGATTTTTTGAAATGCTATTTTGTTTTAATGTGTCTATTCAATAAAAATGTCTTAAAATGTCTAAACTGTAAGAATATATCTCAAATATTATTTTCATAACATTTAAATTTTCTTTCTGGAACGTTATGGGTTCTTTTGAAAACCAAGCAATTCACATGATTGTGCCTCAACTTTTATTTTGTATGTTAAATTCATTAAAAATTGTTATCTTTTAATTTGTCACTCTTTTGAACTCTTTTTCTAATAATGATAAATAAAATAAATAAATAAATAGAATTTTGTTAAAATTAAGGAAGATTGAGTATCAATTTAATTACTAAAGTTTAATTTTACAGGTTCTGCAAATAGCATGCTCTTTAACAACATTCTTGTTGTGTTTCAAATCTAAAACAATTCCAGTAGTTGCGAGCAATATTGAACAAGTCCTGGCGGCAACACCCCACAAGGCACCAACTATACGGCCACCTACCTCCCATCACGAAAACTATCCAAGTTAGACGAACCAGATATGCAGGACACTGCTGGAGAAGTAAGGACGAGCTCATAAGTGACGTACTCTTATGGAGCCCCGCATATGGCCAAGCAAAAGCAGGATGACCAGCTCGAACATACATACAGCAGCTATGTGAGGAAACAGGATGTAGCCCTGAAGACCTGCCAGAGGCAATGAATGATAGGGAGAAGTGGCGAGAGAGGGTCAGGGATATCCGTGCTAGCGGCACAACATGACGATGATGATGACTTCTGTCATTCACTAGATACATAAGTTTAAGCTGCACCTTTCTGGCATATTGAAAGGGAAAAAAAAAAAATCAATACTTGATGCAATTGATTTTTGTCTCTACAATACGTGCCTATCATATGGATCTCCATCTTGAACTCAATCTTGCATCACATTCCGCCCTCATAAAGAGACAAGTAAATACTAACTACCCTGATATATAAACAAATAAATAAAAATACATTATTTAAAACCGGCTCATTGGCCTAGTGGGTAGAGTGTTCACCAATGGTCCAGGAGACCTGGGTTCAATCTTAGGTCGAGTCATACCAAAGACTTTTAAAATGGTACTAGATACCTCCTTGCTTAACACTCAGCAATATAAGGTACGTATCAGGGGTAAAGTGAAGCAATCCAGGGAAAGGAGTAGCGCCCTTCCCTACACCTCGGTGTAGTAGCTATAGAAAAGGGAGTCTTCTGGTCGCCCTCAACAACAATTCATAAAAAGACTTACCTCATAACCTGGTCTAGTTATGGGAGTGTGTTTTGGGTAGGAATAGCCTGGCAAAGTGAATCTGTTGTGAATTTAAGGTTTTCCTTCTCCTAGGCTGGTTGCCATACCAAGTTTAAATAACCAAGGTTGCTCTACTATTTACCCATACCTGGAGGAAGAATAATTGGATTCATACCTTTCCTATGTGAAATGCAAACTGCCTAGTCCAGAAATTGAACTCGGGTAGCCAAGTCCACTACCTATAATAATAATTGTTATGCCATGAGCCCTAACATATTATTTATACTCATATCCCAACCATTGTTGCTTAAATAGTTCAGCCTGAGACATTGTCAGCCTCTGTGAACTTGAATTATATTAAATGAGATCATCTTCAACTCTCTTCTCCAATCCCTATTTCCTCAAACTCAGCAACTAAAATGAGGCAAGCTTGAGAACACACCAGTCAAAACACAGCTCTTTAAATAGCAAAAACGTGAATAAAGCAATAATACTACTTCATTTAAGAATTACAAATTAACTTAACATTTATTTTAACAAAAAAAAAAAGAAAAATCTAAATTCCAAAAGGAACATTTTCACTGATTATATATATATATATATAAGAATCCAAAAAGTGAACCTAAAACTTACTGTGTCAACACTTTCAGCAGGTATTCCTTGGTTTCGGTACCTCTGTTTTAGTAAATCAGCATCAACATGTCTGAAGACACATCCTAGGAAGAAAGACAAAATTGAATAATAAAAAAAAGACTATTTACTTGTACCGTTTTGCTAAGCAAATACATTTATATAAAATGCATAAAGAACATCATTTAAAGGTTGCAAACATAAGATCTATCTTATAGGTTAGATAGCAAATAATCAGCAATTTGTTTTGCATTGACAAATGTAGTGTTGTGGGTGTCTTAAAGAAAATAGGCAGAGACAAGATGATGAGATGAGGTTGAAAGGAAAACTCAAGACACTGTCACAAAAAACCCCCACTCCCTTTATGGCCTATGTGACATCTGCTTGGATTAGTCATAAAAATAGGTGGGATTTTTAAGTCAATCAAAGAAAGATTTATTCATAGAGGAATTATAGCCCACCAACAAATAAGGGTTCGAAGGGATTGTAGCTTTGCAGTTGAGGTCATTTTTTGTTGCTCACACAGGAAGGGTTTATTAGACATCCCAAGTCAGATTTGACATGAAGTCATTGTATAGAGCGTGTGTGTGTGTGTGTGCAGACAGGGAGCATGCACTAATTTAATTGAGATTCAAGCATGGGTATTTACAAAAATGCTTGGTCTCCTTGGTTTTACCCTTCAGAATAAAGAAGTATGAATCACAATTCTAACTTGGTCTAATGTGGACTTTATTGTTTAATAATCAGGCTAAGATTCACCAAGCAAATACAAAGAACAATATTTATTGTATGAAAACTATTTACAAATGCGGTACAAAACAACTGATTTGAGGAGGGGAAAAATGGCATTCTTTAACTATCTTAACATCAACTCCACTTGTCACATTCACTGACCCAATCTTACATGATTATTCCTTTTACCAAAACGTCTCATTTATTCTTTAAAAAAATTTCAAACTCAAGTCAGCAAAACAAGTCAGTTACAATACGAAATCCAAAACTAATCCCCTGTATACAACACATTATTTACAGGGTGATAATGAGATAAAAAAAATTTTTTTAAATCTCTAAAGACGTATGGAATTAAAATGAAAAGTATTTCAATTGTGAGAAATGAATGTTAGCATGAAACCCTTCAACAAACTAATATAGAGGGGGAGAAAAAAAGAAAAAAAGAAAGAAAGAAAAAAAGAAAGAAAGGGGAAAAAAGAAAGAAAAAAAAGAAAGAAAGAAAAAAGAAAGAAAGAGAAAGAAAGAAAGAAAGAGAAAAAGAAAGAAAGAAAGAAAGAAAAAGAAAGAAAGAAAGAAAGAAAGAGAAAAAGAAAGAAAGAAAGAGAAAAAAGAAAGAAAAAAAGAAAGAGAAAAAAGAAAGAAAAAAAGAAAGAAAAAAGAAAGCTCTAAGAATTATGAACACATTCATAAATACACACACAAATGAGCAGGATTTGACAAAAAGTCAATTTTTTTAAAGTAGAGTTTACAAAACGATTAAGTAAAAAATCACCAACTACTTCATTCTTTTAAAAAAAAAATCCTACATTGTAATGAATAAGACAATGCTTTTATTTCGTTCCTCACCAAGTTAATTGTTTATGTTAGCTGACGTCCACAGCAGGTCATAAAGTGTTTAAAAAGTGAAGATAAAGAGGAAAAATATCAGTGTAAAATGTCTAACATGCAATCCTAACTATGAAACTATGGAAAAAAATTCCTGTATATAATACACACTGACTTTTTAGAACTTGCAGCAGCTAAATTTAACAAATTAAGCAATCGTTCAACTTTTTATTTGGTTTGGTTTGAGTGTGTTTTATTACATATCAACCATTGTAGCTTATTTAATGCCAGATACTCTTTATACATATATTATATGATTTGTAAACATATAGTTTGTAGATAACATTTTTGGACAAGTCAGAGCTCATTTGTTTTCATACAGTTATACGGTTATGCATATGATTTGTAAGTGAACAGTTTGTAGGTAATCTTATTTCTAAATGAGTCAGAACTAATTTGTTTGCACACTTGTATTAATATTGTTTGCACACAGTTAAAAGATTCAAAATATTCTAAAACAAACAGATCTATTTAGTATTAATCATTTTTTTTACACAGATTTAAATGGTTTCAAGTATTACTATCTAAAATAAATAGTTTTATTAGCACACAGTTAAATGGTTTCAAGCATCGCTATGTAATACTAACAATTCTATTTAGGCACACAGCTGATGTATTTCAAGTATTGTTAATCAACACTACTAATTCTGTTCAAAATTACTTATTCATTAACACAGTTAAATTGTTCCAAGTATTGCTATGTTTAGCAAGGAAGCATCAAGTACCATCTTTTAAGTCTTTGGTATGACTTGACCTGTCGGTTGGTTGTTTGAGTTTTATGGCATATAAACCTCTGTAGGTTATTTAATGCCAAATCTATTTTTATACAAATAATCAGTTCTATTTCAAACAATTCAGTTTAGCATGAGTACACAGTTTAATTGTCAAAAACATTTCTATTTCAAGTTATTCAGTTTAGTCAAAGAGTTCTAATTCAAACAATTCAGTTTAACCTAAGTACAATTTCAATGTCAAAAACAGTTCTATTTCTAACAATTCAGTTATGTGTAAGAATGCAATTTAGTTCTATTTGCCCCACAGATAGGACCTATTAGGTGCTACCACTCTGGGTCAGAGTGGACCTGGGAATGATGGCAATGAAGGGATACTCTGTATTCTTCAAAGTTACAGCATTACTAGAACCTCATCATCAGATTGTTCAGTGTCATATTCAGGACACTTGTTGCGGGTGGGAGGGGTTGTTCCCCCTCTGCAGAGAAACAGTCGGTGTATCCTATAGCTCAAGCTGACTGGGAAAAACTCTACCTGGGATTGAACCCTGGTCTCCCAGGCCATTGGCAAACACTCAACCCACTTGACCAATGGACCTTCTTGCTTCCTGGCTAAACACTCAGCATTATAAGGTAAGGATAAAGGGTAAAGTGGAAAAATCTACAACACCTTGGTGTAGTAGCTAATGAAAAAGGAGCTTTTAGGTCACCTTTGACTATGGTTGCCAATTTTACTTATTACTATGTATCATATGGTGAGGTATGTTGCTGGAAAAAAGTTAATCATATGATCTCAAGTGTAATATGCACCTTTAACTTTTGGGCTTAAAAATCTGGAAAAAGTGTCCTATACACAAGTAATTACAACTGTTTTCTTTTTAATATAAAAAAAAAAAAAAAAAAGGCTAAGTTAGGTTTATAAAAGTAAAAATTGGCGACTGTAGTCGATGGTGACTGGAAGGCTCCCTTTTCAATAGCTACTACACAGATGTGTAGGGACAGTGTTAAGCAAGGAGGTATCAAGTACCATTTTTAAAGTCTTTGGTATGACGCGACCTGGGATTGAACTCAGGTCTCCTGGCGCATTGGCGAACACTCTACCCACTAGGCCAAGTTAGATTTCTTCTGCAGTTTAAAAACAAACAAAAATATAGAGTAGATATGACAGAAAGATTGCAGAGTCAAGTGGTTGAATTAAAGTGGGTGGAGTTAACAGAATGTGAAAATGTCCTTACCATGATAATCGCCCTGGCTTGGAGGATTGGACATAATGATTTTAGCACAACTGTAAGGGGTGTAATTTGCCCGCTTTCCTTCTTTGCCGTAATTGTAACGGATATTATAAGCATAACTCTTTTCAAACTGAGGAAGAAAAAGAAAGGATTTGATTTAACAAAAACATTTTCATAGCACAGCAAAAAGTATCAAATTTTCTTCAAAAGCAAAATCTACTGAAAATATATGTAAGTAGCATATGCATTTACCAAACCCCTAACTCTGTACTAAGCCAGTTAGCTGGGGCTGTAAAATACACTGACTGCATTTCTGCAGAGGGAGAAGGCCCCCACCCTCCCAACGAGTGTCCTGGATATGACACTAAACCATATCATTACAAGGCTCTAGTAATGCTGGAGCTTTGGGGAATGCAGAGTACCCCTTCATCATCATTGCTCCTAGGTCTACTCTGGCTCAGAGTGGCAGCACCTTATAGGGTCCTATCTAGGGGTCAAATACAACTGCTTGACATTTAAACTGAGAGCAAACAAATGACTTATGCTAAATTGAATTGTCTAAAAAAAAAAAAAAAAAAAAAAAAAAAAAAAAAGAACTGTTTGATCATTTAACTGTGTGTAAACAATTGACTGATGTTTGGTTTGGTTGGTTTCTTTGTTTAATGACATATCAACTCTTTTTAGGTTATTTAATGCCAAAGCCATTCTCCTAGAAGAACAGTAGTGGTACTATTTAACCCATAGCTGGGAGGATAAGGGGGTTCATACCTTTCCCAAGGGTATTTGGCCGAAAGTGAACGTAATAGCGCGACTGGAGTACGAACTCGCGTACTACGATTCCGCAGTCTATCGCTTTAACCATTACTCCATGAGGACACCTCCATGACTGATGTTTGATTAAATTGTTAGTGATACATAGCATTACTTGAAACCATTTAACTTTGACTCATGCTAAATTGAATTGTTTGATCATGGAACTGTGTGTAAACAAATGTTTGATGTTTAATTGAATTGTTACTTATATTTACATGTTATATATATCTAATATGTATGAATAAACCAGATTTGGCATTAAATAACCTACAATGGTTGATATGCCATAAAACCAAACCAAACAGTTTTTATTCTCATAGACTGGCTATCTTAAGGTTAGAGAATTCAGGCTGCTCTACTACTAACTCACCAACTTTAATTACTTATACAGATTAAGTAAGTAAAGTTGGAGACTTTAGTCAAGGGTAATCAGAAGGCTCCTTTTTCAATAGCTACTACACCGAGGTGTAGGGGAGAGTGCAACTCCTTTCCCTGGATTGCTTCACTTTACCCTTGATCCTTACCATATAATACTGAGTGTTAAGCAAGGCGGCATCAAGTACCATTCTTTGAGTCTTTGGTATGACTCGACCTGCGATTGAAACTCGGTCTCCTGGACCATTGGAGAACACTCTACTCATTAGTTACAAGGTATCAAACACTCCTATCCAATACAAATAATTTTTAAACAGATCTATTTGACCTATGAGACCCTAACAGGTACTATCACTCCAGATAAGAGTGAACTTTAGACTAATGGCAATGAACAGGTGAGTCCATATTCCCAAGATCTCAAAAACAGGAGCCCCCATGAGATGAAGTTTAATATCATATCCAAGATCTTAATATTTTGAGAAAAGAAGTGGAAATCAATTTTAACCAAATGGTTATCATTACTTTTGGAATTATGAAACGCAACATACTGTATAAAAGCCCAGAAAAATATAAGAAATCTATTACTTATAAGTTTCCATATTTTCTGGCATAAAGGCTTGGTATGGTTTTCTGGCATATCAACCATTGTTGGTTATTTAATCCTATATTTACATATATATTATATATAATAATCCTATATTTACATATATATTATATATTTAATCCTATATTTACATATATATTAAATATAAGATTTGTAAACACATTTTGTAGATACACATAGTTAAATGATCAAACAGTTCTATATATAACACTTCAATTTAGCCTAAGTCAACAAAGTTAAATGGTTCCAAGCATAGCTATGTATCACCAACAGTTCAATTAAACATCAGACATTCGTTTACACACAGTTAAATGATCAAACACTTCCATTTCTAACAATTCAATCAGGAATAAGTTATTTCTTTGCACTCAGTTTAAATGGCAAACTGTTCTATTTGATCCAGAGATAGCACCCTATCAGGTGCTACCAGAGTAAACCTGAGAACAATGGTAATAAAAGGGTACTCCACATTCCCCAAAATCAGAGTAAACCTTGCTATCAGATTGTTTAATATCATATCCAGAACACTTGTTGGGGTGGAGTCTTACCCCTCTGCAGAGATGGGGTAGGTGTATTCTGTAGATCCAGCTAACTGAGATGTTGCATGCATGTGTCTATATTAGTATATATGCATATAGGTTTGAGTTTGAGTTTTGCTTAACGGCATATCAACCCCTGTGGGTCATTTAATGCCAAAAAGGTTATTTTGAATTTCAGTCATTAAAGTAGCAGTTCTCTAGAGATGTTTGGTTATATCTTGCTGAAAAAGTTGCTTTCTTTTAGAAAATTAAAAATGTTTTCAGGGTTTGTATTCTTAAAGATGTCCCTCAGGTTTCTTGCTTGATAGTACTTAGTACGGATATGTTTAAGGTTGTTACAATTTAGAAGGATATGTTTGGTTGTGAGTTGTACTTTGCATGATGGGCACACTGGGGCATCCTCCCCTTTTAACAGGTGTGAATGAGTAATGTGGGTGTGCCCAATACGCAATCTGGCAAGTATTACTTCTTCTCTTCTGTAGCCTGTTGGCCACTCTCCGATAGCTTCTTGTATTTCATGGAGTTTGTTTTGGGTCTGATTGTCCCATGATTTCTGCCATTTGTCTGATATAAATTTCTTTATGGTTGGTTTTAGATCTGTATATGGGATTTTTGATTTGCACATATCAATTTGAAGAGCTTTTTTTGCAGCTTTGTCTGCTTTTTCATTTCCTTGGATGCCAATGTGACTTGGTATCCAGGTGAATATGATGTTATTATTTTTAGAGAGGGTGTTTAGTTTGTTTAGGAGCTTTGTGATCAAGGGGGATGATGTATCTCTGTTCTGTAGTGCTAGTAGGACTGATTTGGAGTCTGTGTATATGATAAATTTGGAAGCTTTATGGTTTGCTATGATATTCATAGCTAGATCAATGGCTGTGGTTTCTGCACTGTAAATTGAAGCTTCATTAGGTAGGCGTTTTAGGGTTTCTTTTTTTTGAGAAATAGCAGCACAGCCTACTTTTTTTCCTTGTTTGGATCCGTCTGTATAGATGTGATCATGATCTGGGAACTTATTTTTATGAGTTTCTCTTGATAAGTGATGGGGTGTGTTTTTATTTTGGGTAACTTAGCCAGTTCTAAGTTTATACTTGGTTGCCTTATGGTCCATGGTGCCGTTTTGGAGAGTATGGTATGGTGTACTATTTTAGTGTTGATTTTGATTTCGTTGAGGAGGTCACTTATTCTTAAGCTAAAAGGTCTGATTTTTTTTGGGTTATTTTGATACAGGTTTTCATATTTTGTTTTGCCGGTGTAGTCATAAGCAGGATTTTGTGGACAGGAGATGAGTTTGATGTAGTACTGTAGTGCTAATTTTTGTCTTCTTAAATAGAGAGGGGGTTCGTTTGCTTCTATGTATAGACTTTCCTTTGGGGAAGTATTAAAGGCTCCTAAAGTAAGGCGAAGTCCTTGGTGGTGTATTGTTTCCAGTCGTTGTAAGTAGGATTTTCTGGCTGCTCCGTATATGAAGCAACCATAGTCAAGTTTTGATCTTATTAGAAATCTATATAGCTTGATAAGTGTCTTTCTATCAGCACCCCAGTCTGTGTGGGCTATGGCTCTCAATAGTTGCATGGCTTGATTGCATTTTATTCTTAGCTTTTTTATATGTGGGATAAAGGATAATTTAGAGTCAAAGATAATGCCAAGGAATTTATGTTCATCTGTTATGGGTATTTCAGTGTTATTTAATGTAAGTTTAGGGTGGTTGTGCATCTTGTGGATTTGACAGAAGTGTACACATTTTGTTTTACTATTTGAAATTGTAAATCCATTTTCTGTGGTCCATTTTTGGATTTTATTTATGCATTGTTGTACTTTCCTTTCTATGGTTGTCATGTTTTTTGAATTATAGCAGATGAGGAAGTCATCTACATATAATGACCCTTTGATTTCTGGAGGGAGGCAGGATGTTATGCTGTTTATTTTTATTATAAATAGGGATACTGATAAAATACTGCCCTGAGGAACTCCCACCTCTTGTGGCTTCGAATCAGAGTATGTGCTGCCAATCAGTGTCCTGAAAGATCGGTCTTCAAGAAAGTTTTGGATGAAGATGGGAAGTCTACCTTGTAACCCAAAGTTTTTAAGGTCTTTGAGAATTCCGTATGGCCACGTTGTGTCATAGGCCTTTTCAAGATCAAAAAAGACTGCCACCAGGTGTTGCTTTTTTATGCATGTTTCTCTGATTAGGGTTTCTATATGAACCACCTGGTCCATTGTGCTTCTGAAGCCTGCTTGTAGGTTTGAGAGCAGTTTATTTGATTCAAGAAACCATATTAGTCTTTGGTTTATCATCCTTTCTAAAGTTTTGCATGCACAACTAGTTAGGCCTATGGGCCTATAGCTGGTGGGATTTGTTGGGTCTTTTTGTTTTTTGAGGATGGGGATGATTGTAGCTTGCTTCCATAAAGTAGGGATATTGCCTGAGATCCAGATATTGTTATATATGTTTAGGAGATATTTCTGGGAAATTGAGGGTAATTCTTTAAGAAATGTGTAGTGGATTTCATCTGGACCAGCAGCTGAGTTATTGGATTTGGATAATGAATTTTGGAGTTCATCTAGGGTGAAAAGTTGGTTGTAGCATTTAGTATCGTCAGAGGTGAACTTTATTTTGTTCTTTTCTTCTTTGATTCTGATGGAGTTAAATTTGTTGGAATATTTTTTGGTAGATGATGCTTGGGCAAAGTTTTCTGCCATCAGATTAGCTATTTGTTTTTCATTCAAAGCTTTTGTGCTTCCTTGGGAGAGATGATTTATAGGAGTGTGGACAGTTTTATTTGATATTTTCTTTACAAAGTTCCAAATTGTTTTGGGATTAGTACTTGAGTTTATTTTTGCAGTGAAGTTTCTCCAGGAGGACCTTTTAGCTTCTTTAATTGTGCGTCTAGTTTTAGCTCTTTGTTGTCTATATTTGTCTAGATTTTCTGATGAAGGGTTGGTTTTAAATTTCCTGAGGATTCTTTGGCGTTCTCTGATCATAGTTTTGCACTCCTCCGTAAACCAGGGATTGTTATGTTTTGGGGATGTTGTAGTTTAAGGTATGGTTCTGTTTGCTATATTAATTAGGGTATTTGTGAAATGTATTATAGGTTCTTCTTGGTTTGTATTTATTTCTGGGATTAGGGTGTCGAGGCATAGTTTTTTGTAGGCTTGCCAGTTTGCCTTTTTGAAGTTCCATCGTGGGGTTTTTGAGACTGTTTGTGGGTCTGATTTTCCTGGTTTAGTATTTTCTATTATGATTGGAAAGTGGTCACTGCCGCAGGAATCTTCATGTACCCTCCAGTTATATTCTATAAAGGTGGCTGGATCGCTGAGTGTTAGATCTATAGCAGAGAATGTACCTGAGGATGAGCTTAGGTGGGTTTGAGCTTTCCGATTGTGGAGACATAGGTTGTTGTTATTAATGATTTTTTCAAGGGTCTGACCTCTTTTGTTCGTTGTCCTGCTTCCCCATAAAATGTTGTGGCTATTGAAATCTCCCATCAATATATATGGCTTAGGGAGTTGATTTATTAAGTTATTTAGCTGTTCTTCGTTTATAGGGTCTTGAGGTGGAATGTATATAGAGCAGATGGCGGTGGTTTTGTGTAAAGTTGCTGAAATTGCTACTGCTTGTAGGGGGGTGCTGATGTTGATTTTGCTTTGGGGAATGTTTTTCCTTATTAGGATTGATACACCACCCGAAGCTCTTAGTCCCGTGTCATGTATATAGTCATATTGCTCATAATTTTTCATGTTTGTTTTATCATTGCTTTTTTTGAATGTTTCTTGGAGACATATAATGGTAGGATTTTGTTCAGTTATTAACAGCTGGAGTTCGTTGTAATTTGCCTTGTAGCCACGACAGTTCCATTGGATTATCTTGTGGGTATTTTGGTATTTGGCCATAACTATTTATGCAGTGTGTGTCTTGGGTTTAGGGTGTACTATTTAATTTTTGTATTTTCGATTTTAGGTGTCGAGTCCATTTCGGTTTCCATACTTTCTATGTTTCTGGATTTATTTTTGGTTTTTGAAAGGGTGTGTTGAGTAGGTTTTTGTTTTTCTTCTTTTTCTCTGGTTCTTGAGGTTGATCGGTTTCTGTTTTTGATTGTTAGCATTTCATTTTTTTGGCTAGAGGTTGAAGGGACGTTTTTTGATTTGTCAGTTGGAGTTAGTTGTACATTGGGTATAATAGTTTTAAGGGTTTTGATTAGTTCATGTAGGTCGTTTATTAAATTTGTTAATTCTTCTTCTATTTTTGTTGTTTTTATTTGTGTTTTTGCTTCGTTTTCTACTTGGTTTGAGGGAGTCCTGGTTACCTGAGAGAAAGTTAATTTGTTAAAGGGATTTTCTATGAGTCTTCTTGCTTCAGGGAAGGTAATGTTTTTGGTGATTTTCATTTTGATAATTTCCTTTTCCCTTTCCCAGATTTTGCAGTACTTTGAGTCTGCTCTATGATTCCCTTTGCAATTGTTACAGTTTAGGCTGTTTTTGCAGGATTCCTCTATGTGGTTTGGTTCCTGCTCTCCACATTTGACACACACTTGTTTTCTTGTGCAGTGCTGCTTCAAGTGTCCATATTTCTGGCAGTTATGACATTTTCTGGGATTTGGGATATATGTCTCAACTTTAACCACTGTATAGCCTATTTTTATTTCTAAAGGGGGTTTTGGGTTATTAAAGGTTAGAATGTAGGTATTGGTTTCAATTATTTCATTTTGTTTTTTGATTGTTATTCTCTTGACGTCTATTACATTTTGTTTTTTTAGTTCATTTTTAATTTCCATTATTGAGCATAATGATAGCTCTCCATTTCTTATCACCCCTTTAGAGGTGTTTAATCTCTCATGGGGGTAAGCTTTTATATCTATGTTGTGGATTTTTTTTTGCTTTAATATTATTTCAGCTTGTTTTTTTCCTGTCACCTCTATAAGGATGGTTCCATTTTTCAAGTTTTTTACGGTTTTGGGTGATATTAGAGCTGAAATACATTTTTCTATGATGAAGGGGGATATTTTTGTTAGCGGTAGTTTTTCTTTTGATTCTAGAATGATGAACCTTGGATATGGCTCATCATTGTCTGAATCACATTCAATATGGGGTCTTTTTGCTTGGGTTTTTGTTTTAATAGAAGCCATAAAAGTGTTGGATGAGTTTCACTGAACATGCTCCCCACCCACCTCGGAGCCCCATATGGGGACGTGCCTAGGGGGAAACCCATTCGCCTAGCAACACCAGGGCTACATGTTCAGTATACTCATGCTGGTGATAGACGAATTAATTTTTGGTCCCTGGGTTTTCGTTCCCAAGATAACTACTTCCCCAGGGACAGAAAGGACTACGAGTCTTTCCACAGCATGATTGACCCTACAGCCATCGTCCTCATTTAGATTTAAAAAAAAAAAAATAGAAAAAAAAAAAAAAAAAGAAAATCTAAGAGAGTACTGTCATGACCAGCTGATTGATCGGATCGGGCCTCTCCGACCGCCCGTCTAGCCCAGTAAGGGCCAAAGTGGTGTGTTGCAAGAGACTTGACCACTCGATTTTCAGGCCAAGTACTGCTCAACCACCAGGATCCCGTCCTTAAGCATCACGGGTCGCCACCTACGGCCAACAGGTAGCCTCGTTGGGGGGGTTTTACCCCTCTGCAGAGGTGCAGTCAGCGTATTCTACAGCCCCAGCTGACAGGGCGGTGCATATAGGTGTAGCATATATCTATGTGAGTATAAGTGTATCTATATAGAGGTGTGTGAGCATGGCTAGTGTATATGTAAATGGATGCAAGCATATAGTAGTATAAAAAAAATAGCTAAACAAGTTTAGGAGTTCAGCAGATTCCAATAGATGATAAAATAGAAAGAGAAGGATTTCTGGATGGGGATGAAAGAGTTAGTTTTTAAATGTCCCTAATAAACACAAGTCTTCAGTATTAGTATAACCAGAGTAAATTAGACAAGAGAATAGCGTTTTTAAAGTACTTAAATTTTGAGGGGTCTACATGGAGAAAATGGCTTTCTTTTCTGGAAACCTGCTTTGGTTTGGTTTAGTCTGGTTTCTTTGTTTAATGGCATATCAACCTTCATGGGTTAACACTGTTGTATAGCCATGAACAACTATACAAACACATATGCATGCAGAACACAACGACACAATAAAGACGAGTGACAGTTCTTTAGAAAAATATACCTCTCACTTTATTGAAAGGGTTGTGTGTGAAAGGGAGTTGGAGACCGAACAGAACTGCAACATATTGACCCCCACTCTATTGGCCATAACCATGTTTCTTTCCCGTTCTCCTGGGCTGCTCAACTGGGGGCCTGGGGGCCCAGCCTCTCTGGGGGCCCAACCTCTCTAGGTGCTGGTTTTCTCTACCACATCTTGTCTCAAACTCATCTGATCTCCAACTGACTGACTTCCTGTCTTCACCCGGGTTATATAATAATTTGACGCCCACTCTTCTTTCTGCGAGCGTCACAATTTTGCACTCGTTCAGCCTGTACATGGTCAAGGTTATAATATCCCGATATTCCTTGACCGGATGCACCTGTTATTTACACAGGAGCATTTCCTATTTTGACAGCCTGGCCGGGTCAGAGGTCAATATGCAACAATACTAAAGGCCATCTTTCAAGAAGAACAGTAATGGTACAACTCAGAGCTTTAGAGTTAAGGGGATCATACTTTTCCCAAGAATATTAGACTGAAAGTGAACATAAAAGCTCAACTGGAGTTCGAATTTGCTTACTACAATGTTGTAGTTCAGTACATTAGCCACTTTCCCATAGCAACTCCTCACTCAAGAAACCTCAACAGCACATATTCAAGGAAGCAAGCAACAGACAGACTAAGGAGTGGCAATGCAGAACCACGATGGTTGTTTTTTTTTGTAGTGCTAATCCATTTTGGAAACAATGACAACATGGACGGAGACAGATCAACAAGCTGGTGAGACTAGGCAGGCTTCAATGATAACTACATCTGAATATATTCTAAATATTTCAGTTGTTTCTTATTTTAGTACAATGAAACTCATTATCATCAAGTCTTTCTGACAGTATGGATTTCCCTGACTTTCCCTATCCATCCATTCTTATCATCCATTATTCCAAGCCAGTCTTCGAAACTACATCCAGTGTCCACACAGAGTTCTTTCTGGTCAGTCAACATTGTCATGTCCATGTGTAGGGATGCTTAGAAGAACGTCACTGATGTGTTCATCCTTGCTTCCAGCTATATCCCACACATCTTGTTTGTCTTGGATGATTTTTGAGATGTGAGGTAAGTGGGTGTACAGATGCTGTTTTGTGGGATGTTGCTTCTAGGATTTGTTTCTAAACAGAACATAGCATTCTTGTGTAATTTCCATCTAGCTTTTTTCACCATGTGCTTTGTTAGTGTCTATGTGGTGCATTCATACAGTAGTATTAACACAGTCACAGCTGGGAAAAAATCCTATTCTATTTTATGAAATAGATCAAACTTCCATATGATCAATAAACCTATCAATACCAGTCCAAGCCTTCATTAAGCAGATGTTGATATCACTTTTAGTAGATGAGATATTGCTGCCAAGGTATATGAACTTGTCTACTAATTTTAGAGGCCTACTACTTAGAGTGGAGATAGCTCTTTCTCATTTAAAACATATGTACTCTGTTTCATTTGCATTCACATGGAAAGAAATGCTTCCTGCTGCTTGCCCGCTGGAGGCTACGCAGAAGATATTTAAAATTATCAATATATCTGCTAAAGACCATGACTAAATTTTTGGTTTGGTTTTATGGCATATCAACCATTGTAGGTTATTAAATACCAAATCTATTTTTATACATATATATTAAATATATGATTTCTAAACACATTTATTAGATGAATTGATCATTTGTTTACACACAGTTAAATGTAAAAACAGTTCTCTTTCAGACGATTCAGTTTAGCATAAGTACACAATTTAAATATCAAACAGTTCTACTTGACCTATGGATAGGACCTTATCAGGTGCTACCACTCTGGGCCAGAGCGGATCTGGGAGCGATAGCAATGAAGGGGTACTCAGCATTCCCCAGAGCTCCAAAATTACTGAAACCTTACCATTAGATTATTTAGTGTTATATCCAGGACACTCAGTGGAGGAGTCTTACGCCTCTGCAGAGATGCAGTCAGTTTATTCTGCAGCCTCATCTGATTGGGCTATTTTTGGTGTGGCTTCTTTGTTTAACGGCATATCAACCTTTGCCATCCTTGTAGAGTAGAAGAACAGCAATAATACCATCTAACCCATTGCTGGGGGAATAAGTGAGTTCATGCCTTTTCCAAAAGTATTAGACTGAAAGTGAACATAATAGTGCAACTGGAGATTGAACTCACTTAATTTGAGGCCACAATCAAGCACTTTAGCCATTACTCCATGGGAACTCACCCAATTAATTTTGAAAAATAAAGAAAAAGAAATAAAAATAATCACCTTATCTGAATCCATAATTCTTGTAAATTCCAGCTTCCAGAAACGCATAGCATCTTCAAGAGAAAGGCCAATACCTTTGAGGAAAAGACCATACTGCAAGCGTCCACCATGCCGCAAATGGTGGTTTTGGCGGAGATTCTGGTGAAGGTTCTGCATGCAAGGTGGAAATGATTTTCGAGACAGCTGCAAAAGAAAAGCAGAAGATTATCAGAATTAAAGATACCTGTTATAATTACTGGCTATTTAGTGCTAAAGAGGGTATTCAGTTGCTCATACTCACCAGGTTCCAATATTAGCATTAGTTTATCTACTGATATAATAACACTGAATAAACAGAAAGAAAAAACAACATGAACATATACACCAGCCCATTGGCATAATGGTTAGAGTGTTTACCAATGATCTAAGAGACTGGGGTTCAATCCCAAGTAGAGAGTTATACCAAAAAAAAAAAGAAAAAAAAAAAGGTACTTGAAGCCTCCTTGCTTAATACTCAGCATTATAAAGTACAGATCAAAGGTTAAGTGGAGCAATCCAGGGAAAGGAGTAGCACTCTCTCCTACACCTCGGTGTAACAGCTATTGTAAAGGGAGCCTTTGGGTTGCCCTCGAGGACAGTCACTCAACTTATATATATTTGACATTTGATAAACATATAACAAACATATGAGAAATATTACACTAATAGACAAATGTCTTTTAACAGATGAAATGTATACATGTTGTTTCATGAACAAGCAATGGATAAAAAGTGGTGAAAATTAGGTAAAAGTTTTACTTTCCTCATCTCAATGGCAAGGTGAAATAAGATACCTTGCTGGAATAGGAGACAAAGATCTTTATTCTGTTCAATGGATGAAAAAGCATGTCCACTTCGTAAAGGCTAAAAGAGGTTTGTTTTATTCATTCAAACAAGGACAAAAAGAATAGGTGATCTTAATTCTTATGTTACCAACAGACATGCAACATGGAACGCCACAGCAACAATACAAGGGAATACAATTATCTTTGTTTCATTAAAAGGACATTAATAAAGTATTTATCACAATTGTATAAAAGTGAGAGGAATGATATTTAATCAATCAACACTAATTTTTTTATAAGAGCTGCTCAGAGTTTTATGCTTTCAGATAGGGGTTCCCAAACTTTTCTGCCCTCAAACTTTATTATTTCATTATAGCTTCTATTAAAATACAATATGGATATTCACAGTAATAAGGTAATTTAAAAAGTTTACAAGATGTGATACACCCCTACAGCCGCCCCAAATACATCAACTTCTTAAAACCAATACTATTCATGGCCCGTGATTCATCTAGTGGGTTCTGACAGGGGCATCACACATTTCTTTACGGCCAAAAGAAATATAACCGAGGGAGTGGGAGAAAAAGAACAAACAAACAATATGGACTTAGGTCAGCTCCAAGTGCAAGAAGGGTAGTTTTGTGACACTTTTTGGTACAGCTTTCCATGCATTTTGTAGACTATCGCTGGGAGTGTATTTTTTGCAAAATTTCTACAAAGATACAAGGAATGGCAACTCATCTTGACTGGTCTTCCCTCACTGCTTCCTTCTGCTGACCATTGTTGACTCAGAACTGCTGACTCATCTTGACTGGTCCCTTCTCGACTGCCTCTCTCTTCACCAACTGCCCCTCTCTGGGTTCCTTTGCCAACTCCTCTGGCTTCTCTTGGACCTGCCTTTCCTCCCCCACTTCCGGTCTCGTCGGAAATCTCGAGTCCAAGCCCTTTGTTTGGTTTCGTTCCAAAACAGACAAAGGGATCGTCTGCTTAGTGGACCACCCACATAGTGTCACAAAATAATGAGAGAGTAAATATTTTTAAGAACTTTGCAAACTGTGTCATGGATAATCTTAAAGCACATTGATTTGTCTAACTTTTTGACTGAATTATTTTTTTTATATACATTTTGAATAGAAATATTTGGCAGATTAACAAAACTTATATGTAACCAGTGCTAAAAGTTTGCTATAGACCATTTCAAATAAATCCAGTAGATATTAAAACTATAATAAAGATACAAGACAAGCAAGAAAATATTTTCTATCTTTAAATCATTTTACTTAAAAACTAAAAACAAATAACACTATCCAAAATTGTAAATTATCTGCTATACAAATAAAATTCTAAATCAGGGGTCCCCAACCTTTTCACAGCTTGATGATCACAAAGCTTAACTAAAGAGGGTCCAGAACCATGACCTTAAAAAAGACAGAAAAAACAGCCAAGGTAACAACATAATATATTAATGAGACATCTGATGTTGTTTGCAATCTCAAAAAAGTTCTAATATCAGGGTTGAATGAAAAGGTTAACAGGAAGAGTACAGTTGTTTAAATTTCTGAGATGAAGCTTGTTGATTTTTATCATTAAGGGTTTTCAGACTATTGTCTTCATCTTTATTGTTATTTCCACAACGGAAAGAAAGAGTACATTAAAAAAATGAGGATTTAACAGTTGAGAACGCAGCTGACTCTTGGCATATTTCTTTTTGGAGAACGATTTTGACATCTCATTCTTTAAAATTAATAGCATAGTTGCTTAATACCAAGGTGAGTCAAAAGTTTTGAAATATTTTGGTACAGATTAGATAGCAAGTGACAAAGCAGTTCAAGTCTTGGAAGGTACTAACTATAGAATTGGTGAGCTGATATGTAGATTGCTTTCTGAGTTTGGACTGGGTCATAATGCTGCAGAAGTAACCAAAAACATTTGTTATGCAAAAAGTGAAAGCGCAGTTGATCACAGTATAATAATCAGATGGTTTTAGAAATTTTGTTTGTTTTGCAAGAGCCTTGATGGCAAGTCCAGGGAGGCCTAAAACCATACAAGCCATAGAGGCAAATTTGGTGTGTATCAGGTTAATTCAGCATCTCAAAGTCCAATGTGGTTTGTCACCTTCGTGACCTCGGTAAAAACATCCACACCAGCCAAATTGTGCCCTTAGCAAACAAAATATTGCAGAACTATTGACTCACCATAGTATGTTTAAAATTGATTGGTTTGGTTAAGTTTTATGGCATATTAACCAATATTGGCCACAAAGTGCCAAATCCTATCCCTACATATATCAAATATATGATCTATAAACATATTCTTTAGATACACAGTTAATCGTACAAACAGTTCTACTTCTAACAATTCAATATAACATAAGTCAACAGAATAAAATGGTCTCAAATATTGCTATGTATCACAAATTAAATTAAACATCAGTTATTTGTTTTCAGACAGTTAAATGATGAATCAGTTCTATTTCAAACAATTCAATTTAGCATGTCATTTGTTTGCACATAATTTAAATGTCAAACAGTTCTATTTGACCAACTCTATCAGGTGCTACCACTCTGGGGCAGAGTGAACCTGGGAGTAATGGCAATGAAGGGGTACTCCACATTTCTCAAAGCACCAGTATTACTGGAGCTTCACCATCGGATTGTTTAGTGTCACATCCAAAATATTTATTGTGGCGGGAGGGGGTATTACCCTTCTGCAGAGAAACAGTCAGACTGGACATGTTTAAAATTGAGATTTAAAATTTAGTCAAGACCAGTTCCACAATTTTGAAGTATGATGGATAAAAAGTTTAAAAAGAATTTTTATAAATAATAAAACCAAAATAATACTTACGGATTCTATCATGTCAAGTGTAACAGTACCAGAATTGGATTTGGCACTGAAATCTTCTCCTAGATAAGCTCTGCTGAGGTTATTCAGCAAGGGTAGCAATCGATTGTCTTCTTCCAAACGAGGAAGGGAACGACATGTTCTCTAAGTGATAAAAAGAAATTTCAATAGCACATTTTAAAACAATCATTCAGAGGAAAAATATCAAAATTTGATACCATTACCATAAAAACAATACAAGGATGATTCATGTTGGGTATCACTCACCTTTTTCCACACAATGAACTAGTCCATCTGCCATATATAGCAGTAGCCACTAATACCAGGGCAGACTAGAAGGTGAAGAGCAGCTTCTTATAGGAATAGTATTAGAGCGTTGGAGACTGGAGATCGTACTAGATCACCTTACTAGCTACCATAATAACGGAAGCCAATACTATTGTTGGACTATATCTTTATTCTGTATTCACTAATCCTATGTTCTTGTCTACTAATAGTCTCTCTATTGTATATACTTTTTCTTGAGAATATATCTCTATTTACTCTCATATCGAGGTTTGTCCTTTATTTAATATTACAAGCGTTCACTAACCAGAACGCAACAATTCAAAAATTTTGTATTATTTTCGTATGAATAAGCTAATATGTAGCATTTATATCATGTGAACAAGAAGTTCAAGCTGTGATTGGTAGTATTGTGGTAGTTAGTGTGCTGACACACTGTGCATTGTTTCACTCCATATGTTATTAGAAAGTTACACAGTTGAACATGCAATGTCGTCTAATTTGGGAACTTATAATTTACAAGTTGTAACTGGGCCATAATGCTGCAGAAGCAACCAAACACATTTAATGTGTGAAAGATGACGACACAGTCGATCAAAGTACAGTAATTAAATGGCTGAAGAAATTTTGCTAGAGTTTTAAGAACTTTGACCATCAGGCAAGGTCAAGTGGGTCTAAATCTGTAGATGCTGAGGCCATGCTCCAAGGTATAGAACCAAATCCAGTGAATAGCACTAAGAGAGTATCAGGAGAGCTCAGCATTTCACAGTGCAGTGTAGTTTGACACCTTTACAACCTTGGCAAAAGCATCTGGATTGGCTGAACTGTGCCTCACATTAACATATTATTGCAAAACTTTTGACTCACCCTAGTATTCTGAATAATTTGAGATGGCCAAAAGAAAAAAAAAAAAAGAAGAAAAAAAAAATATATATACATAATATTTACCAACCCCTCCGCTTAGACAGGATATGACATAAGGTCAATTTTTAAGTGGAGTTTAACAGGTTGAATTCAGAGGTTTCCTTCTACTAGACTAGTTGTCTCACCAAGGCTGAAGAACCTAGTCTGCCCTGCTATTTACCCATAGCTGGAGGGAGAATAATTGGATTCATACTTTTCCCAAGGGTATTAGTGCAATGTGAAATGCAATCAGTCTCATCCAGGATTTGAACTTGTGTCACCATGTCTATTTCCTATGATGATAACCATTACACCACTATATATATATATATATATATATATATATATATATATATATATATATAATGTAACTGGAAGAAAATTCAACCACAGTTAAATTTAATCATAGTTAAACCTTCTCTTTCTATTTTATAATTTACTTAAATTTGTTGATCAAACTAGTTTAGCTATCCTTTTCAAACTCATATATATATATATACACACACCCGAGGTGCATATAAGTTTCAAGACTTATGAGATGACTGACCAATCATTATGATTTCACGTTCAAATGAACAACTACGGCAGGAATTGGAATACACCCTACTAAAGCCTGATTGTCACAGCTGGTGAATTTCAAAAATGCAATCTGAACATGAGGACACTTTAGAAGAACGATATGCAATAAAATTCTGTTTTCAACTTGGAAAAAATGCCACAGAAATCTATGGAATGCTTCACACTGCTTTTCGACCATCTTGCATGAATCAAGCATCAGTTTTTGAGTGACATAAGAGATTCAAGGAAGGCAGGGAGTCTGTGAGGGATGATGAGAGGTATTGGAGGAGTAAGGAAGTCAATACACCAGAGTTGATTTGCCAAATAAAGAATTTCATGGATAAGGACCGTCATGTGTCTATAGAGACAATAAGTGCACCGGTTGATGTCAGTGTGGGAACTGTACACACAATTATTCGTGGGGAACTGAAGATGTGGAAGATTTGCACAAAGTTTGTCCCAACGGTGCTCATCCTTGTCACGGGCTATTTGAGCAAGATGGGCATCAAGGCAGTTCCTCACTGTCCCTATAGTCCAGACCTTGCTCCCTGTGACTTTTAAGCTCAAGGAAAACCTTAGAGGCTGTTGTTATGAGACAATTGAGGAGATGAAAGAGGCTGTGACGAAGGTCACTGACATGCTCACAGAAGAGGACTTCCATGAGGCCTTCCAGAAGTTGTTGGAGTGGTACAACAAGTGCATTGCAGCTGGAGGAGATTACTACGAAGGGGACTAGAGTTTCATGCGTGTACTATCAATAAAAGTGCCCATACGAAAAAAGTATGGAAACTTATCATATGCACCTTGTATATATATCTTTCCTGTGATATTTTCATGATATAAAGCACATGAAATGTGTTCAATATACATGGTAGTCATGGGATTCGAACCCACACCTCCGAAGAGACTAGTGCCTAAAACCAGCACCTTAGACCGATCTGCCACGCTACCAACAGCAGTAAAAATTGATAACTTTCCGGCTCATTGTGAGTAGACTGTTCGCCAATGGTCCAGGAGACCTGGGTTCAATCGCAGGTCGAATCATACCAAAGACTTAAAAAATGGTACTTGATACCTCCTTGCTTCACACTCAGCAATATAAGGTACGTATTGAGGGTAAAGTGGAGCAATCCAGGGAAAGGAGTAGCGCCCTCCCTACATCTCGGTGTAGTACCTATTGAAAAGGGAGCCTTCTGGTCGCCCTCGACTACAGTCACCAATTTTACTTACTTTTATATATATATATATATATGCTCCCTATGTCCATACACACATATAGATAGTGGTTGGGTTTCATTGCATATCAACCCATGTAGGTTATTCAATGCCAAATCCTATTATATATAGATATATGATTTGTAAATGAATAAATGTAGGTAACATTTTAAACAAGCCAGTGTTCATTTGCTTGTACAGTTATATGGTTTCAAGTATTGCTATCAAATACTAACAATTCTATTTAAAATTAATCATTTGCTTTCACACAATTAAATGGTTTCAGGTATTGCTATGTAATGCTATCAATTCAACATCAGTTATTTGTGCACAGTTAAATAGTCAAACAGTTCTATTTGACTCATAGATGGGAATAACAGGTATTGCCACCACGGGGATCAGGGTGGATTTGGGAGTAATGGTAAAGAAGAAGTACTCCTAGGCTGGAGCTTCACCATCAAGTGATTTAGTGTCATATCCACAACACTCATTGGAGAAAATGCGTCTTATCCCTCAGCAGATATACAGTCTGTATATTCTACAACCCCAGCCAACTGGGCTGATAAAGATATGCTTACACACACACATACGTGTACGTACTTATATGCAAGTTATTCACATTTGTTGACGGATGGAATATCTATATCTCCTGGGAGTAAGAGAAATAAATTCTGGAGGTATGATAATAATTAGTCAACTTCCTCACATTGCATATGTGAGGAAGTTGACTAATTATTATTAATCATTAGAACAAAATTACTTATTTAGTGTCTATGTTCAGATAATAGAAACCTTGGAAAAAGTTTACAACTAATGTCATATCCTCATTAAAATAATATGAAAATCTAATAGTATAAAAACACAAGTGTTCTGTGTGTACATCTGTGTGTCTGTACACATAATATTAATAAAAGAAAGGAAGAAAGAAAAAAATTTAAGTGGAAAAGAAAAAATGAATGAATCATGTAATTTGTAGCTTGCTACATCAAAAGAGAAAAGAAAAGAAAGCAGATCAGGTGTCAAGTCAGCAGTTGTAACAGCAGGGTGACTTGAGAAATTGAAAAAGAAAGAAAGAACGAATCATGTGATTTATAGTTGGCTATATGGAAATAGAAAAGACAAGTCAGCAGACTTAATGGCAGGTTGATTTGAAAACTAAAAAAAAAAAAAAAGAAAGAAAGAACGAATGAAAGGTAAGATATCTGGAAATCTTAAAGAAAGAAAGAAAGAAATGAAAGTAAAAAACACAGAAAGATTGAAGAAATTGAGTAATTTGTAGTTTCCCAGCATCAAAGAAGACACCAAAAGCAAGTAAAACAAGGAGAAACATGTCTACAGAATGTTTAAAAAAGATATGAAAACTATTATTTCATTATTGTATAAATGGTCACATGTCTGAGGAGAAAAAATATTTCCCAAGTCAGAAAATGTTCGACTTCGAAAATTAATTGTTTTTAGTTCAACAAATACTAAATTCATTTTTTTTTTCAAATATGAAAAAAAGTTTCTTCGGGGTATTTTTGAGTCATTTTTTTCATGTTTCATATGGATTTTTGATCATATTATTAGACATCTATTTATGGAACCATATTGGGGTTTGTTTTTTTTTGCAATTTTTTTGTTTTTTCATTCATTTAGTTATTTTGATATACACAGATATTTCATATATAATTCAAGTGTGCATTCAAGTATTAATATATCCAATGAGATCAAGAATCAAAACCAATTTTGAGAACTACTTCTCAAATATTGACAAATTTATGAAGGAATCCTTTTATTTTTATCCAAAACACTTTTTCATTTGACATATACATCATGGGTGATAGTTTGGTTTGGTTTTATGGCATCTCAACCATTGTTGGTAATTCAATGTCAAATACTGTTCTTACATATATATCAAATATATGATTTGTAAACATATTTTTTAGATGCACACAGTTAAATGATCAATAGTTCTATTTCTAATAGTACAATTTAGCATAAGTCAAAATTATGTTGGTTGGTTGGGTTGTATGGCATATTAACCTTTGTAGGTTATATATCGCCAAATCCATTTTTATGAAAATAGTTCTATTTCAAACAATTCAGTTTAGGATAAGTATGCAGTTTGATAAGTACAGTTTAATTGTGAAAAATATTTCTATTTCAAGCTATTCAGTTTAATAAAGCAGTTCTAATTCAGCTCATTCAGTTTAGTATAAGTACAGATTTTGTTTACACACAACTAAATGTCAAAACAGTTCTATATTAAACAATTCAGTTTAGTGTAAGTACAGTTTCAATGTCAAAAAAACAGTTCCATTTCAAATAATTCAGTTTAGCATATACACGCAGTTTAAATGCAAGTACGGTTTAATTCTCAAAAACATTTCTATTTCAAGCTATTTAGTTTAGTCAAACAATTCAGTTTAGCATAAGTATGCCATTAGTTCTATGTAACCCATAGATAGGGCCCTATCAGGTGCTACCACGCCAGGCCAGAGTGGACCTGGGAGCGATGGCAATCAAGGGGTACTCTGTATTCCCCAAAGCTCCAGCATTACTGGAACCTCACCATCAGATTGTTTAGTGTCATATCCAGGACACTCGTTGGTGGGGAGTCTCACCCCTCTGCAGAGGTGCAGTCGGTGTATTCTACAGCCCGAGCCAACTGGGCAAAAGTCAAAGTTAAATGCCACCAAGTACTTCTATTTATCACCAACAATTAAATTAAACATCAGTCATTTGTTTATACACAGTTAAAGGATCAAATAGTTCTTTTTCTAACAATTCAGTTTAGCGTAAGTCATTTGTTTGCATTTAATCTAAATGTCAAACTTCTATTTGACCCATAGATAGGACCTTATCAGGTGCTACTACTCCGGGTCAGGGTGAACCTGTGAGTGATGGCAATGAAGGGGTACTCTGCATTCCCTAAAGCACCAGCATTATTGGAGTCTTGCGATCAGATTGTTTAATGTCATATCCAGGACACTAATTGTAAAGGGGGGGGCTTCTTACCCCTCTGCAGAGACAAGGTGTATTCAACAGCCACCCAGGCTTATCATGAGTGATGATAACTCAAGAATGGATGATTTGATGGTATTCTAAAAAGACCTAAGAAATAGTTTAAATGTGAGCAGATTTATCTTACTCTAGTTTGGCAATAACAGTAATTAATCTAAGTGACAGTTTGTTTTACAACTAGCTATTAGCAAAAAAAGAGGCTTCTCTTTGCTATTGAAATCATCTTGATGTCTTGGCAAGCATTCAAGTAGCATTATGAAAAACTGTGTCAAGATACTTCCATATTTTGAATGCAAGAAAACAAAAATATTACTAAGTAATAAATAAATCCTGGTGAGGGGAATTCATTGGTTTTGTTGGTTTAATTGCATTTTTGCTTTGAAAGAAATGAAGATATTTATCAATGTATGGTGTCAGAAAATGTAAAAGGATCAAGAACTCATGATTTAAGTGATAACTGATTTGGTTAATTGGTTGGATCTATGGCATATCAACTCTGGTTGGGTTATTTAATACAGAAGTCAGTCTTCTTCTCGAAGGGAGGGGATGGAAGCAGTTAAGATTAATATTAATTAATTCTGAAGTCAGTGTTTTTTGTGAGGGTAAGCAATTATATGGTAAGTAATTGGGGGGGGGCATTATATGGTTATAATTCAAAAATACTGAAGTCAGTTTTTTTTTGGTGGAGAGAAGAGGGAAGCACTTTTATGATTGCTATTCAATGATACTGAAATCAGGCTTTTTTTTCAAAGAGAGGGTGATGGCAATTATTGGCTATTATTTAATAATATTGAAGTCCGTCTCCTTTTTTAAGAGAGAGACAATTATATGGTTATTATTTACAACTAATAATAATAGTTAACAATTATACTAATTCAGTTAACTCTTCCAATTTAATACAAATAATTTGCAAACATTTTTAAAAAGTTAAAAACTTCAGACTGGTTTAAACACGTTTTAAGGGCTTATAAATCAATAAACTTCATAGTTATTTTAATTCTCTTAAAACAGATCTGACCCACAGATGGGACCCTAAGGAGTATGCACACACACACACACACACACACAGCAAGGAAGCATCAAGTACCATTTTTTTAAGTCTTTGGTATGACTTGACCTGTTGGTTGGTTGTTTGAGTTTTATAGCATATAAACCTTTGTAGGTTATTTAATGCCAAATCCATTTTTATATTTCTATTTCAAACAATTCAGTTTAGCATAAGCACATAAAATGTTAAAAACAGTTCTATTTCAAACGATTTAGTTTAGCATAAGTAAACAGTTTAGTTCTATTTAATCCATACATAGGACCTTATCAGGTGCTAGCACTGAGCCAGAGTGGACCTGGTAGTGATGGCAATCAAAGGGTACTCTGCATTCCCCAAAGCTCAAGCATTACTGGTGCCTCAAGATCAGATTGTTTAGTACCATATCCAGGACACTCATTGGGGAAGTCTTACCCTTCTGCGGAGCTCAAGAACTGTAGCCTCACTTGTGGATTCAGTTTAGTATCATACCTAGGATATGCTAATTTCTTTGATAATTTAATCCAAGACTATTACTTATTGTCATTAATTCAAGTCTTTGGCCATTGTTATAATACTATATATATACTACTATACCTATTTTAAGAACTTATGATAAGTCATTACTGTTATAACACTATATACTACTATATTAGCTGTTCATTGCATCTGATGATGATATTCTGCAGATTTTTTTCTTCCAGTTTTTTTTTATTTTTTGGATAGCTTCTGCCAATTGTCTAAAGGGATGTTCATGACCCTCAGGTTTCTTTTGATGATGTCCTTATGCCTGAGTTTTGGTCTACCTGTTTTATTTGACCCTTCTCTCTAAGTTGAGAATACAGCATCTGTTTTGGCAGTCAGCTCTCTTCATCTTATCAAGTGGCCAGCCTATCTTAGCTTGTACTGGGCGAGTATATCATACATACCAGTGAGTTAAGATTTTTTCCAGAATGAATTTACTTGGGTTATGCAGCCACCGCTTGTCATTCAGTATTTTGCACAAGTGACACATGCTATAGACATGAAGTCTTAGGGTATCTGCTTTGTATACTGTCCAATATTCTGCACCATACAGGACAATTGAGAGAATGATGCAGCAATACATTGCATATTTAGTTTTTATGGGGAGGTCTTTATTAAGCTAAATTTGCTTCCTCAGCTCATCAACATTTGACATCTGTGTATCTAGTTCCACATCAAGTCTGTCGTTGGCAACTGTGGAGCTTAGAGATTTGAATTTGTTTATTTTGATTAGTACCTAACCCACTAACTATATACCTTGGCCAATGTCATGAGATCTCAGAGGGGGTTGGTACATATAACCTTGTTTTCTTGAGGTTAATTTTCAGCCCATGTACCTTTACAGATTTTGAGAAATAAGTGACTATTTCCTGTGCATTTTGGTAGTGGTGTACCACAAAGGCAGTATTATCAGCAACCATGAGCCCGGGTACAAACATTTCTGGTCTTCCTTGCCTACTTAATTGACTGGCATTAAACAAGTTTGACTACAGTCTACTCTGTATCCATACTCCTGGGGGGGGCGGAAATCAGTGAAGGTATCAGACCAGACCATAGGAAAAAAAAAAAAAAAAAAAATCGAGATCAGTGTAGGGACAAGAACAGAGCACTGTTTCACCCAGTTCCTAAACTCTAAGAGTTCTCTTTCGCTGACTGATGTCTTCATTCCACTATGCAAGGCAGATATGAGCATGATAAAGTGGTCGAGCACCCTATAGTTCCATAGAATGTTCTACAGCACTTCCTTGTTCATAGTGTCGAAGGCTTTTGTGAAGTCGACAAATATCATGTAAAGAGACAAGTACAGTGCAGTACATTTCTCCTGCATTTCAAGTAGAATATCAGGTCCATATTCTTCAGTTTGATGTTTAAGTATCTATCAATCCACTCTGTAATCCGTTATTATCAATCCAAGTCTATTGCCCATTATTATCAATTATAATTACTCACATAATAAATGTCATTGTAAACAAATTGTGAAATGTATGATGTAAAACAACAGCTGGTGTCCCAAATTTTCTGAATAATAAAATTAAAATCATTACTAAATTCAAATACTCACAGCAAGGGCCTTGGAAATCTGTTCTCGGAAATGGTTACTTATGATGGAGATAAGATCACTAAATTTGACATAGGCATAACCATTTTGTAGGTAGACTTTCCGTGTTCTTACAAGATCAAGGACATCTGTAAAAAAGACCTGAAAAAAAAAAAATCTTACTAACATATTTTTGAAATTCATTTTTCTTTGTTTTTTCTAATATCAGGTTAATTTTGATAAATAATTAAAAAGAATTTAATTTGTTTAATAGTATATCAACCTCCATGGGTTATTTAATGCTGAAACTATCTTTGTAGAACTGTAGTGGTAGTATTTAACCCACAGCTGAAGGGATAGGGGAGGGGTTCATACCTTTCCCAAAGGCATTAGTCTGAAAGTGAATGCAATAGCACAGCTGGAGTTTGAACTCACACATTACAATGTTGCAGTCCAACACATAGACCACTACACCACAGCAGAGATGTCCCTGTGTGTGTGTGTGTTATTGCAAAAAGTGTTTGTTTTTTTTTTTTTAGATATTAGAAATAGGTCAGCTGGAGTTTGAACTCATACATTACAATGTTGCAGTCCAACACATAGACCACTACACCACAGCAGAGATGTCCCACTGTGTGTGTGTATGTGTGTGTTATTGCAAAAAGTGTTTTTTTTTTTTTTTTTTAGATATTAGAAATAGGTTTGTAGTGAAATTGAAAGGCAGAACCCGCAGACTGCTGCCTCTGATGAGCTAACCAGGGTTCATCATTCAAAGAGACAATGAGTGGCGTGCTGTATATGCAGGCAGAACAGCTGATGTTTATGCGAATCCAGCAACCACTCCTGGCTGGTTAAAAAATAAAATTCAGGATTATTATAAGTTAGGGAATCAAGTTCATAGTGTATCTTTCTGGGCAGTTGCAACTTTTTTCTCATTTTCTTTGTTCATGGTCCATAGCGAATACTGATCATTTTTAAACAGATCTATTTGATCCAGAGATGGGATCCTGACAGGTACACTACTACTCTGGGTCAGAGTGGATCAGGGAATAATAGCAATGAAAGTCTACTTCATACTTCCCAAGCCTGACCATCAGATGCAGTTTACGGTCACACCAGGACACCTTTAGGGTAGCAGGAGTCTTACCCCTCAGTAGAGAGGGGATACAGTAAGCATATTCTAAACTCCACCAACAGGACAGCACACTTAGAGGACATTCACCTTGTTTTTTAGCAGTAAATAAACTAATAACAAATAAGACATAACATTTTTCTTTAATAACCAAATATTTTGGCCTCATAAAATATTCCTTAAATGGTTCCAAATTGACAGTTCTTTTGGTTGAGTTTGGTTTTTGCGACATATCTACACTTGCAAGTTATTCCTTACATACACACACAAACACACACACATATATATATATCTCAAATATACGATTTGTAAACAAATGGTTTGTAATTAATATTTTTAAATTTGTATTGCTATGTAACAATGATAAATTTAATATCAGTTATTTGTTTGCACACATTTAAATGGTTATACTTAAAAGATTTGAAAATTGAATAGTTTGTAGTAATCTTATTTTTAGAAAATAATGTATTTACACACAAGTAATGCTATTTTTACAAACAGTTAAATGGTTTCAAGTATTCCTATCTAACATGAATAATTCTACTTAGTATTAATCATTTGTTTGCACATGCTTAAATAGCTTCAAGTATTACTATCAAACACTAATAGTTTTATTTGCACACACAGTTAACTGGTTTCAAGCATTGCTATGTAACACTAAGAATTCAATTTAACATCAGTCATTTGTTTGTACACAGTTACATGCTTAAACAGTTCTATTTGACCAATAGATGGGACCTTATCAGGTACTACTACTCTGGGTTAGAATGGACCTGGGAGTAATAGCAATGAAGGGGTACTCCACATTCCCCAAAACTCCAGGGCTCACCATCAGATAGTTTTGTATCATATCCAAGACACTCATTGGGAGTGGTCTTACTTCACTGCACAGATGCAGTCGGTGTATTCTACAGCCCCAGCCGACTGGGCTGCAGTTCTTTTTTTATAGCTTTGTTTCTTTTCAATGAGATATTCCCAACCACTTGTTAAGGGCTGCAACAATTGTCATTTAATTTTGGACTAATTTGCTTGTTTTAGAAACACAAATTACAAGACCATTACATGACGCTTTTTTTTTTAAATTTATAATATTAGGCTATTTTCCATTATATTTTCCTCTGAATGACTTGTAAAATATTATACCATTAATTTGAATGATTTTATCTAGCTTGTTTGAGGTATATTTTATGACCCTAGAATATTCAGCTATTTAAAAAAATGTTCTGCAACTTATCTGTTATTAGTTTATTTACTGCTAAATAAAAAATCTACAGAGAACATCCTCAAAGTGTGCTAATTCTATAATTTTTACCAGGGGTAGTAAAGTAATCCTTGAGAAAAATCCTAAACCCAAACCAGGCACATACAAGTAATGCTATAGTCTTGAGTAAAAAAAAATCCTTACAGCTTAAAGTAGCTATTCTTAATACATTTTAAGTTTATTTGGAAAGGTTCAGTTTGGTTTTATGGCATATCAACCATTGTTGGTTATTTAATGCTAAATCCTGTTTTTACATACATAAATATATGATTTGTAAACACCTTTTGTCGATAGACACAGTTAAATGTCAAACATTTCTATTTCTAACAATTCAATTTAGCTTAACAAAGTTAAACGGCTCCCAGTATGGCTAACTATCACTAACAATTCAATTAAACATCAGTCATTTGTTTATACATAGCTAAATGATAAAACACTTCTATTTCTAACAATTCAATTTAGTGTAAGTCATTTCTTTGCACTCAGTTTAAATGTCAGACAGTTCTATTTGACCAATAGATAGACCCTATCACATACTACCACTCCAACCCAGAGTGGACCTGGAAGCAATGGCAATGAAGAGGTACTCCACACTCACCAAAGCTCCAGCATTACTGGAGCCTCGTAATCGGATTCTTTAATGTCATATCCAGTACACTTGTTGAGGGCTATTACCTCTCTGAAAACATGCAGTTGGTGTATTCTACAGCCCTAGCCGATTGGGCTATATTAGGAAAAGGTTAAAAAAAAAACTTTGAATATGACATGTTAAGTGGAATCAACATTCAATAAAAAGAAATTTAATAATCTAAACACAATCTTACCTTATAATAGTCGGATTCCATGGCACCTTTTCCACATTTATTCAATTTACTTGCAAGTTCATCTCTTTCATTATCTTCAATCTAAAAAACAAAATAAACAGATGACTAGCACAGAAATCAAATACTCATGTTTATATGTGTATTTTTGAAGGTTTCTACTCATTGCCCACTGACTTTACCTTTACTCTAACATCTAAATGCTTAGTTTTAGTTCATTCTGGCACTAATAAACAAAATTCTAGTGGAAGCAGTAGAATAGCTAGTGGGAAGCGTCCTGAGTAGTACTTTTGGATTGGCCATATAAGCCTGTATAGAAATAAAAGTGGAAGAAACTTTGAAGAATTAGACTTCTTGGAAGATTTTTGTTTATATATTCCAAGTGAAGAACTCAGTGCAAGGTGTTTATGGTAGCAGAGATTATAAAACGATCAATTCAAGATATTTGGATGTTAAAAAATAATTTTATGCTACATAACCAGTTCACTTTCAGTTGCTTGTTTTGTGGTATAAAATCTACAATAAAAACTGGTGAAAAAAAAAAATTCCTCACATAAATATTTCTCCTGACGATGACTTAAGGTTTAGTTGAGAACACCTAAAAAAAAAAATAATAAATAAATACAAAGAAATATTCCTATTTTCTTAGTTGGTTGGTATGGTTTTATGGCATATCATCCATTTTTATGAAAATAGTTCTATTTCAAACAATTCATTTTAGCATGAGCACGCAGTCTAAATGCAAGTACAGTTCTATCTAAAGCTATTCGGTTTAGTCAAGCAATTCTAATTCAGCTAATTCAGTTTAGTATAAGTACAGATTTTGTTTACACACAGTTAAATGTCAAAACAGTTCTATATTAAACAATTCAGTTTAGTGTAAGTACAGTTTCAATGTCAAAAAATAGTTCCATTTCAAAATAATTCAGCTTAGCATAAGCACTTAGTTTAAATGTAAGTATGGTTCAATTGTCAAAAACATCTCCACTTCAAGCCATTCAGTTTAGTCAAACAATTCAGTATAAGTATGCCGTTAGTTTTATTTAACCCATAGATAGGGCCCTATCAGGTGCTACCACGCCAGCTCCAGCATCACTGGAACCTCACCATCAGATTGTTTAGTGTCATATCCAGGACACTTGTTGGGTGGGTCTTACCTCTCTGCAGAGGTGCAGTTGGTGTATTCTACAGTTCCAGCCAGCTGGGCAACCTATTTTCTTATCTTTTTCAAGCAGAATTTTATTTTGTGATAGTTCCTTTGCATTAAATTTGTCACTTAAAATTTACTGTTGCGAACTTTAAAAAAAAAAAAAATCTAGTAAGTTTTTTTTTAGTTTATCATCTATATTACATTGTTTGGGGATTGTTTTTTTTTTTGTAGTAAGATATCACTGCACAATGAATTTTCAAATATCAGTTTGGTAGTAAGAGTAGGTGCAAATGACAACATGAAATTGATCCTTGTATTCACTTTCAAAGTGGCCTCTGTCAGTTCAGCGAAACTCCTTTCTAGTCTCCATACGTCACGCTAGCAGAAACATCCTCAACCGAATCCAACGATCCTCGTATCAACACGAAACGTATCCTCAAAGCGATCCGGTTTTATTCAATCAGAGACCACCTCATTTGCATCCGAGCAGTGATAATTTGCACGACTTTACAAGATCAGATGGTTATAAAAAGTTGCGGGTGCCATCTTGAATTTCTCTGTTTCCCAGCCTGTTTGAATGATGCACACGCAAGGTTGCTTAAAAGGTAAGCCTCCCTCTCCATTTTCAAGATTTCCACCACATTTTTTTTACCTCAAGAACAAATCTAATTCATACAAAAATAAATAAAATTACAATACTCTAATTTAGCTCTGGTTCAGTAGAGTAGTTAGGATGGGATGGACAACCACAATTAGCATGAGTGAAAGGAAAAGCACTTCTAAAGCAAAATTAAAAGCTGCCAGCCACGTGGAAAGACCATTTCAAGAACAAGCTTGGAAACCTTCCTGAAGTCACAGATAAATGTATCAAAAAAATTATTGACGGTCAACTAGACATCAAACTAGGACAGTTTACAGAGGAAGAACTTGATGCAACACTGAAAAAAAATAACAGAAAAGCTGCAGGCTTCGACAAAATACATTCTGAAGTAAGACAAGAAAATCTGATAATATACTCTTCTGATTGTGCAACACTGTCTATAAACAAAACCCAATAGAGAAATGGACAAAAGGTTGCATCCTCCCCTTCTCCAAGAAATACAACTGTTGTATATTGGCCAACGAGCCGGCCAGGCTGTCAAAATAGGAAATGCACCAATGTAAATAACAGGTGCATCCGGTCGAGGAATAGCAGAGTGTAGCCTTGACCGTGGATGGGTTGAATGAGTGCAATTTGTGACGCCCACAAGAAGAAGGGGGCGTTGAACTATTATATAACACAGTGCACAGGAAATTTAATCAGTTGGAGACAAGATGCGGTAGAGAAAGCCAGCACCCAGCAGAGGGATCCCTCAGGCCCCCAATTAATCAGTTGGGGATCAGACGAGTTAGAGACAAGATGCGGTAGAGAAAACCAACACCCAGAGAGGCTGGGCCCCAGGCCCCCAGTTGAGCAGTCAAGGAGAACGGAAAAGAAATGCTGATGGCCATAAGAGTGGGGGTCAATATGTTGCAGTTCTGTTTGGTCTCCAACTCCCTCTCACACACAACCCTTTCAAATAAAGTGAGTGGTATATTTTTTCTAAGAACAGTGTCGCTCGTCTTTATTGTGTCGTCGTTATGATTCTGCATGCACATGTAGATGTAGATGTATTATGTGTTTGTATAGTTGGTCATGGTTGTGACTACACAACACAACTTCAGAAGCACAAAGAACTCTTACAGCAATAAACATTAATTTTCTCTAATGCCCTGGTTCTCAATCCTTTCCAACCTGAAGTAGAGAAAATTTTTAAGAAAAATCAGAACAATGGAAAAATCAATCCACAACTTCGCAGATTCTAACTATTCGTTGCACCATCAAAGAAGTATACACAAAAAAATTCTAGAGGCAAAAATTTTGTTGGGAAAGATGGAACAAATACAACTAGCATAGGGTCTCCCCAAGAAACTGTTAAGTTATAATGATGCTTTACAAAAACACAAAGGCAGTAGTTCACTCACCTGATGGCAACACTGAATTCTTTAACATTCTTGCTGGAGTTTTGCAAGTAGATACATAAGTACCATATATGTTTATAATCTGCAAAGACTATGTATTTCGCATGTCAATAGATCTAACCAAAGAAAACGATTTCACACAAAAAAGGTAAGAAGCAGACAATATCCTGCTGAAACTGACAGATACAGACTATATAGATAATCTAGGGCTTCTAGTAAATACACCTGTGTAAACTGAATCCTTGAAGCAAGCAGCAGGAAGCACTGGCCTCCCATGTGAACGCAAATAAAACAGTTCATGTGTTTTAAACAAGGAACCATCTCAACTCTAAGTGGCAAGACACTTCAGTTAATAGACTAGTTCACCTACCTTGGCAGCAAGATCTTATCTACTGAAAGTGATGTCAATATATATCTTGAAAAGGTGTGAACCTCTTCTGACAGATTATCAATCATATGGAAATCTGATCTCTCTGATTGTTATATAGCCTGACTGAATATTAATGGGTATGTCCCATTCCTCATAGATACACTGGACACTATTATGAGTGGTGTAAATATGCTGACTAAGTAGACACCACGAGCAGTGGTTTACCTTCTTCACGCTGCTGGCAAGTATTATTTGTTTTTTGTTATCATTTCCAACCATCAGTTTGATTATTTCTCATTCATTAACCCTTTGTTAGGTTACAACAATGATAAAATAAAACGGGGTTTCTTCCAAACTGTGGCTGTATCAATACTACTATATTTATGACCCACCATGAGGCTAATGAAATGCATGGAGAAAAAGCTCAATGGGAAGTACACAAGATTGCTACATGCATTTCTGAATATATCCCAGAAGCAACACCCCACAAAACTGCACCTGTACAGCCACATAACTCATTTCACAAAATATACATATAAGACAAACAAGACATGCAGGGCACTGTTGAAGAAGTAATGACGGACTCATAAATAACATTTTCTTATGGACACCTACACAAGGATGTGCCAGTATTGGATGGCCAGCAAAGACTTGCATACGTTAGTGCTGTACAGACAAAAGATGCAGTTTAGAAGGGTGACGGATGATAGGAATTGGATGTCAAGAAAGAGTCAAGAAATTGTGCAGTCATGCAACTTGATGATGTGTAGTTTAAATAAAATGGAACTTCACTTACCTCATGGCGTCCGAAAGTTCAGTCTTATAAAAAAAAAAAAAAAAAAAAGAGTCACTTTTCAGCGCCACTCTTTCTCACGCCACGAGGTAAGCGAAGTTCCATTCGTCACATCTATTATAATATAGTCAATATACGAATCAGTGGCCTCTCTCTCATCTTATTGCCCTTCATCAATACAGTTTTTAGAACTGCCGCCATAACTTTTGGTGCAGAATTGAGTCCAAATCCCAATCATGTCAGGCAGTAAGCTTTCCTTTTATAGCGTACCAGCTGGTACCACTACAGCCTCTTTGCAACATGTATTTATAAGTAGGTTTACTCGAGGTCCACTATCGCAGTTTCTCCCACCAACTGGACCTCGTTTGAGAATTACCTTCTCCGGTTCTACCGCAACCACAGCTGCCAATTCACCTTCCAAGGGTTCTGAGAACATTGTGGGAGTTGGGTAGGTAAATATAAAGTCAAAGATCCGGCAGAAGAGGTGATTTTTTTTTTTTGCGAGGGTGAGCTAATAGAGGATCTAGTCGAGTTTGATACTAGATGATGATATACAGATCGAAATCTGTCAAGTAATTCATCAAATAGTTTCCTAAAATGCCATCTTAAATTATTTTCCTTACCATTATTTCTTAATTTTTTTTACTCTATAGTTGTTTTTGCTCTAATTAGGAAATTTCTTCTAAAAAACATTACTCTATTAAGGAAAACAATTGAAATGGTTAATAGGCTAGTTCTTGAAATCTGCCTTGATAGTAATTTTCCAGTTTGAGAAGAAATTTTTAAAAAAATGTCGAACATAATTAGAAATTCCATCCATTATTTAGAAAGTTTCAATTAAATCACTTATTTTTCTTTCTCATAAAATAGTTAACCATAATTTCTCCAATTTCTACCTGTAACTGTAATCTTTTACTCTTTTTATTAGTTATGTTACTCTTCTTTATATGCCCTCCAATCTCAATATTACACTCCAATATCCATGTCTAGATACTGGAGTAATATATCAATAATATTTTCTAGTTTGCACTCACTTATTTACTTATTATACATATGCACAAATTAGCTTATTAAACATGAACCTCTTATTGGTTGATAGGAGTCTTTAGTGCATGCTAGGTTTTCAATATTTGTAAAAAAGAATTTTATTAGAAAATACTGGAGAACAATTGGTTTGCAGTGGGATTACAACATATTTAATACACACAAAACAGTACAGTACAACAACAGTATCTACCAATATGTTACTATGATAATAATGAGGTGCTTGTGATGTATAAGTTATAGTCATATGAAATAAACCTGGAGACCCAAGTTCAAATCCTTGACAAAACTGGATGCATTTCACACAGTGCTAATATCATTGGGAAAGGTATGAGTCCAACTTTTCTCCCTCCAGCTATGGGTAAATAGTAGAGCAGACTGGGGTCTTTAACCTTGGAATGGCAAGCAGACTAGGAGAAAGGAAACTGAATTCAAACCAGTTATAATCCACTTAAAAATTGACCTAGAGTCACATCTTGCTCATGGCATGATTTCTAACTTTTTTTTGGTATGTGTGTGTGTGTGTGTGTATATATATATATATATATATATATATATAAGTTGGCCAACTGTAGTCGAAGGTGAGCCTAAGGCTCACTTTTCAATAGCTATAACACTGAGTCATAGAGGAGGGTGCTTGCTACTCCTTTCCCTGGATTGCTCTACTCACCCTTGATCCATACCTTAGAATGTGTTAAGGAGACATCAAGTGCCATTTTTCAAGTCTTTAGTACGATTCAACCTGGGATTGAACCCCAGTGTAACTGTAACCCAACAAAAACAGCACATCATGAGGTGCCTATGGTGTAATGGTTATCGTTGTAGGAAATGGACACAGCGATACGAATTCAATTCCTGGACAAGACTGATTGCATTTCACATAGCACTAATACCCTTGGGAAAGGTATGAATCCAATTATTCTCCCTCCAGCTATGGGTAAATAGTAGGGCAGACTAGGTTCTTCAGCCTTGATGAGGCAACTGGCCTAGGAGAAGGAAAACTCTGAATTCAAACCTGTTACACTCCACTTAAAAAATTGACCTTGTGTCATACCCTGTCCGAGCGGAGGGGTTGGGTAAATAGGATCATGTGGAGATTTTTATCAGAGCAATAAACTTAAAAAGCTCTTAGAGAATACTGCAATTTCCAGAACAAAAATCTTTTAATCATAGAAATTCTTGATATAAGAAATACTGATAAGAAACCTTCCCTCTTTCCTAAATAGAAACATTAACATCAGCATGAACAACTTTTATAATGGAGAAAGAATGGGTTCTACTGATCACAATACAGTGTGTATATAGTTATATGAAGCAATTTAAATGTCCAGTAAATACTACTACAATGTCACAGTCCAACATAGTAGCCACTATATCACAGGGACTCTCCTCTGTGTCCAGTATATATATTTATGGTATTGAATAATGAAATAGACTAATAATGTGTAGGAGTTATTAAATATTTGGTTCTTTAAACATTTTCTAATTTATGAGTCATTAGAAAAATTTTTTCAGTAAACCACAAGACTAAAAAAAAAAATTTTTAAATTGAAGGTAAACTTGCAAATGATCAAGTCGGCTGAGGTGGAGGTGCCTGTGGTGTAATGGTTATCGTTGTAGGAAATGGACACGGCGACATGAGTTCAAATCCTAGATGAGATTGATTGCATTTCACATAGCACTGATACACTTGGGAAAAGGTATGAATCCAATTATTCTCCCTCCAGCTATGGGTAAATAGTAGGGCAGACTAGGTTCTTCAGCCTTGGGGAGGCAACTAGTCTAGGAGAAGGAAAACTCTGAATTCAAACCTGTTAAACTCTGCTTAGAAAGTGACCTTGTGTCATACCCTGCCCGAGCGGAGGGGGTTGGTAAATATAAATAAGTTGAGGTTAAACTGCATATAAATTCTACCACACTTTCTTTTTCAATTCTATTAAGAGGGAAAAACAACTTACACCATTAACAATAAGAACAAAGACTAAATTTTTGAGAAGGTAAGAATAAACCAGTATTTAATCACTTACAACATCTCCACCTGCCAAAAATAAATCAAAAGACAGTAGTCATTTTCACAAGAGCTAAAAATGAAGCAAACCAAATCAAGATGGCTCATAAACTTTGGGTTCTTTAACTATGAAGTTTAATCCTTAAAGATCTAAGGTAGAAATCTTCTACTTCCTTTGTAAACAAAATCTGGAATGGGCCATCAACTGAACCAATGTCCGTGAGGATATATCATCACCAGGAGAACTGAAAATGAAGCAACCAAACCAAGATCGCTCATAAACTGAGTTCTTTAACTATGAAGTTTAAAAATCCTTAAAGACTTTACAGTAAAAGTCTGCTGCTTCCTTTATAAGCAAAATCTAAAATGGGCCATCAACTGAACCAATGTCTGGTTGGGGGACATCAACTAAACCAATGTCTGAGACTAGGTGATCAATTGAACCAACAAACAAAAGCTAACAATTTTATTTCTGGTACCTCTACAGAGAAATGTCAAGTACTAATTCTTACCTTTGTATAACCAAGATTGTTTTCAGCTGCAAAACTCTTTTTCTCATTGTGATTGAGATTGGAAAATCTATAACGGAACAGATCCAGTTCTTGTTGCAGGAACCAACGACGCAGTTCATCACTATTAAAAGAAGGAAAAAAAGTTTTAACTGTATAAAATATATAAGAGGGCATCTTTTAATAGTTTAACAGGCAAATGAGCAAATCTAAGAGACCATTTCTACTGAATACAATTGGTGGACATTCAATAAAGAATAAAACTATGTAGTTAAATTTGTGCTTCTACGAATGTTTCCTTTCATAGCACAATCAGTACACTGCCCAAAGAAAGTAGGATGATATTTCAAGTCTTGTAAAGATTGCAATTCCTGTTTTCTAATGTGTGTGAAAGTATTCATCTGATATTGATTAAACTGGCTACAAGTCAAATTGATGACATCTGACTGCTACAATTGATGCTTGACAACATCAGCTCTTCTGATGTCCAGCCATTCATGGCTTCATCAATGGAGACCATATAAGACATGTATTTTTTGCATGAAGTTTCTTGGTGTTTGAAGGTGGTCCCCAGCCACATTTGTGATTCTCATTATCTGCAATTACTCATCAGTCCTGAAGAGAATTTTTCACAGTTGCCCTACTTATCAGTTGGAGCTTCTGTGAGCATAAGCAGAGATGTTTGAATGGCCTTCAGGTGGGGTCACAACAGGATACCGACATAGAGGCAGTTTGCTTCAACCAGAAGCCATTGACTCCAGAACAGACAGAGTTCTGGATTTTGTTTATTAATAGGCTTGAAACAAAGGTGTAAGTTGAGACTAATAGAAAGAACACCATTTCATGAGTTATAAATCACCAACAATCTATGGTCTGTTAGTATCTGTGGATGGTAATGCTTAGCCTCTAAACCCTGGTCTTGATGCCAGGATTTCAGAGGAATTAAAAGAGCTTAAATGGTGATTGCTCTTTAGAATCATAGAAGTATTTGAAGAAATCCTTAATTTTATGGATACCTTCCAATTTGGGATTAAAAAAAAAAAAAAAAGTTGTTTTTTTAGCAGGGTTAACTATAAGTTGACAACTACAATGAGACAGAAATGGTTTAACTTCAAAATAATTCCTTCAAAACTCAGCAAATGGTTGACACCAGACAAGAATAAGATGGACTGTTTTTAATAGCATTCCAACTCATCAAGGCTTATTTTATGCTAAGTGGTTGGGAAATTGCATACATTATATGCTTATATTTATATTTTTTTGTGTAATGTAAGTTTTTTTTGCACCTGGTTATATATATATATATATATATATAATCATTTATCTTAGGTAGGAATATATATATATATATATATATATTATAAATTATAATATAATAAATAATAATATAATAAATTATGCCTTGAAGAGGAAATTTATATTCTAAAATATAGGTACCCCGATAAGTTATTAAATAAGAGAAGCGAATTGATAGCTAGATGTAGACATAAGACTAAATTTAAACTATAAAAATTTAAAAACATAGAAATAAATAGTAAAATCAGGAAAAAAAAAGTATCCAACATATGCACATAAAAAATAGGTAGCTAATTAAATGGTATCGAAATTGATATAAGCATTAATATTTTTCTTAAAAGTTAATAATCGAATTTAACATGAAAATAAACTAAACGAATAAATAAAAAAGTTAAATTACAGTAATTATAACTGATAGAAGAAATTTGAAAAATTAAAATAAAAACGGAAATTCAATAAAACGAGGAGGTAACTCCTTAATCTCGTCCCCCCTACAACCCACGTGTTTATTCTGGTTTTAAATTTAAATTTAATTAATTATCCATTGGGTCTGAAGAAGTCCTGTATTAATTTTTTTCTTCATGTTTTTTGGTTCACACCAGAAACTGAAAATACGGGACCAAAATAAATTTATAATCATGAATTAACTGGTCTTTGGTTTCTTTTCTTAAAGAAATATTGCTCTGTAATAAATTACATTGAGCTCTCTACCAGGAAAATTTAAATGTTCAGCTCTTGAATGATTTTCTTGTCCTGAGGGAATTACTCCAAACTTTTTAACCTGACCAAATATTACCTATATATATATATATATATATATATATATATATATATATATTGTCATCCACAGACAGACTGTTTCGTTCTATCAGAACTCTTCAGTGTGGCTAGACCCGCAGTACGCTCGAAGCTGGGATCGAAACCCGTCTAACTTTACGATAGATTAAGGTTTCAGACCACACAGCTACAAGCGGACTACGTTGGCTAAGGGAATTTTAAGGTATTTTATTTTTAGCAACAGCAGCAGCAGCCTTTGTTTACATTTTTAATACCCTATCGGCTTCCTACCTAAGATAAACGATTTGTACACAACTACATTAATAATTATGTTCCAGTAACCAGACCATTGGTCTAATGAGTAGAGTGTTTGTAAATGGTTCGGGAGACTGAGGTTCAATCCCAGGTCACATCATACAAAAGGCTCAAAAAATGGTACTTGATGCCACCTTGCTTCACACTCAGCATTTCAAGGTAAGGATCATGGGTAAAGTGGAGCAATCCAGGGAATGGAATAGCACCCTCCCTTACACCTCGGTGTAGTAGCTATTTAAAAGGGAGCCTTTGGGTCACCCTCGATTAAGGTCGCCAAGTTTACTTAATTATTTTTAAGTAATAATAATGTTTACAGACAGCAACATAGCTTTTAATAACTAATAATAATTATAATCCTTAAACAATTATCATCATCATCAGCATCATCATCATATCGTGCTGGCAGCACGGATATCCCTGACCCTCTCTCGCCACTCCTCCCTATCGTTCATCGCCCTAGGTAGGTCTTCAGGAAAACAACCTGTATCCTCACATAGCTGCTGAATGTACGTTCGAGCTGGTCGTCCTGCTTTTGCGCGGCCATGAGTGGGGATCCATAAGAGTACATCTATTATGAGTTCATCTCTGCTTCTCCAGCAGTGTCCTGCATGTCTGGTTCGTCTAACTTGAATAGTTTTCATGATAGGGGGCAGGTGGCCGTACAGTTGGTGTCTTGTGGGGTCCAATCTACTACAAATATAAACAGATCTACTTGACTCAGAGATGGAACCTTGACAGGTACTACCACTCTGGGTCAAAGTGAATCTGATAGTAATGGCAATGAAAATGTACTCTAAACTCTCCCTGAGTTTTAGGACTGGAGTTTCACCATCAGATGCAGTTTAGTTTCATACCCAAGACACAATTTTTTTTCTGCTGGGAGATACAATAAGTGTATTCTAAAACTTGCTAACAGAGCATACAAGAACATAAGAGAGGGAGAGATATACTTTAAAACTTTCAGGAGGTGCCCATGGTGTAATGGTTATCATCATAGAAAATGGACATGGCAACTCAAGTTCAAATCCTGTACAAGGCTGATCACATTTCAAATAGCACTAATACCCTTGGAAAAGGTATGAATCCAATCATTCTTTCACCAGTTATAGGTAAATAGTAGGTCTGACTGAGCTCTTTAGCCTTGGTTAGGCAATCAGTCTAGGAGAAGGAAAACTGAATTTAAACCTGTTAAATTCCACTTAAGAATTGACATTGTGTTGCATCTTACCCGCATAGAGGAGTTGAAAATAAATACATAAAGCTCTTCTCATGAATTAAGCACTCTGGTAGCCAATAGTGTCTATGTAAATAAATATATATGTAAAAAAATTCCTTTGCTCAGGCTAAGAATGACAATAGCTCTGGGGTAAGATATCCAATTGATGTAAAGTCTGTTGGGCTTTGATCCCAGCTTGAAGAATCTCTTGTGTCTAGCCACACTAAAGAGTTGAGATACAATGAAACAGTCTGTGGATGACTCATATATATATATATATATATATATATATATATATATATATATATATTAAAACTTGCTCTGTGATTAATATAAAATCATACTAAGAATGCTTTTTTGGATCATTTTCTTTGTTAAATTATTAAAATAATAAAAGGTTCAATCATTAGATACAAGATTTGCTAATGAATACATACGATCTGCAGTAGGCCAATCGAAGGATAAAGTGAGATATTCGATCAAATTCTCCTGAAGTCTGAAATAAAGAAAAAGTATAGAACTAGATGAAAAAAGATGAGACGCATTTTATAAAAAGAAAAATATTGGCATTCTTTACACTTTCAGAATAATCATCAATTAACACTTTTTCTACTGTAAAATGTCCAACAAAAAATGTGACTACAGTTATATCCAGCAAAAAAAAAAAAAAAAAAAAAAAATGTGACGACTGTAATTATTCATATATAACACCACCCCCTAACTTTGGACTACAAAAAAAACCCCAAAGTTCTTGCATATAATATGCACAGACTCAGATTTGGTCTGGTTTGGTTTGTTTAATGGCATATCAACCTTTGTAGGTTATTTAATGCCAAAGCTAACCTAGCAGAACAGTAGTGGTACTATTTAATCCATAGCTGAGAGGATAAGGGGGCTCATACCTTTCACAAAGGTATTTGTCCGAAAGTGAACATAATAGCGCGACTGGAGTTCGAACTCGCTTGCTACAATTCTGTAGACCATCGCTTTAACCATTACACCATGAGGACACCCATCTCAGACTTATTAGGATTTCTAGCAACTAAATTTTACCTGAAAAAGCATTTATTCAACTATTTATCATTTTTTTTTTTTTTTTACTAAAAATGATTAACCGAGTTAACATTTTATCTGAAAACAAAATTTACAAAGTATTTAGAGAAAAAAAAACACATGGACATGTTCATATAATAATGCAACAATTTTGAGGTGAAAAAAATAAGCCAATTTTAGGAGAAACTAAATTATAAACCCACACTGGTTCCTGTGGTTATTTTGCGTATTAGTTTGGATTATAGCTATAACCAATTATGGTAAGGCATGAGATTGGCAAAAAAGTAAATAATGAAGTTCTCATGTATAATTAGGATCTCTAACTTTTGTGCCGAAAAAGAAAAAAAGGTGTCTTGTACACAAATTGTACTTAGGAAAAAAAAGAAAAAAGAAAAATTAAATTGCAATAAAATGCTAAAATAATCAATGTAAATATTATGAAATGGCATTAAAACAATAAAAGGAATATTTTCTGAAGATCTGTAAATTTTCTGCCCTATTCTTAGGTTTGATTTGGTTGGTTTTATGGCATATCAACCATTGTGGGTTATTTAATACCAAATCCTGTTTATACATATATATCAAATATATATATTTGGTTTGGTTTGGTTTCTTTATTTAATGGCATATCAACTCTTTTTAGGTTATTTAATGCCAAAGCCATTCTCCTAGTAGAACAGTAGTGGTACTATTTAACCCATAGCTGGGAGGATAAGGGGGTTCATACCTTTCCCAGGGGTATTTGTCAGAAAGTGAATGTAATAGCGTGACTGGAGTACGAACTCGCTTCCTACGATCCCGCAGTCCATCACTTTAACCATTACACCACAAGGACACCCCCCAATATATATGATTTGTAAACATTTTGTAGATAAGATTCTTAAACAAGCCTGATCTCATTTTTTTCCACACAGTTAAATGGTTTCAAGAATTTCTATGTAACACTAATTATTCTATTCAACATTACTCATTCATTTGCACACAGTTAATTGGTTTAAAGTATTGCTATGTATCACTAACAATTCAATTAAACATCAGTCATTTGGTTACACATAGGTAAATGATCAAACAGTTCTATTTTCAATAGTTAAGTTTAACATATCATTTCTTTGCACTCAGCTTAAATGTCAAACATTTTTATTTGACCCATAGATAGCACCCTATCAGGTGCTACCACTCCAGGCCAGAGCAGGGCAGGAAGCAATGGCAATGAAGGGGTACTCTGCATTCCCCAAAGCTCAAGCATTACAGGAGCCTCACCATCAAATTTCAAGAGTTATATCCAGGACACTCATTGAGGAGCTCTTACTCCTCTGTAGAGATGCAGTCAGAGTACTCTATAACCCCAGTAAACTGGACTGCTTCTCTTTATGTTATTGAATGTTAAAGAAATATTTTTATAGGCTAGCATAGCCAAAAAGTAAGTATCGTTCATTACATGCAATACAAGATAAAAACTCCTTTTTGTGGCAAAAATTAAGGGTCATTCGTTATTGAAATGGATCCTAGGAATGAATAACTCAGAAGGAAATACATAAAACTAAAGAACCAGTTGAGTGTGACAAACATATCTTAAGCCACATATGTGGACTTTAAAATTGACAAAATCTAGGGATATTCTGAGATATTAGTTGGTTTATTTTATGGCATATCAACTCTTGAATGTTATTTGATACCAAATGCACAGTTTGTAGGTAATTGTTATTTTTAAATGAGTCAGGGCTAATTTGTTTGCATACAGTTAAATGGTATTACAAATGCTTGTAAATCAATAGTTTGAAGGTAATCTTATTTTTAAATGAGTCAGGGCTAATTTGTTTGCATACAGTTAAATGCTAATACAAATGCTTGTATGTCAATAGTTTGTAGGTAATCTTATTTTTAAATGAGTCAGGGCTAATTTGTTTGCACACAGTTAAATAGTTTGTGATGGTTACTGTATCTTTGTTCCAAGGTTACATTATCCTGGAAAGACGGGGAGAATCTCCGTTGACAGTACCGTACCACCCAAGCTCTAAATATTCTCCGTAACAAGTTATATTTCATTGATAGCTTTGAAACCCCATATAACTAGCTAAGTATAAAGCTTGCGTATAGGTTTAATTTTTCGAGATACGGATGAATAAGGATGTGTCAAGGGTCGAGAGGGCGACGTGATATAAATGAACACGTGAAGAGTTCCGAACCGGACAAACAATATGACACGTGGTTGTTTTTTCTTTTTTCTTTATATATGTATCTTTCTTACATATTTTATTTTAAAGAAAGCACAATTAAAACAACAGGAAAAACCAAAAGCAAAACAAATACAAAAAAAAAAAAAAAATACAGAAATGTGGAGGGCAAGTTGCTTCCAATAGTGTTTAACTATGTCCTTCCAATAAGACAAAGTTCTCCTTTTTTTTTTTCTTTTTTCAACTCGTCTTAAAATTACACCTGTACCTTCTTGTCCCCTTTACAATTAAAGGGAGGGAACCTACTCGTTCTTTCTCATATTTGTTTACTTATTTTTTTTCTTTCCCTTCTTTTAGCGAAGAACAAAAGTCTCTCCTCTTCGTCTTTAAAGTGGATATACAAATTTAAACAAATATGTTTTCCGCCGAAACTGGCTGCTAATGAACAAATTCAAAAATGTTTCTTTGGATATTCTTGATATGGACCTTTATTTAGGTTACGTATATCGTTTGTAATAAAGTTTGTGACTAACCTTTTTCCTTTCCTCTCTTTTGTTATTTTTTTCTTATCTTCATTAATTTCTTATTAACGAGTCGCAAGGTACCTTTTTTTTTTTCTTTTACGTTGCGCCTCAGTTTCTTGCCCAATGGAGTTGACGGCTTCTATTAGGCCATTCTGTGACTAGAATTTCACCTTTCACCGGACCACGTGAAAAGGCGACCTTTCTCTTCCTTGGCAAAGCTCGGAACTGACTTTTTGGCTTTCGTTCTTTTTTTTTTGGCGGTAAAACGCCCTCACTGCCTCGACCAACCGTATGTCTTTTCCCTATCTGGGTCAAGACCTTTGCCCCTTCTCGGTTGGTCCTTCACTGTTGCTAGGGCTCGAAAACCCGCCAATTGCCTGCCTTACTTCCGGTCCTTATAGTAGTCCTTGGTTTCCTACATTTTAACCCTACCGTGGCCATTGGTCGTCACAGATTCCAAATATTCTTACATGAATAGTTCTCTTTAGAATTAATCATTTGTTTGCACTCACTTAAATGATTTCAAATATTACTGTCAAACAGTTTTATTTGCAAACAGTTAAATAGTTACAAGCATCATGATGTAATACTTACAATTTAGGCACACAGTTAAAGTGTTTCAAATATTGCTATTCAACACTAATAATTCTATTAAACATTACTCATTCATTTGTACTGTTAGATGCTTTCAAGTATTGCGATGTATCACTAACAGCTCAATTAAAGTCATTTGTTTACACACAGTTAAATATTCAAAAAGTTCTATTTCTAACAATTCAATTTAACTTAAATCATTTGTTCGCATACAGTTTAAATGTCCAACAGTTTTTTTGACCAATAGATAGGACCCTATCAGGTGCTACCACTCCAGGTCAGAGTGGACCTGGGAGCAATGACAATGAAGGTTACTCCATATTCTTCAGGGCTGAAGCCTCACCATTAGATAGTTTTAGTTCATATCCAGGACACTCGTTTGGGAGTGAGGTTCCTACCCCTCTGCAGAGATGCAATTGGTGTATTCTGCAGCCCCAGTTGACTGGGTTAGTGAGTTATTGCTTACTACCTACGTGATCATAAATTTTATTCATTACATTTAGATGAGCATCTGAAAATAACTACATCTTCGATATTAAAAAAATTTCTATCATCAAGGCCAGCTGACTGCATGGGTTCCTTAAACTAACTCACTATCGATCCCAATCAGCTATTACACTTGTCAAGTCCTCACTGTCTGCAGAGCCTATAAATGTGAGTTTTCGCAGGTCAATTAACAATGGTGTGTCCATGAGTAAGAGTCTATAGCAGAATGTTGCTTATGAGTTTGTCCTTACTTCTTCCTTCAGTGTCCAGTATATCTTGATCATCTTATTTGGAATGTTTGTAAGATGGGAGGTAAGAAGCCATACATTTTGTCGAGTGCTGCTTCCAGGATATTTTTAAAGTAGCATGCAGTAGCTCCCATCCCGTGCAACCTCATACATAATACTGACACAGCAAAAGCTTGAAAGAATTTGCATTTTTTAATTTTTTTTTTTAAATTAGCGAGTAGATTTCTAAATGGTTGTTAACCTTGTCAATACCAGTACATACTTTATTTATGGATATGTTGACATTTTTTCAGTAGATGAGATATTACTACCAAAGTAATATCATTATATATATATATTTTTTTTTAGTTTCTTACCTTTATTTCTTTCCAAATTTTTGTTGCTTTTAGTTTGTTTCTCAATTCTCTGTCGTAATCTTCTTGACTTTTAACATGTTGGATGCCAACCGTTTCCACAATTTTCAAGACTATTTAAAAAAAAAACCAAAAACAAACTTAGTTGTACAATGAGAAATGTAACAGTAAGACACAATTAATGAGGTTTGCATCATTATACAAATAATAATGGCTACCACCACAAATTCAAGCATGTCAACATCCGGTAAAAAAAATAATAAACCATGTCATGAATTATTTGCCAAAATTTCCAATATGAAGTCTGATAATCTTTATTGTTTAGAATATTCGGACTATTGTCTTCATTGTTATACTCATGACGTTTTGGCTAATGTGTCCTTTGGCCTTCCTCAAATATTTCACGCTGAATTTAGGAGCCTACACAGAACCTTGAACTGAACCCTTTTTTAAATCTAGGTGGGTAGATTGTTCTAATTCCATTAACCATGACCGGGTACAAGTGTTGTTGGATTGGGGTTGGGGGGGGGCTTTTTTAAATCGTCTGTCTACAAATAAGGTATATATGAACAATGGCAAAATTATAAAGTCAAGGCTTAATGCAGTCTTGTTACTTAGGAGTATCTTGTATCGCTCAATCAAAACCAAGATGGCTACCCAAGTTTCAACAAGTGTTAAGCTAGAGTAAGTATTCTTTTTGTTATCTTACCTATAGTTGGGATTGAACCTGCAACTCCCAGATGATTTCACTCAGAAGCACTTTCCAACCAAATGTCTTAAGCACAATGACATGCGTCCAGGTTAAGCATGGACTACTATTGACAGGTTAATATGTGTGCAGTCATCATTCATGGAATTCGAACATTCTACCCCATAGATTAAATAAGTGGGGTTCAATTCAAAGTTCTGTGTAGGCTCCAAAGTTTGACATGAAACACCTGACAAAAGCTGAAGAACATATCGACTGAAATGTTGTGAGTATAATCATGCCATGAATCTATGGCACTTGATTTTCTTTTTCAGATTTTCCTTGATTCCATTTCCACTTTTGGTAAATTCTATTTTTTCCCCTCCATTTTTAACATTGTAACAAAAATAAATTGAATATATTAATAAAAATTGTGTTGAATAAAACAACTCCAGTTGAAATATCAATACTGTTCAAATTGGTTAAAAGACTGAATACTTTTCAAATCTGTTGTGCAATGAATGTCAGGTAGACACACATGTAGAAATAGAAGATATTTTATTCCAGAGAGAATACAGAATGTGATTGAGTACGCTGACTAATGTAAAAGCAAAGTTTATGACCTAAGTTGAAGGCTCCCTTTTCAATAGCTACTACACTAAGGTGTAGGGGAGGGCACTACTTCATTCGCTGGATTGCTCCACTTTACCCTTGATCTGTACCTTATAATGCTGAGTGTTAAGCAAGACAGTATCAAGTACCTGGGATTGAACCCCGTTTTTCCAGACCATAGGCAAACAACACTAGAGCGAGTACCATTTTAAATAGTCTTTACATTAGTCTATCCTGTGAAGGTATTCCAGCTACTCCACAAAAAAATCTCTTCTCTGAATTGCAATTGTAATATAACATTGTCTGCTGCTTGGTGTTCTCAGGGGTAAGAATTGCTAATTGGTTACCAAGAAAATGAATGTCCAGCATCTACACTGCGAGCAAGCATCCTTATGAACTCATTAGAAATCAGCTCCCATTTGCATTTCAAAATGCTGGAATATTAAAATGATTAGCCAAGTCATCTTGCTAATTAACTGTAGCACGAGAAATCATGCACGTGGCAGTTCAAAGCGTGCACGAATATGTCTGGCGTGTAAAATGAAATCAGGGAGAGAGAAACGGGCGATATGGAAGATTGAACTCACATCCTCCCAATCGTGAATCGTGTTCGACGTCAGCACGCATGTAAATTATCACATTGTGCAATTGACCCAGATGTGGCATTTTGGCATGGTCCTGCTTGAATGCACCGAAGGCACAAGTGTTTGAGTCTTGGCGACGCACAACAGGAGACGAGCTTAGGTGTAGGACTGCTGGAGAAGATTGTTGAGGAAGGAAAAGAAATATTTACCAAGAGATTCATACTGCAGCTGAAGCACATCAGCAGACACAACTGTATATGAAAGATTATATCAAGCCTGGACTGAAAATTATTGATATTTGCAAAACCTTAAGAAGTAATTGATTCCATGTTTTCTATTTGTTGCTGAGGAGGCATACCATCCACCTCCCCTCTTCTTTCATTCACATTAACTTGGAATTCTTCAAGAAGTCCTAAATGTAGCAATGCACATTCACAGCCAAAAATGTTGGAATTTAAGTTTTGAGGTATGCTCTCTGCAGGAAGATGCATAAAAGTTTGCAGTCGAACATTGTATTACAGTCCAATTTACATCAAGAAATAGATCTTTCAGTTGATGCAATAACTTATAAAATAACTTCTACTGTTTTAATTTAATGACAAAATAAATACAACTGTGCCGCTAATTTTAACGTGTTTAGCTGAGAATCAGTTTTTTGATGCGACTTATAAAGATAGCCTCATTTTAGAATAAAATTCTGGCAAAACCACAAAAATATTTTCATCAAATTTTCTGAGATAATAGAATTGAATAGTTCTTCAAGTTGATGAGTGATGTTACACAATTAGTTGGAAACACAACAATCCCCTGTTGAAATAGACTAAAATAAGTTTATTCACTTTTAAGGCAGGATAAGATAGTTAAGTCATCACCTCTCACTTCTTTGGATTCTGTGCCCATATATATATATATATATATATATATATATATATATATATATATATATATATATATATATATATATATATATATCAGGTTAGCAGTACATAAGAACTTTTGTTAAAAAGATAATTCTCACTTATTTGAAAATATTCAAACTGAATAAATTTCAAATGTTAGAAAAAAAAAAAAAGAAAAAATTTTTTTTCAAAATGTACACTTTTACTTATTGTGTAGATTTTTTTCAATTTTTAAAGAAATTAACCTGAGAATGAGTCTATCATTTCTTTACACAAAGAAAAAAAAGTTGAATTCCTGAAACTAAGAGGGTGCTCAATATGTCAATCATCACAATCAACCAGTAGCTGACATACCACAAAAAAAAAAAAAAAAAGTTTTAATAGATGTTAGACTATTCTCTGTCCACTATTCAGCTCTAATACAAGTCAGTCTTTTCCCCAAAAAGAAGATTATTAAATTCAAGAACCATTCAACCAGGATTAATGACCCTTTGGAAGCCTGCTTGATGCCAGCTACCAACAGTCACTGTTAGGACTATGCAAATCTGGCTGACTCCATTTGGTGCAAGTCATCAGAGTAAGGTAGTGACCATGAATGTACTCATTTGTATTGTACCAAAAGGGTTCAACATGCAATGATGCTAGGTATGTAAACATATATTGTATATATTAAGTAAATGAAGTACATATAAGAATAAACATATTTAGCATTTTTATTTAGATCATTCTAACCAGTTCCTTTTAAAATTAGCTTGCCAACTGCAAAAGTGTGGGCATTCCTTAATTAGATGAGAACAAGTCAGAAAGGAATCAAATTTGTGAAATGCTGCATGCAGAAAGTCATCAAACAAAATTCAAGTATTTCTTTTTTTTTTTTTAATTTAAATATCTAAAATCAATATTGAATATTTAAATTTTGGTTGAAGTTTTTTAATTGTGTTAAGATGGTAATTTTGGTGAGATTTCATAAAAAAAACTCAAATACAGGGGTTTGAATGATTTCATAAATTTAATCCCACAAACTTTTCTTACAAAAATACCCTTAAATAAATCCATTCACAAATAAATTGGTTGGTGTTTTATGGCATATAAACCATTGTCAGTTATTTAATGCCAAGCAAGTGTTTGTAACTAACTTCATTTTCAATAAGAGCTCATTTGTTTGCACATAGTTCAGTGGTTTGTTGGGTTTTATGACATATCAACCTTTGGAGGTTATTTAATGCCAAATCCATTTTTACACAAATAGTTCTATTTCAAACAATTCAGTTTTAGCATGAGTACACAGTTTAATTGTCAAAAACATTTCTATTTAAAGCTATTCAGATTATTCAAACAGTTCTAATGCAGCCAATTCAGTTTAGTACAAGTACAGATTTTATTTACACACAGTTAAATGTCAAAACAGTTCTATATTAAACAATTCAGTTTAGTGTAAGTACAGTTTCAATGTCAAAAACAGTTCCTTTTCAAACAATTCAGTTTAGCATAAGCACGCAGTTTAAATGTAAGTACAGTTTAATTGTCAAAAACATTTCTATTTCAAGCTATTCAGTTTAGTCAAACAGTTCTAATTCAAACAATTCAGTTTAGCATAAGTATGCAGTTAGTTCAATTTAACCCATAGATAGGGCCCTATCAGGTGCTACCATTCTGGGCCTGAGTGGACCTGGGAGCAATGGCAATTGAAGGGGTGCTCCGCATTCCACAAAGCTCCAGCATCACTGGAACCTCACCATCAGATTGTTTAGTGTCATATCCAGTACACTTTTTGTGGGGGTCTTACCCCTCTGCAGAGGTGCAGTTGGTGTATTCTACAGCCTCAGCCAACTGGGTAATTAGTGGTTTCAAGTATTGCTATTTAACACTAATAATTCTATTTATCAAGTATTCCTATGTAATATAAATAATTCGTCAACATCTATATGGTTGAAAAAAAACTAATTTTCATCATAAAACGTGTGAAAGCACATGCGATACCCTATCCTCATCAGCCGCCAACCAGGGTGATAACACAGTTTCGGTAGGTCAAGGCAGTACTGCTACTCTTAATGCTATTAAGCAGTTTTTGCCAACGGACAGGGTAAGCAGACATTACATTAGACGTTCGTTCATCTTCATTTTAGTGCAGTTTCCGATTTAAAAATGTTTACTTTTGGCTGTTGATGTCATAGCAACCGTTTCTTGATTTTGCGTAATCACATGGGAATGGTAGTTCCACATGCATTGCATTCATATTGAAATCCCTTCTATATCCGTCATCTGTTCGGTTCGTTTTCCTTCAGTTTTATCTTTTTTTTTGCGTTACTGCACAAAAGCACGCAAGACAAACGTCATATATAGTTCTGCTGAAAGATGTTATTTGTTGATCCATGGGGCCCTCAAGATGGGTGGTGAGTAAAAAGAAAGCTCCTGGTCTAAGTTTGTCCAGGTAACTCTCTGATTACCCTTGGGCCACTAAATTCTTGGCTTGCTTGGAATGTCTCCAGGACGCTGACATTCAGCAATGGGCTCATGAATACTGTGGGGGTAATCCTGATTCGTAAGCCCATCATTCGGTTTACATTCTCCAGTAGGAGAATTACGTTGTTCGCACCAGCGCGCCTTGTAGATTTGCGACCCTTGCTAGTTGATGAATTTTCTGCTGCAATCAAACGTTGTAGCCGGGTACATATCCAGATCGTTACCGTATGAGCAAGTATGATGGGTGATATATTCTCCCTCCCCGCTACAGACACCCTGAGGGCATTTCTCTTTCATTGTACTATCTATATTTGTTAAAATTCCTGTCTTTTCAGGATGTCACTCCAACTTTCTGAAGAGTCACTTTGTCTTTCCAAAGAGTCATCTTGCTTTCCAGAGAGTCTTAGTGTAATATAAATAATTCACCAACATCTATATGGTTGGAAAAAACTAATAATAATCCTTAGTAAATAATTGAACAATTTTTTTTATCCATAGATGGGACCCTTACAGTAACTACTAATTTGAGTCACAAAGACCCCCCCCACTCCCTGCAAAGATTCAGTCAGTGTATTCAACAGCCACAGCCGACCAGGCAGTAATATTTTTGAAGCTATTATTTTTAGCTTTATTATTTTATGGTACTGGTTCAAAACATCCTGCTAGTGAGATGTCTGATAATGTACAAAATATATATGTTGAAATCATTTTTTTGAATGATGGAGGTTTGTGTTGACAGGATTTTTTTCATCTTCACCGGAGAAAGTGGATTAGTGATGTGACCAGAAGTAACACTGTTTTTGACATTGAAGCAGGAAATAGGAAACTCGGCCTTCTTTGAAGAAGACTTTGGTGGGAGTGGACTGCTCAAAAAGGAGCTCCACACTTGACAACTGAAAACCATATGGTGTGAAGAAATTTTCCTCTGAATAGTAAAATTTCTAATGGCTGACTGAGAGCCTGATAGAATTCTATCAGGTATCCTTTATCAATTGCTGAATCTTCAAGTCGAGAGGAGATATTTTTAATTGCTAACCTGCAGAAATTTTATCGAGTTTCAAATTCAATTGCTGAGTGTCGAATTCGAAAGGAGATATCTATAATTGCAAAACAGAGGCAATTCTTTCATGTTTTCTACTGTAGAATTGCTATGCCGAGAACACAAAAATTACGAATGCTGAAAACGAGGCTGAGAGGAGTTTTTCCCTTCAAGACTTTTCTTAAAGGAACTTTCTAAGAAAAATTGTTGAAATTTGTCTTCATACATTTTTTCTTAATTACAATTGCCACTGCTGCTGTTCAACTGAAGATTCTACTGTCCTGAAGACTTTCATTTTTTAAAGGACTTTTTTGAACCAGTAAGTAAAAGTTAAGTTGGTGACCATAGTCAAGAGCGACCAGAAGGCTTTTCAATAGCTACTACACCGAGGTGGAGTGGAGGGCACTACTCCTTTCCCCAGATTGCTCCACTTTACCCTCGATACGTACCTTATATTGCTGAGTGTTAAGCAAGCAGGTATCAAGTACCATTTTTAAAGTCTTTGGAATGACGCAACCTGGGATTGAACCCAGGTCTCCCAGATCACTGTTTAATTTTTGAATTCTACCGAATTCTATCATTTCTTTGTATCTGTATCTCTGCTTTGTTGTTTTCAGCCCAAATATTTTTCAGAGACAACTGTCTAGAATTAAATGTTCGGTCATTCAACTCAACACTCAAGTGTAATAATTTTAGCAGTATGTGCTTTCTTTCTAAGTGAATGTAATATGCAAGTTTTATATATTTTTTTTATCTGTAAATAAATAGACAGTTTATTGGACGCATGTGTTACTTTAATTCCTGGTTTAATATTGAATTTAAACTGTCACATGTGAGAGTAGTTATTTTGTGGTGAAAGGCAGTGAGTTACCTCCCTTATAGTGTAGTTGTTTTTAGTTGATTTTTTTTTTTTCGTGTTTCTTTTTACTTTGAAGGACTTGTTTCGCGCGTTATTTATTTTTTTTTTTTTGTAAGAAGCATAATCCTTTAAGTGTGTGTGTGTGTGTGTGTGTGTGATACTTACTATTCACCATCCAGTATCTTAATTTTTTTTTTTCTGAACATTTACATTTAAAAACTTGCTTGAATTACCCAACTACTATATTTCTTTAGTCCTTCCATTTTTTTTCCCCCCAACCACAAAGATGGAGACTTACGGCAGATTGCCCATAATTTTTGGAACTAAAATAAAAAGAGTTCGGTGGGAAAAAATAAGAAAAAGAAGATAATCAGTGAAACTGACTCATCTGGATGGTGACTGTAAATATTACATTCCCATACGATCTTTTGTTTACTGGAAACATTTACTTGGCTAGATATTTTACAGAACATGAGGCAAGGTAAGACAATCTAAGGGAAGTAATTCTGTGTTCAGTTTAAACCTAAAAAAAATTGTGTCGTACATCTTCACATCCAATTTTTTTTTCACTTTGTGTTTTATGGCATATCAACCTTAGTTGGTTATTTAATACCAGTTTAGCATAAGAACACAGTTTAACTGTCAAAACATTTCTATATCAAATAATTCATTTTAGTCAAAACAGTTCTATTTCAAGCAGTTCAGTTTAGCAAAAGTACGCAGTTCAGTTCTATTTGACCTATAGATAGGAACTTATCAGGTGCTACCACTCCGGGCTAGAGTAGACATGGGAGTGATGGCAATGAAGGGGTACTTCACATTCTCTAAAGCCCCAGCATTACTTAAACCTCACCATCAGTTTGTCTAGTGACATAATCAGGACACTCGGGGGGGGGTCTTACGCCTCTGTAGAAGTGCAGTCGGTGTATTCTACAGCCTCAGTCGACTGGGCAATTTTTTTACTTTAATAAAATAAATAAACCTTATAATATCTAGTGTCTTTTATAATCTAAGATAAAGTAAAGTTGTCGACCAGAAGGCTCCCTTTTCAATAGCTACTACACTGAGATGTAGAGGAGGGCGCTAATCTTTTTCCAGGATTGCTCCACTTTACCCTTGATACGTACCTTATATTGCTGAGTGTGAAGCAAGGAAGTATCAAGTACCATTTTTAAAGTCTTTGGTATGACGCCACTTGGGATTGAACCCAGGTCTCCCAGAACATTGGTGAACACTCTACCCACTAGACCATTTTTTGGGGGGGTTAAAAAAAAATTGTGACAAAAATATGGACTAGGTTCTTTAGCCTTGGTAAGGCAACCAATCTAGAAGTAAAACTCTGAATTCAAACTAGTTTTACTCCGCTTCAAAATTGACTGCGTGTCAGATCCTGGAGGGGTTGGGTAAACAGTTGTCCCAACGTTTGGAAACAGACTATTTTTCTAAAGGCCTTTAACTTAAACTAACCAAACTAATGTCGAGAAAATGCATTTAAATACCTCTACACATTACAAGTTAAGGCGCCTATGTAAGGTGTGATGTAATGGTTAGTAAGCTAGACTAGTCAACAGTTACTAGTGAGTTGGAGTCTCACTGAGTGCTTCATACATCCAGCCTTCTGTCATATTTAAGCAAGGCTTATTAGATAATTATACATAGAACAAGTTGGTTTATGTGCCACTAAAACAAAAGCAAAATTCGTCTGACATTTGTCATCTTGTGGTTAGTACTTAAATTTATTTCAGTACGTTTTATTTCAATATTACAAGTATATTAAACTATTTCAGTAAACTTAAAATTATATAGTTACAATTAAGCATTCACCTGAAAATTAAGCTTTCACATTTATAGAGAAATGAGAACTTCTTTAGTGACCGAGAAAACGTCTAAAAAATGGTGATGTTTATCAATCAGACAAAAAAAAATTACCTTTTATACTACGATATAAAACGGTGGGGGTTAGCAAAACTTCATATAGAATAAAAATTGTACAAACATTCAAAATAATTGTAAACATTTTTTTTTTACCTTTTAATCTTTCCACAGCAAACTCCTCGAATTCTTGAAGAGAAATCGATTCAGTCGGCGGTAACTCGTAAAATGAAAGTTTAGGTTTATTTTCCAGGTACTTTTTGCTTGTGTTCAACGACGACTTTCTCAGCTTGGTATGGGCTATCTCCATGATTAGAGGAAAGCAAAGAAAAAAGTCCGCCTTTTTTTCTCTAATGCAAAAACTTGTCACCAAAATCCAACTAAGACAAATGCATTCAACCTTGTTTTCTTTTTTTCAGTTTCCCGCCAGCTTGGCTGCTGCTGCTACTTGGCCAAATAATCACATTTTTTTTTCTCGGGACAACGAGAGTTGGTTTTCTTTCGGAATAAACTTAAAATCTAAAATCGTTTTAATAAATATTTAATAACATAACAAGATATTTTATAATTGTAACTGAATGTAATTCATAGAAGTTTATTGATTTGTTCTAGAAGCGTCATGAGTTCTTGCGTTAAAAAGTAACACAAACTTTGTAAGTTTATACGAAAAACACGTCTGCTCAAAGATATAAATGTGACTTGTTAAAGATTATTTATCATCAGTTTATTTATCTATTTCTCAATTTTTATTAAACAATTCAACGAACGGAAGATTATAGATGTTGTTAATAAAATAAAGGATACTCGCTCTGAATCTAATTGCCTAGGCACCTCGGTGAGTGTCGTAATTTACTAAGCTTTTTGCTTAGATGTGTCACAAGACCTAATGAATGGGGCACCTAATGATAATCGAACTCATTTGCGAAGGTTTGCTAGCCTAGATTGCAAACCATGGTAGTGTAATAGTTAGCAAGGTAGACTGGCAAACCTTAACGAGTGAAATCGAGTCTCATTATGTGCCCCATTTATACGGCCTTGTGCCGCATCCAAAGAAAAAGCTTAGTTAATTACTACAGAATCTAGTAACCTTCTCTCACTCGAACACGTGTTGTACTGATTTGAAATGTGATAGAATTGCTGCCCGTGTAGACTGGAAGACCATGATGTTTGAGATCGAGGTTTATTGAGTAACCCATATTTTCGGCCTTGTGCCACATCTAAGTTAAGCTAAGTAAAGAATTAAATGACCCTAAGAAATAAGTGGTGACTGAGTCTGATATCGGCATTTCCTGTTATATGATTTCACCCACGCATCATGTGGGTTAAAGTGGATCGCCTGGTCCCAGAGGGCTTCCTCGCCCCCAAGCAATACCTATTTGGCAGGATTGAGTTTATTGCTTTGCGCCTAAAGTGCCTAAAAAGGGTAATGCTGAGGAAATCAAGATTTTTTTTGTAATGGTCACGCCGGAGTCTGTTCGTGCGTGGACCTATTATGATATAATTTCATTTCAAATCTGACGTGATGAGATGAATAACTAAATACTAAATTAAATGCTATCATAAAATCTATTAAAATATACTTTAATCAGTAGTTCTCTTAAATAATTCATATTTATTATTTTGTTTTATCTTAGAATTAATTAACAGCAAATACAAAGGTTTGATTTTTTTTGTTTTCTTATCAAAAGGGTGAAAATGAAATGTTAAGATTAAATAGAATATTACAAATATATTATAATGTACAATACTAAACAGATACCAAATATAATTTATTTTGTTTAGTATTTTTATTTATTTAAAAAAAAATAAACTATTTACAGGTTTTTTTTTAATTTTAGAAAATAAAATCAACGGTAATTAAATAATATCTATAAATATATAACATAATTCATGTTTACTGCATAAAATTTGCGAATATTTGAATCATAAACCATATCACACACAGACAGACAGACAGACACAGACACACACACACACACACACACACACACACACACACACATATATATATATATATATATATATATATATATATATATATATATATATATATATATTATATAAGTACATTGCAGGAGATTTATATCCATGATTGTATTTCATTTTAAATTACATAATCAATTTCGTCTTTTGAAAAAATCGCAGCTGATACACCCGGAGTGGAAATACAGGCATCTGAAACGTCTGGGTCAAAAAGGTTCGCATTCGAATTAAGGATGAATGACGGTAGATTTCAATCTTTCTCTTCCTCTCCTCACTTTCTCTCTCTCTCACACACACACACACACTAAAACTGGCCACAGGATTTCTGGAAATCAAATTTAATAATATATTTATTTTATTAATTTACCCGTTTTCAACAAACTCATTAAAGAATTACGAAATCCCCCCAGCTATGTCGTCAGCAGATCAGATTAAGACAGGTTCGTTCCTTGCTACTGGTACCATGTAATCTAGTACAATATTACCTGCAGGAGAGGAGATGGGCACCGCCATGTAATCCCCTCATTATCCAGAAAATCAAAGGAAATTACTCGGCATAGCATATCAACGACCTCCACAGGTTATGAGAAACAAATAAAAACGCCCCTCTCCTTTCAAAATTTATTCTAATAATTTTTTCTTTAAAACTACACGAACCATTGATTTTCATTATTTGATAATAAGCAACAGTCAAATAAAGACCTTGCCCGTGTGCTGGGAAAAGTGTCACCGATGAAGGTGACGGTCGTTTGATAATTATCGAAACACTGGGACAGAAACAGTTCCTTAAGGAGCCACGCAAATATATTTGAATGTTTTGAGATTCGAAATTGGCAGAATTGTTTCTATATGAAGAAATTGCTTTTTTTGGTTTTCGAGCCTTAAAACAAACTGTTGCCTTGGAGCTGGAGGACCACCAGAAACATCACCTCCCCAGTGTACCATATTCCAATGTCCGGAGTTTAATTGTAATGCTCGAGGTGACCCATACTACTGACCTCGTGCGACAACTAAGCTAAACTTAGTAAACCATGTGTTTAGTTTATATTAATGTGTTTGTTTTAGCTTTGCTAAGCTACAAATTTGTGTTAGATCAGCTTTCCTGGTTCCAATGTCATCGGATTTAAAACATGAGAAATATTTTTTTTATTTTAACTAGTTTCGAAAATTTGTATACTTGTTTAACTAAAATTCAAACTACAAATGCTTCTATAATATTAAAACGCAAAAAAAACACACGTTATTCGTTTTAATTAAAGTAACAAAAAAAGAAAGAAAAGGGAAATGATAAATTAAAGAGAGCAGCAGAATAAAAGAAAGAGAGAAGGAGAAAGAGAAGGAGTAGGAGGAGGAGGAGGAGGAGAGTTAACGTTGAAATCTCGTCCAGACGAGATTTCATTTGTATCTACGACAGTTTGGGCGTTTTGTTTCTTTGGAATTAAGTCAATTATGGTGTCTGTTTCACTTGCCTTAGTCGAAGGATGGCTTCCTTTTGTAGCCATCGTTCTGGTGAGTTCATATATTGTTTTGATTATTTATTTGTCTGATATTTCTTCCCATATTTATCCTTGTTTTTCAATACTCCGTTTTTTTTTTGTTAGACCTATCTGTTGCGCAATGCTATTCACAGAATAAGCCACCAGCTTTCTTGGGCATTTGTTTTGATTCATAAAATTTTCTTCGACTTTATTTTTCCGCATATTTAATTCTTCTACGTTAAGTTTAATTTGTTTTAGATGATATTGTATTAGTTGATTACATTTATAATTATTAAAATTATCTGTAATATTATGGTCCGTATTTTTTTTCACCTCCCAATCGTTGAAATCAATGAAAATGAAAAAAAAAAAACCCCAAAGAAACCAAAACAAAAAACAGTGATTATTTGTTTTGTTATTGTTTATATATATATATAAGTATATATTTATATATATATATATAAGTAAGTAAAGTTGGCGACCATAGTCGAGGGTAACCCGAAGGCTCCCTTTTCGATAGCTACTACACCAAGGTGTAGGGGAGGGCGCTACTCCTTCCCTGGATTGCTCTACTTTACCCTTGATCCGTACCTTATAATGCTGAGTGTTAAGCAAGGAGGCATCAAGTACCATTTTTTTGAGTCTTTGGTATGACTCGACCTGGGATTGAACCCAGGTCTCCCGGGCCATTGGCGAACACTCTAACCGCTAATTAAACTACTAGCTTATTTCAATAAATAATCCCAAAACACAAAATAAAAAAAAATCGCTATTAAAAATTTTTTTAAAAAAAGCGTTAGTTTCATTTTTTAAAATGATTTCATTCCCGAAAAAGAAATTTTTTAAACGATCTTTTTCATATTTGATATATAATTACTTTCATTTTTGTTCTGTAAAAAGGGTTGACAATCATTATTTTATGAAAAGATGTTATCAGTAGATAAATTTTTGATCGCTTCACAAAAAAAAAAAAAAAAAAAAAAAAATCTTTATTAAATTTGATAATGTGTATTAATTCCTCAATTGAATTTAAGTTTTGTCCTAAAATTATTTGATGATTAAAATGTTATTGCACTTATTTTTATTTTACTCATTTGAAATCGTTCACACACACACACACACATATATATAAGTTATTACTTTCATTTTTAGCTATGTAACTAAATAGAATATAGAAGGTAATTACTATATAAAAAATCTTTACTGTAAATACATTCTTGACCGTTAGTTAACTTTAAAAGTCGCAAAAATCTTTATTAAATGTGATGTTTATTCATTTCACAATAAAATTTAAGTACCACTTATGAATTTTGGGGATCTTTATATTAAAATTACCTGATAAAAGTTTCTTACACATTTATTTTTATTTTAATCATTTGAAATTGTCCATTCGGCTTTTTTTTGTGGGGTTTATGAAGTGTTTGATAGATAAATAAGATAATAAAAGAAAAAAAATATGAATTTAACTGGTTACTTCATTCAAAACTCTTCTCTTTAACAAAAATCAATAAGCTATTCTTGATTTATATTTTTGTTTATTTTTGTTTTTGTTGGAACAAGTTTCAGGTTTTATAATGTACTCTTACCTTATGACGTTTTAATATAAAATTACCTCCTCCTAGCCTCTAACAAATTATTTTTCTAAAAACAAAATTAAACATTTGTTTTTGATTATTATTATTTTTTTTTTTTTTCGTTCGTTCTGTTTCTTCGACCTCGAAACAAATTGTTGTTAATGGCGTTACTGTTTAAAAAAAAAACTTATGAACACAAACATTGGGTTTAATTGAAAATTAATTATCTTAATTGATTGTTTTTGTTTCTGTTTAGCAGCTGTTACAGAAGGACAACTTGTCGCTTGCGAATATCTTAGCTGTTTTTAAATGACACTTTATGTTTGTGAAGGATATATAATGAATTTACACAAAATTTAATTCATTTTTTTTTCTTTTCATTCTTATATTCAATTTACCTGATTACGTCTTGTGTCATTAAAATAGTTTATTTTTTGCGGATGGAAGAGCACCCTCTGTAGAAATGCAGTCGGTGTATTCCACAGCCCCAGCCGATTGGGCTGTGTAGCGAATTGAAAATGTACTTTTTAAATGTAAATGTTTAAAAGAATTTAAAAAAAAAAAAAAAAGACTAAAAGTTGCTCTCATATCTGGATGTTAGAAAAAAATTGTACATTACTGCAAACATTTTCTCCAACAAGCTATAGACCTGTTGGTTGGGCTGTCTGTATTTCCTGCATAAGAAAAGTTGTCCTTGGTATGACACTAAACTGCGTCTGATGATGCTCCAAATCTGGAGATTTGGGGAGGAGTGTGGAATACCTCTTCATTGCCATTACTCTCAGGTCCACTCTGACTTGAAGTAGTAGCACCTGTTCAGGTTTCATCTCTGGGTCAAATAGATCTGTGTACTAGATAGGTATAAGACCGTAGTCGAGGGCGACCAGAAGGCTCCCTTTTCAATAGCTACTACACCGAAGTGTAGGGGAGGGCGCTACTCCTTTCCCTGGATTGCTCCACTTTATCCTTGATACGTACCTTAAATTGCTGAGTGTTAAGCAAGGAGGTACCAAGTACCATTTTTAAAGTCTTTGGTATGACGTGACCTGGGATTGAACCCAGGTCTCCCAGACACTCTACCCACTTGGCCAATACTTGATATCATATAACTGTGTACCAAAAAACTCTTAAGAAACTTTGCAAAAATGTAAATATATACCTATAATGCATGCAGTTCCCTAACCTCTAGATATAAAATAACCTAGATTGACTTGCTATTACAATCAATTACTCCTACATGATGATTTTTGGAAAAGTACTTAATATAAACACTATCAGCCTTTGTACAAACAAATTTTTGTAGTAATTGAAACGCCTTGTAAATAACTTTTTAAACATGAATATCTCCAACTCTTGTAAAAGAATTTTTTATATTAGTCTTAGTTAAAAGTATGGCTAGGGTAATCTAAAGCCAAATGTTTTTAGACCTTATTTTTTGATGCAAGTATCATGGGGGTGGAGAGAGAAAAGTTATCATAGACAAGCCAGTTCACCAAAACTTTTGGGTTACCCTTTCTAAACTTTTAATCTGGACTAATATATTTTTCCCCAACTTTAATGGCACAAAGATTATGATAAGATTAAATTGTATCCAAGCTTTGAGTGATTTTCTGTTAAAAGTACTTTGAGGTATCGAGAATGCTGAAATAAAAAATGTTTTTGTGGCCCAGTGTCGACTTCAACTGATTTATGTTATTGAATATTTGATTTTAGCATGTTTTAGTTCTCTGGTTCAAATAGAGTTTATTACCACTTAATGGGACCACAGAAATCCATTAGTACAACTTTTTTTCAAGTAGGAAACAATAATTGCCTTGCTTTGATTGGATCATGATGATTATACTCTTTACGGATACATATTACACAACAAACAATATCTACTCTACTCCATAACAAATCGTGCTGGCTTCCACTATTTTTTAAGAACCAATTAAAAGAATGTAATTTTAATTGTTAGATATCGTCAAATTTTAAGGTTGATTTTAAACAAACTTTAATTTTTATGTTATGTTATTATTTGTACATTATTTTCAAAAATTAAGCCAACCTCATTAAAAGAGGGTTTATATCTATCTATCTATCTATCTATCTATAGATGAGGCCCACTGAAAATAAATTTCTCTGAGTGTCTTTTTATTTTCTAAGCTAAAGCTGACGTTGAAGAAACCCTTAGAACAGGTCACATGCGGCTCTTAAGGCCAATCCATACAGCACTATCTACCAACTTTCCAAATTTTCTCTTTGCCTTTTGATGTTGACTTTTAAGATGTACCCTTACAACTGCTGATGGAATTCATTGATCTTCAGTGTTTAGAAGATTTGAAGTCTCCAAGTTTCTTACCTTCCACATCCATGATTTCTCTAAGATGCACGTGCTTCCATTTGGATTATTCCCCAACCTTACCACCCACATCCCGCTAGTAGTGAACATGTATGGCACTACATACTGCTGTGAGCAAATTGTTCTCTAAAATGGAACATGCCAAGAATAAGTTTGCCTTTTCAACTATCAAATCATCATTTATCTAATGTTATCCTGTCAACCTCTTCATTTAACTTTTATAGCAAATCTTTTTGTGATTGCAAACATGAGATTTCTCATTAATAAATTATAATTTTTACCTTGTGAATTTAAATGTTTTGTTTCTCTCTTTTTAAGAGTGTCACCCCGAATTCTACGGAGTTAAGCTTTGTAGTTCTTAAGCTGGAATGGTGGAGGACCCCGCCTTAGAATTTTATTTGTATTGCAGATTATTTACAATTTTTAATAGTGTTATTTCTTTTTAGTCTTTTAAGGTTTTAAGTAAAGTAGTTTAAAATAGGAAATATTTTTCTGTGGAGTTCCTGTTCTGTCGTGGCTAAGTTGCTCGACTGCGGTTTCAAAGTGAGTGAGTTCAAACTGCAGTTGTGCTATTATGTTCACTTTCAGACTAATATCCTGAGGAGAGGTGTAACCCCCCCCCCTAGTTATAGATTATATTGTATCACTTCTATTTTTCTACAAGGATGGACTTGGCATTTTATAACCCATGAAGGTTGATATGTCATTAAACAAAGAACCCAAACCAAAATATCTTTCTTGCTTATCTTTATTCTTATGGTTTTGATGTCTACAGGATTTATTTGACATGGTCAAATATTACAAAGCTTTCTAAACTTTTTGCACTGCAATCCCAGATCGGGTCATACCAAAGACTCAAAAAATGGTACTTGATGCCGCCTTGCTTAACACTCAGCATTATAAGGTAAGGATCAAGGGTAAAGTGGGGTGATCCTGAGAAAGGAGTAATGCCCTCCCCTACACCTTGGTATAGTAGCTATCGAAAAGGGAGCCTTCGTGTTACCCTCGACTACGGTCGCCAACTTATATGTAAGCAAAGTTTTGTTAACCAGCCAAATATACTATTCAGAATATATATAAAAAGAAATGATTCAATGAAAAAGTTCATAGACAAATCAATGTGCCTTGAGATTATCCATGACATAGTTTAGAAAGTTCTTATATAGAGAAAGCTTTTATAGATATTTACTCCTATTATTTGCAAACAAAATTGCCTTATTACTGTAAATATCCATCTAGTATTTTAACCCTTTTGATGTTGCACATTTGGCAACAAATAGCTATTTTCAGTGGGTACACAACACAAGATACAAAACTTTTGAGTAATGTGGACTAAGTTGCGTCTTGCGCATTAAGTTTATTTGTGTGACTTGAATTGCTCACCACACCAAAAGAGTTAATAACTATTACAGAACAATAAAGTTTAATTAGATATTACAAATTTTCTATGTCAAATATTCATTGTGCATGTCTGATTATAGATACCATAAATGATTGTTTAATAAAAAAAAAAGAAAGAAAAGAAAATAATTTTCTGTTACCTCGAAAATATATGCATTTGTTTAGTTTATAGCTTTGAAAGAATAAAAAAACTATCCTTTATATTCAAAACTTAGTTGTCACAAAAAGTAATTATAGTTGGTGCTTAATGATATAAATGGTATACATTTTATTCCAGCATATTTGGTGGGAGTCCCCATGGTGTAGTAGTTATGACATCATAATAAGCTAGTTTGAACTCCAGTTGTGCTATTACATTCTCTTTTTGATTTAATACCCTTGGGAAAGGCATGAACTTTCTTATCCCCCAGCTATGAATTAAATAGTATCACTTCTGTTCTTCTACAAGGATACGTTTGACATTAAATAACCCATGCTGGTTGATATGCTATTAAAGAAACTAAACCAATCAACCAGGAATAACTTTGTTATCTAGTAAAAGTAAAGTTAGCAACCTTTGTCGAGGGTGATCTGAAGGCTCCCTTTTCAATAGCTACTACACTGAGATGTAGGGGAGGGGTGCTACTCCTTTCCCAGGATTGCTCCACTTTACCCTTGATCCTTACTTTATAGTGCTAAGCAAGGTGGCATCAAGTACCTTTTTTTTTTTTTTTTTTTTTTTTTTTTTTTTTTGTGAGTCTTTGGTATGACTTTACCTGGAATTGAACCCTGGTCTTCTGGACATTCTACTCATTAGGCTAATGGCCCAGTATCTTTGTTATCTAATTTGCTGTTAATTTCAGTAAACCTGTTTCCTCAAATGATATCAATTAGCTGTTTCCATCTGCTGTCATTTGGCCATGAGATTGTCATAACTGTACGTATTTACCCAACCCATCTGTCACAGGCAGAATATGACATAGTCAATTTTTAAGTGGAATATAACTGGTTTGAATTCTGAGTTTTCATTCTCAACTGGTTACCGTGTCAAGGCTAAAGAGACCAGTCTACCCTTCTATTTACCTATAGCTTGAGGTTGAAAAGATAGATTCTTGAATTTCCTAAGAACGTTTATGTCAAGTGAAATGCAAACAGCCTCCTCCAAGGACTGAACTCAGTTCAAGTCCATTTTGTATGACCATGTGCACCTCCTCAACTGTGCTCTTGACTGTTAATATTTATTAATACATCACATAACATTAAAATTTTCTCTCTTTTAAATTAGTCACTTGTGTCAAGATTCATGCTTTATTGTCATTTTCATATCATGATTCTTTTGACTCTCACTTGCCAGCCATCCCTGTTGGTGATCACTCTTATTCGGTCTTCTAGTCGGCATTTGGTGTCTGCATGGTTGCTGCTCAATTAACACTGGTATGTCCATGTGTAGGAGTTCACTGGAGAATATTGCTTATGAGTTCAGTTCTTCAGCATTGCCTAGCATGTTTAGTTTGTGTGATGGGAGGCAACTGGCTGTACAGCTATTGTTTTGTAGGTTGCTTGTTTCAGGATTTGTTCAAAACAGTATATAGCACCTTTGTATAGTTCCCATTTAGCTTTTTCTCCAGAATTTTGTTACAGTCCAAGTAGTGCAGCCATACAGTGGTAATGACATGGCCACAGCTCAAAAGAAGTCCTGTTTTATTCTATCATTGAGATCAGATTTCCATATGTTCAGTAACCTATCAATAACAGTCCATGTTTTATCTATGTGTATGTTGATATTGCTTTCAGTATATGAACTGGCTTGCCATTTAATGATATGTTGCCATCCTGAGTAAAACTCATAAACAGTTTTATCTAAGTTCACTTAGATAGAGCCCAATGCCTCTTGCTGCCTGCTACAGGCTATGCAGTAGAGATTTAGCTTGAGCAGGTGTATTTGCAAGAAGTACTAGATCATCTGCATATATTTTGATAAAACTGATTGAAGATTTTGTTTTAAATTATTTTTCTATTTGTAGCCATAGTCAAGAATTTGGAATACAACTTCAGATTATTCACTTTTCTAACCAGTCAACTGTATTCAGCTCTTCATATAGTGAATTTATTACTGCTACAGACTATTTATTAAATCACCCTGTCAGCTGAGTGTCCAGGGTATGACACTAAACCATCTGATGGTGAAGCTCCAGTCCTGGTGGTTTGGTTAATGTAGAGTACCCACTTCATTGTCATTACTCCCTGGCCAAACTCTTGAGCCACAGTGGTCGTATTTGTTAGGGTCCTATCTATGGGTCAAAAAGAACTATTCAATCATTTTATTATATTTGAAACTATATATGTGTGAAAACTAATGATTTATATCTAATTAGATCGAATACCTGATACATAGAATTACTTATGTTTAATAGCAATACTTGAAACCTTTGTTTCTGTGTAAGCAAATGAGCTCTAGCTTGCTTAAGGATAATGTTACCTACAAACTATTCACTTACAAATCCTATAGATATATGTATAAACAGGATTTAGCATTAAATAATCATCAAGGGTTGATCTACCATTAAATCAAATAACCTTATGCTACCGGCCAATTGGCATGATGATTAGAGTGTTCACTCATAGTCCAGGAGACCAGGCTTCAATTCTAGGTCAAGTCATACCAATGACTCAAAAAATGGTACTTGATGCCTCTTTGTTTAACACTCAGCATTATAAAGTAAGGATCAAGAGTAAGTGGAGCAATCCAGGGAAAGGAGTAGTGCCCTCTCCTATGCTTCGGTATAGTAGCTATTAAAAAGGGAGACTTTGGGTCATCCTTGACTATATTCAGCCAACTTATAACTTATCAAATATGTAAATATTTTTAACAATTACCATCTCCTTTTATTGTATTTTGATAACATATTTTTAACAAACGCAAATAGATGCATACTCTACTTTTATTTTTCAATTAATAAAATATTAAATTATCTGTCAAATAGTTTTGTTACTTATATCTCTAACTTTTATCAGTTATTGTATTATAGAAGAAATTTGCAATATTAGCTGGGTTTTGTAAAATAAGATAAGTAATTCAGAGTAGAAAGGTGATATACTTGGGTGAGTCAAAAGTTTTGCAATATTTTTGTTACATAAGGCATAATTGGGCTGCTTCAGAGCAGAGGTGAAAGTGATGAACCACACTGGATTAAGATGCTGAGGCCACCTGATACTCTACGAGTGTTACTTGCCAGATTTGTGTCTTTAGGCACAGCCTCCAGCTCCTAGTTTTTAGACCTACCTAATGATTGTTGATGTTCTCACAAATCGAGTGGCATGTCTTGAACTATCTGCTTACTGTTCTGAAATCAAATGTGCCTTCCCATTTTGTACAATGGTTTTGGTTGCTTACACAGCGTTATGGCCCAGTTTGAACTTGGAAATCATAGGTTCCCAAATTAGACTACATTGTTCATTCATTTGTGTGGCTTTGAAATCATACACATAGTGAAGCACAGTGTGTCAGACCACAAACTAACATGATACTACCAAGCTCAGTGGGTACCTTCCACTGCTTGAACTTCTTTGGTCAGATGATGTATGTGCTGCAAACCATCATGTACTAAAATATTGCAAAATTTTTGACTCTCCATTATAGGTTAGCCCTGTTGGGTGGTGGTGTAGAAGACTCTGACTTTATCTGTGCAGTGGGGTAAGAGCACTCCAACCAGTGTTCTGGATATGACATTAAACCATCTGTTGGTTGGTTGGTTGGTGGTTTCTTTGTTTAATGGCATGTCAACTCTTTTTAGGTTATTTAATGCCAAACCCATTCTCCTAGAAGAACAGTAGTGGTACTATTTAGCCCATAGCTGGGAGGATAAGGAGGTTCATACCTTTCCCAAGGGTATTTGCCCGAAAGTGAACGTAATAGTGCAACTGGAGTACGAACTCGCGTACTACGATTCCGCAGTCCATCGCTTTAACCATTACACCACGAGGACACCCCCTCCATCTGTTGGTGAGGCCCCAGTTATGCTAGAGCTTTGGGGAATGTGGAATACCCATTTCATTGCTATTGCTCCCAGATCCACTCTAGCCCAGAGCGGTTGTACCTGATAGGGTCATATCTATGGATCAAATAGAACTGTTTGACATTTACATTGTGTGCAAACAAATGACTTATACTAAATTGAATTGTTTGAAATAGAACTGTTTGAAACTTAACAGTATGTACACTAATGACTGATGTTTAATTGAATTGTTAGTAATACATAGCAATGCTTGGAGCTATTTAATTTTTTTTTTTTCTTTTTTTTTTTTTTTTTTACAAATCATATATATATCTAATATATATGTATAAATTGGATTTGGCATTAAATAACCTATAATGGTTGATATGTCTTAAAACCAAACCTTGCCGAGTCAGCTAAGAAGTAAGACCCCCCAACAAATGTCCTGGATATGACGCTAAACAATCTGATGATGAGGTTCCAATAAGGCTGTAACTTTGGGGAATGTGAAGTATCCCTTCATTGCCATCGCTCCCTGGTCCACTCTGGCCCAGAGTGGTAGCACCTGATAGGGTCCTATCTATAGATCAAATAAAATTAACCTGCATATTTATGCTAAACTGAATTGCTCAAAATAGAACTGTTTTGACATTTAACTGTGTGGGGACAAAAACTATACTTATACTGAATTGTTTGAAATAGAACTGTTGGACGGTTGAAATGTTGTAACTGTTATTACAACCATTAAGTTCTGTTTGATCATTCTGGCTTAGTTTTCATGAACTTTAGCTCTGGCTTTTAGATAGAGGGCGTATAATAACCAAACTTTGGTATCTGCTATAATGTTGTGATAGTTTTTAAAAAAATTGGCAGAAACAAAAATGAGACAAAGTTGTTTTTATCAGGAAAAGAAACGCCTGACATATGGTCACAAAAAATCCCAATCACTTTATTGCCTAGGTTACAACTTCCCTCTGGCCCCGTTTGAAAAACATGTGAAGTTGTATTTCCAAGTCAATCAAGGAAAAATCAATTCTTTTACAAAATGTAGCTCACCCTCAATAGGGGTTGGGTACTTAGTCCTGAAATTTAGGTTGTGACTTATTGCTTTTACAGTAACGTACTGGCTGCCCTTTTAAAAAATCCCTAAGTCTTGTGAGTGTGTCTGATTATCTATTGTATCTACAACAAGAGTTCTCATGATTGAACTTTTTATTGTTGGTAACACAGCTGGGTACCAGGGTCACTGGTTGTGGGTGGCAGATTGTTACCAAATTTTAAAAAAATTTAAAAATTTCTCCAATCCCTGATGTGTACAATTATTAATCAGTTACATTTATTTTGTATAAAATCTGTCAGCAGATATCTTGTGACATTCTAAATTGTGGCAATATAGATACTTTTGAAATATTGGTAACCTTTATCGCAAAAGTAAAATGGTGCCTGGATACTTTCAGATAGTTATTTGAGAATGTCAAATGCAGTTAGTAAAAAAAACGACTCCCTTTTAATTGCAGTTTGTATTTAATCCTCATCTGACTTTTCTTCTTACTCCTGAAGGAGGTCATTCTGTTGGCTGGGTTTGTAGAATACACTAACTGCAACTTCTGCAGAATGGTAAGACCTTCCTCTTAATGAGGGCAGCTGTTGGTGGTAACTCATAATGTCTTAGGAAGGGATCCTGGTGGCTGAGCATTCTGTGACCCAGTTAGTAAGTGTTCACTCCACTTCAGTCTTTGCTTGGATTAGAAGGGAAGCCAGTGATCTTATCTAATCGATCTGCTGGTCATGTCAAGCTCTTGCTCCTATATGATTAAGTCTCAACCATATTCTACAATTTGCTTTTTTGACAAAAAAACACCCAACCATTTTTATCTTCAAGGTTCTAGAAAGCAGTGGCTAAGGGTCAACCACATCGAGAGCAATAGTTGATGAAAATTTTTTCTACCAATGTATTAAAACAAAATCATATATATAAAAAACAAACAAACAAGTTCTGGCATTTAATAATCCACAAGGTTTGACATGCCATTAATTACAAAATCAAATCTTGAAGGAGGAAACACTCTTGTATCCTATCTTACAGACATTGTTGATACCATGGTTTTTGACTCGGGCATTGCTATTCTTATTATGTTTGGTTTGTGACAGTTTTCTGTAAAGAGCTCTCTCTTAGCTGAGGGTGGTTTCACACAAGGCTACAGCAAGCCTAAATTCCAGTTCCTGGGTTTGAATTCAGGGTTTTCCTTCTCTTAGACTGGTTGCCATACCAAGGCAAGAGTCTACCTTACTATATTACATATTGTTAGTGGGAGAAGAAATAGATTCATACCATTCCTAAGGGTAATGAAAATTTGAACTCTACTTACCAATTGCATTTTCCACACTGACAAACAATTACTCCTCTTTATATTGGATACTTATTTAAAAGTAACACTTTTGAATAATGTAATTATTTGTGTATAACATGCATCTCTGACTTTGGACTATGAAATTATGGAGAGAAAAATTCTTGTGTATTGTATGTACTGTTTCTTTTAGAACTTGTAACTACTGAATTTAATGTAAATGTAGCTTTTGTTCAATTTTTTCTTTGTTTGTGCTGAATAAAAATAAGAATTTATACAGTTTACATTATGTCTTAAATCACTTAATTTACACAGTTTTACACAAAAATACAACTTTATGGTGAAAATAAGCTCAAATGAGCGGAAAGAAACTTATAAACAAACACTCATTCTAGTGGATATTTCTCTGTAACAATATAAAACATTTACTTTTTCCCCCAGTCACATGCCTCAGAATATCCAAGTGAATTCTCATGTATAATACACACCCCTAACATTCGGTTTGAAAAAATCTAGAAAAATCATGCGTCTTATACACAAATAATTATAAAAAGCCAATGAGATGATTATAAGCTTAACTCAGCTAAATTTTTTTTATGATAAGAAATGGTTTTCAAAATGATTATCATCTAAAGAAAGTACAAGGGCAAAGACAGGTATATAACCAGCCCAATTGTGAGTGGTGGGACTGAAAATACAATCATTCTAGTCTTATGAATATCCTGTCTAGTTAGATATTTAGTTTTTATGAATTTTTGACCTCAGCTGACATTTTAATTACATCTTGCTTCATTCATTTTAAGGTTAACATCTTTATTTTTCAGTCTAATCTGCATGTGATGCTGTGTCTGATAGAGTAACAACAGAATGCTTACTCATTTCTGGTACTTGAGTTGTATAGGAGAGTAGAAGAGACTTAGGCTGTCCACTTGTAAACTGTTTCATAAATGTCACTATGATTATAAGTACAAGTGGTTGCTGCTGCTTTTTTATCTGTAAATTATTAACAATACATGAAAGAGCACATGATTTTTGTTTTGATTTATGGGTTTGTGTTGAGAAAGAACAAACCATAAGTAGCTGTAAGTAAATATTAGGAAACAGTTTTAGATTTGAGTTTGTAGAGAAGATGTCTCGTGGTTAAAAGGTATCTCTTTTCCCAACCCCTCCACCTTGAACAGAATGTGACATAAAGTTAATTTTTAAACAAAGCATAATTGGTTAGAATTCTGAGTTTTCCTTCTTCTAAATGATTTACCAAATGATGGTTAAAGAACCCAGTCTGCTCTACTATTCATCCTTAGTTGGAGGGAGAATAGTTTCCCAAAGGTATTAGCACTATAAGAAATGCAAATAGCTTCATCCATGATTTGAACTCAAGTTGCTAGTATTCCAATGACAATAACTTTTATACCATGAGTGTCTCCTTTCATACATACATACATACATACATACTTCTTTGTGTGTGTGTAAGCAACATTAATATTTGTCGACTTTACCAAGGCTCTCGACTCCATTCACAGAGGAAAAATGGAACAAATCCTACTAGCGTACGGCATACCTAAAGAAACCGTAGCGGCAATAACGATTCTCTATAGAAACACTAAAGTAAAAGTACGATCACCGGATGGAGACACAGAATACTTCGACATTGTAGCAGGAGTACTACAAGGGGACACGCTGGCTCCATACCTCTTTATCATTTGTCTAGACTACGTACTTAGAACATCGATTGACAAAATCAAAGAGAATGGCTTCGAACTGACGAAGAAAAGAAGCAGAAGATACCCCGCAACAACAATTACCGACGCCGACTACGCCGATGACATAGCGATACTGGCAAATACACCTGACCAAGCCGAAACACTTCTGCATAGTTTGGAACGAGCAGCAGCAAGCATAGGCCTCCATGTTAATGCACACAAAACGGAATATATGTGCTATAACCAAACGGGGGACATCTCCACTCTAGAAGGAACCCCTCTTAAACTAGTAGACAAATTCACGTACCTAGGAAGCAGCGTCAAATCAACCGAAAAGGACATCGAAACGAGGTTAACGAAAGCATGGACAGCTATCAATAGGCTATCGACTATATGGAAATCAGACCTAACCGATAAAATGAAACGCAGTTTCTTCCAGGCAGCGGTCACATCGATACTGCTATATGGATGCACTACATGGACGCTAACAAAACGGCTGGAGAAGAAACTAGATGGCAATTACACAAGAATGCTGCGTGCAATCCTGAACAAGTCCTGGCAGCAACATCCCACAAGACACCAACTGTACGGCCACCTGCCCCCTATCACGAAAACTATTCAAGTTGGACGAACCAGACATGCAGGACATTGCTGGAGAAGCAGAGATGAACTCATAAGAGATGTACTCTTATGGATCCCCACACATGGCCGCGCAAAAGCAGGACGACCAGCACGAACGTACATTCAGCAGCTATGTGAGGATACAGGTTGTTGTCCTGAAGACCTACCTAGGGCGATGAACGATAGGGAGGAGTGGCGAGAGAGGGTCAGGGATATCTGTGCTGCCAGCACGATATGATGATGATATATATATATATATATACACACACACACACACACTCCTATATGTATAATAGTTCTGTCAGTGATATTGAGTACTATTTAATAATACTGCAAAATTTGGTCGACCATTGACTCACCAAGTGAGCTAGTGATAACCATAAAATATTACTATTTTATTTTAAGAAAAAAATCTATTTATTTATTAAGGAAAATGTGACGATAAACAGTATTACTAATATCAAATTTAAGTTAAAAAGGTTTTTTAGGGTTTTATCTGATTTCTATTTAAGATTGAAATTTAGTCTTTATTTAATTTCTTTAAATTTTTATATGTCTTTTATTCTGAATACTGCCATTCTAAGTAAGTAAAGATGGCGACCATAGTCAAAGGCCACCAGAAGGCTCCCTTTTCAATAGCTACTACACCGAGGTGTAGAGGAGGGCATACTCCTTTCCCTGGATTGCTCCACTTTACCCTTGATACACATCTTATATTGCTAAGTATTAAGCAAGGAGGTATCTAGTACCATTTTTAAAGTCTTTGGACCATTGACGAACACTCTACCCACTCATTAATAAATATATCGTTGATAATGTAACTATTTTTACAATTATGGCTAATTTATCATTATTATTGTTATCATTATTACATCACCAATAATATAGATTGTAATACTGATACTAATAATTTTATCCTGCTATTATAAACCGGGCTATTAGCCTTATGAGTAGAGTGTTTGCCAATGGCCCAGGAGACCTGGGTTCAATCCCAGGTCAAGTCATACCAAAGACTCAAAAAATGGTACTTGATGCTGCCTTGCTTAACACTTAGCATTATAAGATAAGGGTCAAGGGTAAAGTGGAACAATCCAGGGAGTGAAGTAGTGCCCTCTCCTACACCCTGGTGTAGTAGCTATTAACAGGAATAACTATTAATAACTTTTGCCATGGGAGTTTTCTTTTTGAACAGGCTTCTATCTTACGCTAAAAATTCAATGCAGGGGGTTACCTGTATGTAGAAAAGACTAAGTGAACGAGTCTTTGACTTGTAACCACCCTGTCAGCAGGGATTAGAATATGCCGACTGTATTTCCTACAGAGGGGCTAGACCACCGCCCAAAAGGAGTGTCCTGAGTATAATACTAAACTGCATCTGGCGGTGAGGTTCTAGTTCTGGCGCAACTGGGGAGTGTGTAGTATCACTTCATTACCTTTACTCCCAAGTCCACTCTGACCTAGAGTGGTAGTACTTGTTAGTATTTTAAATCCTAAGACGTGTACAAGAAGTTTCTTTAAATCTTAAGTTGTATGTAAATATCTCTAAATATGATATGGATAGCTCAGTTAAGTCATATTGTTTTCTTTTGTTTGAAATATGAAGGTGGGCTAAAAAGTTCATATAATGACTTTATACCTGCTGTTGATGACTTTTTGCAACATAGAAGTGTGTGGACCATAAGGGAGACTGTTAAAAAATAAATCTCATTTAGCCACATTCTATGAGAGTATCTAGGTCAGCCTATGAACTTTTCATACTCTTGTATGCCTTGAAAGAATAAGAAATTTCATACTGATTTGAATATTAAAAATCAAATTATTTATTCTTCCTCAAGTAGACACAGCATATTTTGGAATCCACCAGAAAAAATGTCTATTTCTCTGCCTTCCATAAAAAGAATATATCTATGCTTGGAAAAAAAAAAACTAGTTCTGCAAGGAAGAAAAGATTTCACATAAAGATTACTACAAATCCAGAAGACTGAAATTCTTCAGAAAAGAAAAGTCTGCAACAATTATCAAGAACATTTAAAATTGCTATAAACAAGACAATTCTAAGAAGGACCATTATAAGAAGATTGAAAATGCTGATTTTTGCATGTGAACTATATGCTTGGAAGATTTTTATCTCTGAAAAATATTAAGGATAGATTGCAATTTTGGTCCAATGATGGTAACTACAATCTAGACAAGTTTCAGAAAGTCCACATCCTGCAAAAAATTATTTCCTGGAGAGAAAAAAATACCCCCAAGAAAGTCATTTTTCAACAAGATAATACTCCTGCTCATACTGAAAAAAATGATTAAAAGAAAGCCTCTTTGAAAATAATGTTCTGACCCAATCAGAGTTCAGATTTGAACCCTATTGAGCATATTTTGGCATATATTAGGCATTAACTTTCTAAAAGAAAATTTGCTCTAATCAACTTTAGAAAGCTTTGAAACATGAATGAGATGATATTGATATTTCTTGGGGCCAAAGTTATCTGATGGTTTAACACCCCTCTGAGGTTTTCCTGGGGGTTCACCTGGCATTCGTGCTGGGTGCGTAATTTATTTGTTCTGATGCTTGTTACCTGGTTGTAGGGGGCCTTCCTCCCAAGTAGTACCTGCTTCCTTGTCTTAAAGTGCATCCAAAGGAGAATGCCAAGGAGACTAAGCAGTTTTTGTAAAGGACCATACATGAGTGTGACCCAGCCCCCCAAATGACTTTGCCATTGGAAAAAATTCATGTCATAGATTTTTCCAAATTCTGACCAAGTCAGAATATGGTAGTTAGCCAAAAATACTGGGTAACTTTTAAAAAAATAAAAAGCTAAGGTATGTATATTTTCATAGAAATTTGTAGAGGTATTTCTATGTGTTAAGATACTTTTTGTGGGAGGTTAGTATATAAAATAGTTATGACAAAAATTGTTTGCAATTTGATCTAGCTCTCTTTTTTTTTCTTTTTTTTTTCTGTCCAGGAGAGTCTGTGTTGTATTGCCTATAGATAAATGAGAATGGATATCATTACATACTATTTATGACCACTTTCTTCAGCATTGAAGCTCTGTTACCAAAAATAAAATTGCACTAATATATAGCATCTCATGGGTCTAGCCACACTGATGAGTTGTGATATAACGAAACAGACTGTCAGTAGATGACTAAAATATATATATATATATAATAATCTACAGATAAACTGTTTTGTTGTATCACAACTCTTCAATGTGGCTAGACGCACAAGATGCTTTAAGCCGGGATCGAAACATGCCTAACTTTTTACACCAGGCCGATGAGATACCCCTTAGCCACAATGCTAATCGACGTCAGCTCCAGAATTTAGCGCATATGTATCAACTTTTGTTTGTTTACATTTTATGCTATCGGCTGCCGAAGTGCTCAATTCATTAGAGCTTTGCATTATGTGAGTAGAAACTGGTAATTCCTTCGCCAAAGTGCTCAACCCAATAGGGAAGGGAGCGTATATCTATCTATCTATCTATCTATCTATATATATTTGGTGGGTGCATAGTAGTCATACCATAGACTCAAAAATGGTACTTGATGCTTCCTTGCTTAACACTCGGCATTATAAGGTATGTATTGAAGGTAAATTGGAGCAATCCAGGGAAAGGCATAGAACCTTTCCTTACACTTCGGTGTAGTAGCTAATGAAAAGGGAGCCTTGGGTCACCCTCAACTATGGTCGCCAACTTTACTTTTTATATATTCATATTTTGGTTCAAAAGTTTCAAAGCTGTCGGGTTTGGTAATAAACATTACCTAATCATATTTATTTTGAATGTATAATGTTCCGCTGGAAATAATAAAATCCTGTTTTATTTGGTTTAGAAGAAAATTAACTTTTGTTTCTCTATTGCTAAGGGTGTACTTATTCATGGACAATACTGTGCATACATGTATGATTAAGAGAAACATAATAATATCTATAAGTTATTTATGTCAAGAAATACATTTTTGTGTTATGCTTACAGCTAAGAATGACCTAAAAACAGAAAGAAGCCAAAGAAATATTTTGTGCTTTTTTTCATTGTATTGTGTAACAACTGATAATTTTAATTACTCGAATGATTAACATAATAACCTTTTTTGACAGCCTTGATTGTGATTAGTCGATTTTAGCCTGCTTTTTTATCTACTTAATTTCATTACTTGATGCATGGTAAATATTTAGTTGCCTTTTATCATATTGTTCTTTTCTATAAGTTGAGAGTTGTTTTAGTGTATCGGTATGCTTCATTTATAGCTAGATTTATCCTTGTTTTTGACTTGCAAATTTATTGACTCTGTAATTAACTATTTATAGTAATTAAGGATTTTCTCTTAATTGATTGTGATTTGTATATAAAGCAGCTTCTGGTTTGTGTTTACTTCATTTATTGATATGTTTGAACCAGAATAATTTGCATAATTCTTAGTGTATGACTGTTTTTACTCTATCATTCTTGTTTTTATATCCCTTTTCTGCTAGCTTGCTGCATTTTTTTATGATGTAGTCTATAGTTTCATCTCCACAAATGTCATTCATTGATTTTTCTGTGTTTAGTCAATTATTGCCTAAACATGATCAGTTGCAATGCATTTATAGAACTTGTCTCTTTTTAGATATCCTCTGCATAGCCATGTTTCATCTGATTGTCTTCATTAGCTTGTTGAATTCTCTGGAATTCTCTGGAATTTTTTTTTCTCTTTGTGTATTTACTAATGAAAAAGAATATTGTCTTGTACTATTAACTGCTAATTTGAATTTTGAAAAGTAATCAAGTTTTTATGACATAATATTTTAAAGAGCAAAGGAACAAATTTTATTATCTCTCAGTTACCAATTGAGATAGTTTTTGTTATCTAAAATCATTTATTTTTTGTCCAATGCTTGTTTGTTAAAGATTTTAAAAAAACTAACACTACAGGAAGAATATTGCTCTACAAGGACATAATAGAGAGGAGTCCCTATAGCATTGTAGCCAATGTATTTCACTGCAACATTAGAATAAGCAAGATTGAACTCCAGTTACACTATTATATTCACTTTCAAAGTAATGCCCTTGGGAAAGATATGAACTCTTATCTTCATATGTGATGTACAGGGTGTTTAAAAAAAATTGTTTTTATTTAAGATGTTCCGAAATAACTCAAAATTCTGTTTGTTTAAATACCTTTTCTTTTTCAGTGAATGGAATATTTGTACCTGAAAAGAAAAGAAAAAACATTAAACATAGAAGTTGGAGTTGTTTTTAAACATGCTGTTAAAATTTGAGATTATCTGATTAGAATTGATATCAATTTTATTGAAACAACTTGTATTATAACATTATTCTGTTAACTACTGTAAGCAAGATGAAAATGAACAGTTTATTTGTCACTTTTGAAAACAATGTCATTCTCTTTATTCACGTGCTGTTTGGTATTAACTGATAATAAAGTGTTACAAATTCCAAATTCATTGAATTTGTTTTTAACTTCTGGATTAAAATTGAATTGTATGTCTGCCCTACTTTTCAATAATATCACTTTGAAATGTCAAAAAAAAAACAATTTTGCTTATTTATCAAAGTCATATTACAGAATGTTTAAAATCTATGCTTGAAATTCAAAATAAGTTTTGCCCATTTGGATGGGGCTTTAAAAAACACCAACTACACCTCTGCAAAGGGGTATGATGCCTCACTCCCAAACGAGTGTCCTGGTTATGGCACTAAACAATCTGATGGTTAGGTTCCAGTAATGCTGGAGCTTTGGAGAATACAGAGCACCCCTTCATTGCCATCACTCTCAGGTCCACTTTGGCCTGGGGTGATAGCACCTGATAGGGTCCTATCTATGGGTCAAATAGAACTAAACAGCATTCTTATGCTAAACTGAATTACTTGAAATAGAAATCTTTTGATATTGAAACTCCATACTTATGCGAAACTGAACTGCTTGAAATAGAACTGTTTTGACATTTAACTGTGTGTGGACAAAATCTATACTTAAAATAAAATGAATTGTTTAAATTGGAAGTATTTGACTTAATGGAATAGCTTGAAATAGAAATGTTTTTGACAATTAAACTGTGTACTCATGCTAAACTGAATTGTTTGAAATAGAACTGATTATTTGTATAAAAATGGATTTGGCATTAAATAACATACAAAGGTTGATATGCTATAAAACCCAAACAATGAAAATAAGTTGGCCCAGTTGGAATAGTTGCAGAATACTTTGACTGCATCTCTGCAGACTGGTAAGACTCCCCAACAATGATATGACACTAAACAATCTGATGGTGAGACTCCAGTAATGCTGTACCTTTGGAGAATACAGAGTAACCCTTTTGTTGCCATTGCTTGCAGGTCCACTCTGGCCTGGAGTGATAGCATCTGATAGGGTCCTATCCATGTGTCAAATAGACTTAAACTGCATGCTTATGCTAAAATTAATTGTTTGAAATAGAACTCTTTGTATATGTAAAATCAGTTTTGTCATTAAATAACCTACAATGGTTGATATGCCATAAAACCAAACCAATCAAAGGGTGGTGTCCTCATGGTGTAATGGTTAAAGCGATGGACTGCGGAATCGTAGTACGCGAGTTTGTACTCCAGTCGCGCTATTACGTTCACTTTTGGGCAAATACCCTTAGGAAAGGTATGAACCCCCTTATCCTCCCAGCTATGGGTTAAATAGTACTACTACTGTTCTGCTAGGAGAATAGGTTTGGCATTAAATAACCTAAAAAGAGTTGATATGCCATTAAACAAAGAAACCAACCAACCAAACCAATCAAAATAAGTGGTAGGTTTTTAATGTTTTTACACCAGTCTTACTCTGATTATCTCACCAATAATTATTTTTCATGCCAGAAACTAATGGTATATCTGTTTTCTAAACCAAAATATCATTCATATATGATCAATAGAATATTAATCTTCACTTGAAAACTTTAATTGACTATATTAGATTAAAATTAAGCATTATAAAAAAGAGACATCCCATAACTTGGTTTGGTCATGGAGATTCTACTCATGTAGTGTATCTTAGACTGGTATAGCCTGGCAGAGCCCATCCCTTGAGGTCTAATTTTGGTTGGAATTCATAGTTTTTCTTCTAGACTGGTTAACACACCAAGGCTAAAGATCCCAGGCTGTCTTAGTATTTACTTCTATCTGGACGGTTGGATTTATACTTTTCCCAAGCACATTAGCCCAATGTGAAATGCAAACTGCTTCATCCAGGATTTGAACTTGGATCACCGAGTCCACTTCCTTTGACTATAACCATCACACCATGGCTAGGAGAATAAGTGAATTAAGAGTATTAGCGTTTTGTGAAATGCAAACTGCCTCCTTCAGGATTCGAACTTGGATTACTGAGTCCACTTCCTTTGACTATAACCATTACACTAGGAGTGCCTTCTAAAGGCATTATTGGAACTTCATATAATCTATTATAATGTGATGTCTAAGTATGGCATCTTTTAATATATATTTTAAACATCATTAAAGATGTTGGTTGGTTTTAGGGTGTGTCAACCCTTGTTGGGTTATTTTATGCTGAAGTCTGTTTATGGCCTCCCAATTATATAGAATCCAAAAATATATGTAATTACCCAATCACCTTCACACAAGCAGGATGTAACATAAAGTCAACTTTTAAGTTGCGTTTAACTGGTTTAAATTTAGTTTTCTTCTTCCTTGACTGTTTACCATATGAAGTTTAAAGAACCCAGTCTGCCCTACTGTTACAAATAGCCTCATCCAGGTTTTGAACTTGACTCACTATATCCATTTCCTACTATAATAACCATTACAGCTCAAGAATGTATCTTTACAATCATTTCAAATAGTCACGTTTTATTACCAATGTTTTAAGAGTCAGTGAATTAATGTAGTTCACAATTATTTTAAACATTATCTCAAAGAAATCTGTTTGACTCGTGGGACATAAACAGGTACTACCATTCCAAGTCAGAGTGAATAGGTACTTAATGGTAATAAAGAGGGGACTTGATACTTAGCATAGCTCTAGAACTGGAGCCTCATCACCAGATGCAGTTTAGTGTCATACCCCCCCCTTTTTTATGGGAATGTTGTTACCCATCTCTTCTCTGTGGGAGATTTAGTCAGTATATTCTTGGCCTTACTGGGTGGATTAAAAGACTTGGAAAATAAGTTTCATATCAGTATTGCCATACAAATTGCACATTGATTAGCACTGATCTAAACCTTATTATATAGATTACTCTAAGTGTGTGTGTGTATATATATATATATAAAGATTGGTCTAGATATATACATGATTGATATATTAGATTATTCTCTCTCACTATATATATATAACTCTAGATAACTCCTGTATACATTGATCTATGTAGAGGTTATCAGTTAATTTTTAATCACAAAATAGTTGATTTATAGAACCAAGGGTTACTCCTTGTCTTTCACATATTTGAATTAAAGCCTCTTAAAATTGTTACTCGTCAATATGTTGATGCCATTTTCATCTTTTTTTTACTAAAAATTTGGTTTTCAAAAATTTTTTACTTCTCTCTGAGTATAAAAGATATTTCATTCTGTTGTTTCACTTATTGACTTTAAAATCCTTCCTGAGGAAAACAAGTACTTTATAAATAAACAAAGCTGAAAAACAAATCTTTTTGAATGTGGGTCACATGCTGTCAGCTTATTTCAAACCTACACATCATTTTAATTGTGCAAGAAATGTGCGTATAATTCTGCCCCCACCTTCACACCACCTTTTTGGTTATTTGTCAAAAAGAAGGATACCATGAAGAATTTCAATTCAACTAAGGAAGATTGTTTTTATATTTACCACATAGGATAACAGTTGATGTTTTTGTTATGATGATTATCAGATTATATGAGCAAAATACTTTTATCTCTGTACAAAAATCTTCCCTCAAAAAAAAATTCTTTCATTGCCTTATCAAAAAAAAAAAAAAAAATGTACCTATATATTGGTGTAATGAATGATTCTTTAAGACCAATTTCTAACCTCAAAAACAATGGATTATTCATTACTCAATATGTTTTTGAAACATCAAACATTACCCCCTTTTTTAAAAATTTTATTTTATTTATTTATTTTTTTTAAGGCCATAACCTTTCAAAAAACAAAGTGAACATTGCCTCCTAAGCTTACTGAATCAATTATGTACATAATTATTATCAATAGTGGGGTTTTAGTGTGTTTGGAATATCCAAGTAAACATGGTAGGCTACATCAAGGTCTAGACTACATTGTTTATAATATTGCATTATATTACACTAGTTTTAAAAGTATAAGAGTTTGAATGTTTTCTCTTTGTCATTGAATGTTGAAGAAATATTTTCGTAGTCTGGCATAGCTAAAGGTTTAGGGTCATTTATTATATGCAATATATGATACAAACACTTTTTTGTGTGTAAAAAAAAAAAAAAAAAAAAAAAAAAAAAAATTAGGGGTTGTTTGTTAGACAAATTCATTCATCACTTGAGTAAAAACTGGTACCACATTGTACTATATTCCTGCTCCGCTCATAGCACAATTAAGAGTCAGAAATGTCGGCCTATTCAAAAATGCTTGATTTTCTGGAATTTTGAAAGAAAATTAAGTTAATAAAAAATGCTCAGAATAACACTTTGACTCATACCGGAGGATAATAAAATGTGCTGAAAGTTAAATGAAAATGTGCATTTTTGTTATGGACATTGATAAGTATTAAACAAAACAAAGAGTTAAGATTTCTGTTTAAAGATATGGTTCACATAATATTGAAACAAACATTTACAGGTCTCACTGAACTCTTTATTTAATCTACCCCTGGAATTGAATAAAAAGAGTGGTTCAAAATTTTTATTAAAGTTAGTGATGTTAAGAAACAATTCCTGAAGAGGGCTGGAGGGCATCAGCCAAAATGTGTATATGACAATCATTCCAAAAATGTTGCCAGATAAAGCAAAATCATTCTTGAAAAATTTCAAAACCTTTAAAGCTGATTCTTTATCTGATCTGGGTGTGTAATGTTTGCAAAAGTTTTTCAAAAACAAAAAAATATTTGCATGTTTTCTCTCCATGTTAAAAAAAAAGAATGATGCTTGAAAATAAGCATAAGAATATTACTCAAAGATTTCTAATACGCCTCTTCCTTTATTGTACGGAAAAGAATCAAAAAAAAAAAAAAAAAAAGAAAAATAAACATTGGCGAGTGAGGTCAGAAGGAACTTTTAATTTTCCAAAGCCAATCAAATTGGTATATTTTCCATACTTTTCATAATAAAAATGGCTTCCATATTCATTGGATTGATTAACATTTCTTGTCATATATCCTCCAGCTCTGAACATGAGAGCCATTTTTATTTCATCAGAAAAAGATGGTTCTAAATTTTTTAGATTATTCAATATTTCTGAAACTTCCACATAAATTTTATAATCACAAAATGTACATTGGTGACTTGGATTAACATCAAAAGCATCAATATTTACATTTGGATTTGAAAATAAAGATGACTGCTTAATATTCAGTTTTTCAATTCACCTTTGGACATTTCTGAAATAGGTACCACTTGATCTTTGACAAAGTTTACTGAATTATTTTTCTTAATTGATCAGTTGTAAATTGCCCAAGTATCACATATTTATGGCTTGTAGTTCAAAGGTGTTGACATAGATTATCCATTCCATTGCAAGTCTGGTGTATAGTTATAGCACTGTGTTTGGATAATTGTTTCATATGATTAACTTGACTGCCAGCCATATTATGAGCCATTTAGACCAACTCAATGATAAAATCAAGTCAGCTGTTATTTGGAGATCTGATTTCAGCTTGTAGAGGGTCATTTTAGTTTATCAATTTGAAGGGTTTTAACATTTAAAATTTTCCTCCATGTCAAAACTTTGTTTATGAAGATGGCAGTATCATTCTTATTTGTACTTATTCCAGACTGAATGAGAAATGCATTATATATTTCTTCTAAATACACTCTTTTGGCGTGTGGAAACCTGTTGTCTTTCTATGGGCTTTGGAGCAATGGAAATTTCATTTAAATTCGAAAGTTTAACTAGTCTTTCAGATTCAAAATGATATAACTGTTTTAAATTTGCCCATTTTGTAACTTATTTTAATCTATAATTGGCAAAGATTAGTTTTTCTGTCTTTTATTATGAATATGAATTGCAAATATTTTTCAACAGATGAATATAATCAAAAAGCAAATGTTTATTATCCCACTTAACCAACGTTTTTTTTTTGCCTATAATGGCATTTTATTTTAATTCTACAGAAATAAATATTACAATTAAAAAAAGGATTTAAAAAAGAATGTTAAAAAAGTTTTCAAATCTAAACCTCATGGAAGAAGCAAAGGATGTTTGATTTTTTTGTGCTTTTCTCTCTTTTTTTTTTTTTCTTTTTTTAAGAAAAGGAAGAACCTTGATAAACTTGAAGTAAAAAATATTAAATAAAAAGCTTAAAATTCAAAGTAAAAAGAAGACCAAGATTCCTTCTTACCATTTTTGTATAGTGAATTACAGAATCAAAAGCTGAGTGTGTAACATATTTTAATTTGAGAACTTATACTTTGAGTTCGAAATGGGCCATAATGCTGTGGAAGCAGCCAGAGATATCCGGTGTGCTCACGATGAAGGCTTAGTTGATAACAGTACAATAAACAAATTGTTGAAGGAATTTTGCTTGGATTGGATAAACTTTCATGTTCAAACAAGGTCTGGTAGACTTCAAACTGGATTCAGAGTTGGCCAAGTCATTTGGGGCTATAGAATATACTGACTGCATCTCTGCAGAGGGGTAGGACTCCCCCAATGAGTGTCCTGGATATCACACTAAACAATCTGATGGGGAGGCTTCAGTAATGCTGAAGTTTTGGGGAATGCAGAGTACTCCTTCATTGCCATCGCTCCCAGGTCGTATCTGGACCAGAGTGGTAGCACCTGATAGGGTCCTATCTATGGGTCAAATAGAACTAAACTGTAGTTCCACTGAATTGAATTGTGTTTAATTAACTGTATTTTCATTTAACTGTGTTTAAACAAAAAAAAATTGTACTTATGCTAAACTGAATTGTTTGAAATAGAACTGTTTTGACATTTAACTGTGTGTAAACAAAACTGTACTCATACTAAACTGAAGGGTTTGAAACTTTTATCAAAATGAATTAATCTGGTGTTAAATGACCCGTAAAGAGTTGACATGCCATAAAACAAAATAACCAATTGATCAAAGAGGAAACTGTAATATGATAAAGCATAATGAGAAAAGTTGAGTTATTTCAATCAATTTTCTTAAAACTAAAGTTTGAAAAGTTTTCATAAAGTAAAAGTGCAGTATCTATTTGTCCTTGAATTCTGGAAGATGGGCTTGAACTCATTTTCTTTTTTCAATTGTTTAATTCATATGTATTTGTATATCTGAATATAACAACGAAGATGAGTATTACCTACTCAATCAACCAGAAAAAATATTCATAAGATTTTTTTTTTTTTTTTTTTCAGTTGATCCTTGTATTTTCAACTGTTTATGTGCGATATTTCATGAGCAAATATGACAGTGAATGCAGCTCCACCCTGGCAGCCATTCTTGGTTTAAGCACTGCCCTTGTAACTTCAGCATTGGTGCCTGTTGATATCTTCCTTGTTTCTTATATGAAGGACAGTTCTGGAAACTTCCGAGTAAGTACAGTGATATGTTTTTTGTTGTTTTAGTGTTTGTTTGTTTTATTATTAAATTCTCTGGGACTTTGAGATACAAAAGGATCACCAAATCCCGTCCAGAAGACCTAACCTAGTGTTACTTAACAAGAAGAAAAAAATACTTGTTATCTTGTGGATTTTGCTGTTCCAGTGGACCATTAAGTGAAATTGAAAGAAAACAAAAAGATAGTCTAAGAGCTGGACCTCGCCTGAGATCTGAAAAAGCTTTAGAAGATGACTGTGATAGCAATTGTAGCTGGTGCCCTTGGAATGGTCCCCAAACATCTGGAAAGTAGACTAGAGGAACTGGAGATCAGAAGAAGAATCCAAACCATCTAGATCACAGCTCTGTTAAAATCACCTAGAATACTTAGAATTGTCCTGGAGACCTGTCACTTGAGATTTTCGTGAAAGAGACCACCTGTTAAAACTGGTCGAAAAGACTCCCATACAGTGAAAATAATATTATTATAAATGTTATTATCATTGAGAAAAAAAAGAATTCCACAGTGCATCTTTTGAAATTTACATAGAGAACATGAATTAATTCATATTCCCCCCACACATGCACACACAAAAACATCCTGAATATAAACATGCCTTTTGAACTGAATATTATTGTACATCATGTTATGAGTGAATAGTATTTTAAGCCAGTCTACCTTATGACATAGTTTTCAATTGACTGATTTTTTTTTTCAAGCAGATTTGATTTTTTTTTTTCCCCCTTCCTTCATAAAGGCTGATTAAAAAAAAATGTGTGAAGTTTTGTTTTCTTTTCTTTTGGAAAAACTGCCACTGAAATTGAATTTTCAAACAGCTTTTAATGAAGAAACATTTAGGTAAAACAAGTGTACGATTGTTATTTCTATCATAAAAAAATAAAACAGAATGACAGAGATTAAATTGCCCTGTTGACTGGGGCTGTAGAATACACCAACTGCTTCTCTGCAGAGTGGTAAGACTCTTCCAATGAATGTCCTGGATATGACACTAAAAAATCTGATGGTGAGGTTCCAGTAATGCTGGAGCTTTAGGGAATGTGAAGTACACTTTCATTGCCATTGCTCCCAGGTCTACTCTTGCCCAGAGTGGTTGCACCTAATAGGGTCCTATCTATAGGTCAAATAGAACTAAACTGCATGCTTTTGCTAAACTGAATTATTTTAAATAGAACTGATTATTTGTATAAAAATGGTTTTGGCATTAAATAACCTAAAAAGGTTGATATGCCATAAAACCCAACCAACCAACCAAAGACATTAAAAATGTTTCTCATACAGTTAATGAAGATCATCATTAAACCATTGATGAGGTATCTGAGATGAATGATTGATTTTGGAGTCCAATCCATCAAATATTTACTGTATTTACAGTAAGTGAATTTTCAACAAAATTCTTGCTCATTAAACTCACAAGATAAAAGAAATTGTTTGAATGTGTGCTATGATCTGAGAGAACAAGTTTGAAATGGCTTAGAGTTTCTTTCAAAAGTTATGACTAAAAAGATATAATTCTGATATTTTGGGGTACACCCTCATATATTAAAATTACATTTCATTACACCCTCATATATTAAAATAGAAAAAATTTGGTATTAGTCTATGCGTACACTTGTTCAAGTTCAGCGGGAAAGAAATTTTCCATTAATATTTTTTGTGATTTGAACTAATTAGACTCTCAAACTCACCATGTTTTTTTTTTTATATTTCAAAAAAGAAAAAAAGCTTATTTTATGGAAAGGGGACTTACTTTCATATTCTAATTCATTGTAGATTGATCACCCATTTTCAGAGTATTCTTAAAAAAAAAAAAAAAAAAAAAAAAAGTAGTCTTCCTTGGATGTGAAAAAAAAAATCAATAATAATTTGACCTGTTTTGTTACTTGTCTTTATTAATGCTGTTCCCCAAATGAATGATCATTCTATAGTGAATTACAATATTTAATATTTTTTTGTTTGAAAAAAAAAAAAAAAAAAAAAATAGTGTCCAGTTTTAGTGATCCTGCTATAGTGAATTAAAAAGGGAAGGTGAAACTGTCCTGTAAAATGTAGAAATAATCCCTCTCCTTTTTTTTTCTTATTTGAAAAATAAAACAAATTGCAGTCAGTTTGAGGGTCTATCACAAAAAAATAATTAACAATTTTTTTTTCGATGAAATTGATTGGGTGCATATGTAGAATTTTAATGAAAAATTTTCTTTGAAAAATTGTATTCATGAATTAATGTTTGAGATGTGCTTGTGGTGTAATGGTTATCAGTGTAGGAAATGAACTCCAGAATTAGGTGTTTTTACCCACCTTTTTTTATTTTTTATTTTTTTAACAAGCTTCTTGTACCTCTATTTCTCTTGCATACGCCTAGGGGTACAGCTACTCTTGCTTTAGAATTCTGTGTTTTTACTAAAGACCAAGAAAATTGAAAATATGACTAAATAATGCTTGGAACATTGGCAATTTTGATAAAAGATGATTACTTAATAAGATAGATAAGTTTTCTATGAAGATCATGGCAAATACCTACTTCACAATGCTTATCTGACACAGGAGCAGTCCTGCCAGGTGGGTGAGAAAACAATATTGGCTTGATTCTTGGGGGCCTTCTCTGCAGGCAATACCTGTTTAGCAGGGCTGAGTTTATTGCTTAACACCCCAAAAGGGGAATTCAAACAGTACCAAGCATTTTTTGTGATGACTCCCCATGAGTTTCAATTTGTGCATGGCTCCCCACTATAAAATGACTCCTTGTTGAATCTGACTTGGTGGGAGGTCAGATAAATATCATATCATATACCTACTTTACAGTTCTCTGGTTTATAGTTTGTTCAATGTCTACCCATGAGGATATTTATTATGTGCTATCATTTATCAAATTTTTATCTATAAAGATTTACTTGTTTATTCATTATCATTATTTATATATCTTATTCAGTTTTCGTGATAAAACATAAGGTCTTAGTTATAATATACTATAGACAAAGACTAATTCAGTATTCTAATTCAATAACTATTTGAGTTCAATGAATTGTGTGTGTGTTCACATCCAGTGCAGACTCTATGGTCCCAAAACTGTCAAGATGGACCATATTTAAAAAAACCCAAAAAAAAAACCAGATTGCCTTGGAACCATCTGCTGTATGGATTTAGATCAATTATATCTAAATGACCTCTACGTGGGACTTGAAGCATAAATCCTAGATTCAGGCTTATTGTGTAACTACGACTCCTGGCAAAATTTATTGAATTCGTACACTTAGATCATGTTCACATAGTTTTTATTCAGTAGTAAATAAACTAAAAACAGAAAAGACTCAAAACATTTCCCCTCAATAGCTGAACATTCTTTATTGTTTATTGAAAAGTAAACAGTATAATATTTTAGGATCTGCAACCATTTAGTCTCGTTCATGAACCAAAATTGTCAGAAGGAACCCAAGATTACATGTTCCAGATGAGTGTAGTGTACAAAGTTATTGATAATGTGCACATTCTGGGTGATTGGAGGTTCAAATGGTAAGGAACCCGTTTCCCTACAATCGTTGCAAGTACTACAAACTTCAAAGTTCTGGACCAACTTGAACATTTGATTCCTGTCTGGAAATGTATTGAAATTGAACTTTCTTCTGTATCTTTCTTGAACAATCTTGAAAGACTAAGTTTCATGATGTCTTCTCATAAAAGATGTTCTGCTCCATTGTCCTAAGAATAATTTTGCTTTATTTGGTTGAATATATCGAAATATTAACTATTCTCAGCAATAATCTGAAAAGAGAAAGAGAATAAAGTTAACAGGAAAGACCTGAGAGGCTGCTGCTTTGTTTCAACAATTGTGAAACACCCTGTACTTAATTCAATGATGTTAATTTGAATTATATTATGAGATGACAACATCAAATTAGATTGTAAATGAGACATTCTGTATAATTCAAGTTCAAATAACTAGTTGCCATCATCATGAAGGCATGCCAACAACACAGATTCCCTTGAGTCTTTCTTGCCATCCATTGCTATCTGCAAGTCCTCTTGTGTCCGCACAGAGCTGATGAATATAAATCTTCGATGGTGTGGTCTTATCTGCGGAACCGGAATAGACTCAAATGCCAACACCACCTGAAATGAACGCTAACACCAACAAGGCAACACCAGCCTGCAAATAATCTGATGTAAACGAACCAGATTCAAAAGCCAACGGAAACAGACACAAATACCAACATGATCTAGCGGCAACCTCGGTAGCAGCTCCTCGCTGAAGATTGGAGTATTCTATATGTAATGCTCAGCACATACTATTACACCATCGGTAGAGTCCATTGCATGCACCATGATTGGCTCTGACTTACATAAAAAAAATACAGCTTGTGTGGTGCGCATCTCAGCTTATTTTCGTCTGCCATCCATCTCGTGAGTTGGATAGTCTGGCCAATCCGATGAGTGCCTTTTTGTTGTCATACTGTAGTGTCGTCCTCGAATGTGTGCTCGGCTGAAGCACGCATATGAGGTTCTTGGGCGCTTCCGTGCATGCCCGCCACAGATGGCAGCCAACTCTTGTATGTCCAGTGGAGGAATCTATGAGAAAACATTGCTTATGACTTTGTCCTTACTCCTCCGGCATGTCTTGTTTGTCTTACTTGAATTGTTTGTTGGGTTGAAGGTTAGTGGCCATACAGCTACAGTTTTGTAGGGTACTGCTTCTAGAATTTGTTCAAAACAGCATGCAGCATCCTTGTGTAGTTCCCATATAGCTTTTTCTCCAGGCATTTTGTCCAAGTAGTGCAACCATACAATAGTACTGACACTGCTACAGCTTGGAAGAATTCCTGTTTTATTTTATTAGAAAGATCAGATTTCCATATGGTCATTATTAACCTGTCAATTGCTGTCCATACTTTACATAAACTGACTATTGTTCCTTTCAGTTGATTTACAATCTGTATAAAAGTTACAGTTATTGACACAGATAATCAATTTTACTGTGATGACTCTGCATTGTTTTCTGATATGATGTTTTTCTATCCTCCATGTATTGTGGATACCTATTGTATTTCTTTATGATGTAATACCAATGCATTGTCTCTTCTAGCTGTCACTCATCTTTTAAAACTTTCCCCGAGGTGTGCTGTAAATAATATCATATACATATGCAGCTGTAAACAAAATTTTCTCTGTATTTTCAATTTCAGGAATGGGCCAGTAATTCTTCTGTCAGAGGCATGGTTGAACAGTCTGTATTAATTAGCTACTATGGTAAGTATGCCCTATTTTTGTTTTGATTTCTATTTTAATTTTAAGGCAATTCTATCCTATTTTAAGGCGATGAATGTGTCTTCTCTTAACTGAAAGTACCTTTTTTAGATTGTAAGTGGGAATATATCAGTTTTATCCTCAGGCTTGTTAGAAGCAAAAAAAAATGCTGTCTTATTCATTCAACATCAATTAACACAAAGAAATGATACCTTTCACTAGAAATTTCAGTTGGGTTATTTGGTTTAATGGTATATCAACCTTTGATAGTTATTTAATGCCAAATCCTATTCATACATAGGATTTGTAAGCAAATAGTTTGCTGGTAACTTTATTTTTAAACAAGTTTGAGGTCATTTGTTTGCACACAGTTAAATGGTTTCAAGTATTGCTATCTAACACTAATAATTCTATTGATCAAGTATTCCTATCTAATGTGAACACCTTATGCACAGCTGTATGATTTCAAATAATTAATAATAATCCCTTGTGAACAGTTTTGTTTGGCCCATTGATGGGACCCTAACAGTTATTATCTCTCCAGGTCAGAATGGACCTGAAAGCAATGTTAAGGAGTGCTCCATATCCCTCAAGCTCTAAGCCTCATCATCTGATGCAGTTTAATGTCATGCCCAGGATACTAAAATGGTTTCAAATATTGCTAACACTTATAATTCTATTCAACATTATTTGTTTGCACACAGTTAAATGGTTTCAAGTATTACTACTTAACACTGACTATTTGATATGAATCATTTGTTTGCACATAGTTTCAATGGTTTCTAATATTGCTGTCTCAGTAATTGACCCTGTGCCGCTGCCTTCTAGCACTTTTTAAGATGATTTTATTAGGTGCTAGGCCTTGACATGACCAGTCAATTGATCAGATCAAGCCTCTCCAAATGCTCATCTAGTGCTGATGTGATGTTTTGCAAGTCATGTGACCACTTTGGTTGCCAGGTCACAGACTGCTCATCCCATCCTCAAGCAATTTAGATCACCACCCACAGCCAAAATCTGTTCTGTCAGCGTGACTTGATGATGATAATTGATATAAATAAACTTGTAGAAGTGTAGATGACTTACTCAGTGTAACAAAGTGAGTACATATATGTCTGGCGTGCAAAATGAAAGGGCATCAACCTGGTGCTGCAATGGAAGGCAGGTGTGATTCACCTGCAGACACTTGGCATGTGGTAAACGCTGGATTTCTCACACCTTATCCGGGAAGATGAAGGTGCACACCAAAGCAGCTCCTTCGTTCACTTGACCACTAATGGTTCAGATGCAGAGCTATCTAATTCAGGGATGAGTTTGAGTTCAATTTTGCTGAAATAGGTTGAAATTAAACTGTACAAAATAGAAATAGATCCTTGTAATCACATTCACAGTGGTTTCCCTTTGCTCAATATTGCACTTACAGATCTAATCTCCACACACAAAAAATATCTTCACTTAGTACAATCTCCAACAACAATGAGAGAAATCTCTCTGTTTCTCTTGGATGTTGTGTTTTTATGCTTGGCCGGTATGTTCATGTTGAAAGATTTTCATATGCCACTCTTGCAAGTTCTCCTCACTCAAGACCGTGTTTTATCTTAAATTGAGGTGTTAGGGCAGCTATGCTTCTTTGTTTTTTGTTTTTTTTCTCTTTTGAGCTTGTCACTCATTTTGCATGCTAGACATATATGTGGTTGTTTTGCCACTGGGGCAAGTCATTTTCTCTTCTACAAAACTCTTGATTTTTTTATATTCACTCACTAGTCCTATGACCTGGTTTTGGTCATATGGGTGTGACTCATGTAGCATGTCTTGGCAGAAATAACCTTTCCAGATCTGGTTTTGAATTGAGAGTTTTCCTTCTCTTAGACTGGTTGCTGTACCAAGGTTAAAGAGCCCAATCTGCCTTACTGTTCACTTAAACTCAGACACATATTTTTCCAAAGTAGTATGATGTGAAATGTAACCAGCCTTGTTCAAGATTTGATCGTTGTTTACTGAATCTCTTTCCCACGACAGTAGCTGTTACACTATGAGCATCTTCATTATATTACTAGTTCATTAATCATCAAGTTGTGCTGAAAGTAGATCACTGAAGTTAAGCATCAGTGAGCCTGTTCAGTTCTTAACGGAGTAACCATTTACTTACAACTGGTACTGTAAGCAAACTATGGCCTGTGTTGCCAGACTTAGCAAAGCTTAGTAAATTATGATTTATAAGGTTTGTAAAAGTATACAAATTGAAAAATGTATTAAAAATTTTATTAACACTGTTTTCTTCTTTTTTTTCCTCCCTTTTAAAATTTTAGATGGTTTTTATCGCAACTCACTCTGGTTATTGAGTGCATAGAAATAATGTAAATTGCAATAATAAGCAACTAGACTTTTAGAAAATTAGAGAAAATAGTCGAAATTAATCATGATAATAGTGATTGACAATGGTTTATCTAAAAAATAAATATGAAAAGTTTTATTGTAAAATATCATTATAATCACCTTATTTTTCTTCTCTTTTTTTCTTTTCTTTTTTCTTTTCTTTCTTTTCTCTTTTCTTTCTTTCTGTTTTTTTTCTCTTTTCTTTTTTTCATGACAGAAGTTATGTGAAATGATATATATATATAATTTTTTTTTTTTTTTTTTTTTATAATTTCTCAACTATTTTTCTTTCAAAATGTTGGCACATCAGAAAATATTGTTTGATGCCACATGTATTTAAAAAAAAAATCATTTTTCAATATAACTTCACTTTAAAACAAAAACAATTTCTTTTTACTCTTAATGGAAGCAACATATTATGTTAACCCCCACAACTAGACATGCAGGTTGAAAACCATACTCTACATCCTTTGCATGCCAAACAATTAAAAACCTGATACTTCAAATTATGTCCATCATGTCAGATGAACTTAGATTACATGCTGACTATATTTTCTGCTGAGGGGTACAACCACCCCTGCTGAAAAAAAAGAGGTTTCTTCAATAATTAATATTGAAAATTCTATTGGAAATGGCATAATTCCAATATAACCCTAAAAGGAACATGAAAAACTCTCTCAAGCAATTGCAGTCTTAAAAAAAAAAAAAAATTTCAACAGCAAGCACACAGTGTGCACCAGTCCAAGCCATAATTGTAAATGATCATATCTAAAAAATGAATGGTAAGACATTAGGTAGAGGAAGCTATATTCACTTACCACAAAGGTGACAGTTCAAAATGTGGGTAATATTTCTGTCTTACCCTGTATAATACAATAGTAATTTTATGAATGAAAATCAGATATACTAAACAACTTTGCCACAGATATTTCACCAATGCATGAGAAGTGAGTATGTTCTGGATTTGTAGGTAAGATGTTAAACGTGACTTTGTTGCCTGATAAAATAACTACTTGATAATAAAGTTGTGCATTTAGACTAACTAGTAAATTATAAATTGACTTCTGTCTCTTTTAATCTAGGATTAAAAACATTTAATTACAGCGATTTAACAATCAGTAAATCCAAATTATAACTACACTTAATTATTATTGATGTGACAAAGATAATCTTATAATCTAAAAGGTTATTATTGTCTTTTTAAGGAAAGAATGAATTAATCAACAAAGGGGCTTTTCTACATATGTGAAGTAATAAACTTTTGGTGGCTATAAATACATTTTTTAAAACAGGGTTTGTAGACATACTTAGTGTTTCGTTAAAAGCGGAATTCCTTATTTTTAGTTTTATTAACTTTGCTTATTGGCAGTAACACTTATTCCCCTACAATAAATTGGACACATATACAAGTTAAGTGAGAATTTTACTTGGTGTAAAATGTTTTCTAATACTAACAATGTAATATATTGGAGTGTTTATTATGAAAAAAAGCCTGAAAGTTTTATGACAAATCAATGATAAGACCTTAATTTTTCTTCTATTTTATTTTGCCTCTCATGTACTTTTCTTTATGTGTCTCATCCTTATTCCCTCATAACCCTTTTAAGTCATTTTGGTGCTATGCTAAGTAATACTGTTCTAGGCTGTAGGAGAGTTGCTTGGCAGTGCCTATCTTCTCTTTAAATAACACATGACGGGTTGTACTGGATTACATGGTACCAGTACCAAGGATTGATTCTTTACCTTCAGATATCCACACACACACACACATATATATATATATATATTGTCACGTGATAGCTCACGAAGACGAAGAGGTAAGAATGATACTCTCCCCCCGTTGAACTAACATTATCTAGCAGTCAAAAAGTGACCGTTTGGAGAGAATGTGGGTCACGGAGAATATAGACCAGATGTTCGCACTTAAGTGACCTCAGGTCGCCGGACATCGGAAGGGGAAAGAGATAGAAGCCAAATGATTGGCGGGGACCCCAAACGGAAGTGGGGTTCCCTTCCCCTCAGCGGAAGTAAGGCACAAAAAAGGAAGTTTTTGAGCAAGTCTCGTGGCAGACGGACGATAGCCATTTTACTCCGGGCTAAAGACAAAAGACTAACTGAGACACGAAGGACCCCAAGTCCTTCAAGCCAGTATATTAAAAACAGTACAAAGTCTATTAGCCCGTGAAAGAAGAAAAATTCTCCAGTGGAACCCCGTCAAAAAAAAAAATAAGATAAGTAACTTTGGGACATTTTTCCTTTACACCCAAATTTTGTTTACCACTCTCTCTCTCTCTCTATTTGAAGAAGGATAAAAGCCAAGAAAAGACATTTATATTCATGGACTATCCTATTATATGTTTTTGACACTTTGAACGTATATATATATATAACCGTAGTAAAGAACCTATGTATTTTCATTTTACCATGTGGTCTATGTTATTATTTCATGCTTTCCTTTCAGCTTCTATTCGCCTTACATTATCTTGCTTAGAACTGTCCTATTAATTCCTAAAGTATCACACGGGAAACCGGAGTTGCCGACTACTACCATATTAATATTATTACAACTAAGACCTATAGGCCCGTATTCTTCTATTATCTAAGGGAAAGAAGTTTAGCGGCCTGGTGGGTGTGTGATAGTGTGAAATTTTGGACCCCTTTGCCAGCGGTGGCCAGTCTGGCCCTAAATTATTCCCTCACGTAATATGCCAGTTCTTATCTGCCTGAGAAAAGAACTCTGAACAGGACTTATTTCTGCAGGGGATCAAGTGCCAACCCGCCCCGTCTTCACACGTGCGAAAATAAAGTCCCGTTTAGGGATTTTAGTCAATTTGCCGTCACAATATATATATATATCCAGAGACTGTTTTGTTGTATTACAACTCATCAGTGTAGCTAGACACATGGGATGCTTCAAGTTGGGATCGAAACCCGGCTGACTTTACACCATTTGGATATCTTACCACACAGCCATTAGTAACCTCAGCATGAGCAAAGGGATTTAATGCATATGTATTATTTTTCTTTTATTTACATATACACTTAACGGCTACTGAGTGCTCAATTCATTAGAAGAGCTTTGCATTACGTGAGTGTCAACCAGTAATTCCTTCATGAGTGTGCTCCACCCCCAGAGAGGAGCATATATATATATATATATATATATATATGTATGTGTGTGTGTGTATATATATATATATATATATATATATATATATATATATATATATATATATATAGTCATCCATTAAACTATCTCATGATGAGGCTCCAGTTTTAGAGCTTTGGGGAATGTGGGGTACCCTTTTATTACCATCACTCCCTGGTCCACTTTGACCCAGAGTGGTAGCACCTGATAGGGTCCTATCTATGGGTCAAATAGAACTGTCTGACCTTTTGAACTGTGGGCAAATAAATGACTTTGGCTAAATTAAATTGTTAGATGTAGAACTCTTTGACCCTTTAACTGTATGTAAAAAAATGATTAATTAAATTATTTGTGATACAAAGCAGTACTTAGAGCCATTTAATCATGTACAAATGGATGAATAATGTCGAATAGAATTGTTAGTGTTAAATGGTAATATTTGAAACTCTTTAACTGTGTGCCTAAATTGAATTTATGGAAATCAGACCTAACCAATAAAATGAAACACAGTGTCTTCCAGGCAGCGGTTGTGTTGATACTGCTATATGGATGCACTACATGGACGCTAACTAAATGGCTGAAGAAGAAACTAGATGGAAATTACACAAGAATGTTGAGAGCAGTATTGAACAAGTCCTGGCGACAACACTCCACAAGACACCAACTATACGGACACTTGCCCCCCCCCATCACGAAAACTATACAAGTTAGACGAACCAGACACGCAGGACACTGCTGGAGAAGCAAGGACGAGCTCATAAGTGATTTACTACTATGGACCCCCACATATGGCCGTGCAAAAGCAGGACGACAAGCTCAAACTTACATACAGCAACTATGTGAGGACACTGGATGTAACTCTGAAGACCTGCCGGAGGCGATGAATGATAGGGAGAAGTGGCGAGAGAGGGTCAGGGATATCCGTGCTGGTGCCGCAACATGATGATGATGATGAAATTGAATTATTGGTATTATGAAGCAATACTTGAAACCATTTAACTGAGTGCAAATAAATTGTGTTATCAACAAAATGTTTATAAATCATATATATTTAATATATATACGTATAAACAGGATTTGGCATTGAATAACTTACAATGGTTGATATGCGATAAAACCAAACCAAATCAGGATGGAGGAGAAAAGTATTGCTACTGTTGAGAGAAATTTTGAACTGAAATCTTTACCAGATTCTTTCTCCAACAGTAATCCATAAACATTATGGGGCAATAAATAATTTGCTGGGCTGAATGGCACATTAAGATAAAGTACTGGGAGATAACACAATAATTGTCATTATTGTTCTCAAAATAGTCTGTCCTGTAGTTGGCATGCAATATCATTTTTGTGACTAATATTCAATTTCTTGTTTTTGCTCATGAAAAAAAAGGGGGTGGGGAGAAAAAAATCAGGGGGCTCAAGTTGGAAAGGGTTAAGATTTTTATGAGATATAGATTGAAGCAAATAAGATTAGTCAGAAAAGGTTACTCATGGAAGTTTCCTTGATTCTTATATCATCATTATATATAGGTGTCTCAAAAAAGTCTCTAAGGGATTTAGAAATTTCTGCTTTATGAAACTGAAAATGAAGAGCATTTTAGCACCTTTTTTTTTTTTTTCTCCTTCTCATAAATGAAATAAGCTGATCTCCATTTGGCAAATTTTCTTTAAATATAAAAATACTTATAAATAATTAACAAACAGAAATATTATTTAATTACTAAATAGCACGGTGGCTTTATGCTCCTGTTGGTGAGGCTTACACTGATTATATCCCCCTACAAAGGGTAAGAATCCAACAAAAAGGGGTGTTTGGGATATGATACTAAACTGCATCTGATAGTGAGGATCCAGTTTTGGAGATCTGAGGGGTATGGAGTAAACCGTCATTGACATTACTCCCAGATTCAATCTGACCAAGAACAATTTTACCTGTTTAAGTCATATTTATGGGTCAAATAGATCTATTTAAAAAAAATTTAGCATTTGATATGACCATAAACAAAAAAAAAAACCTTTGACAACTACATAAAAAATGTAAATATGATTACAATTCCTTAACCTTTAAGTTTGGTTTGGTTTCTTTGTTTAATGACATATCAACCTTTGTGGGTTATTTAATGCCATCTTCGATTCCACAGTCCAGCGCTTTAACTATTACACCATGGGGACACCCCCCTTTAAGTTAAAAATAACCCCAGACGGGTTGACATGCTACTAAAATCAGTCTATCATATCAATCAACCAAGATGACTTTTTGAAACACTGTACTTGTGTGGATAAGAGAGTAAGTCTTGACTTGTACTATAAAGGAGGAAAGGGCACCTCACGTCGTGTTATGATTTGGAGACCATTGTTAGTGAGTTCGATTCTCACTGGGCGCCACATACATCTAGCTATGTGGCACAACTAAGCGATGTTTAGTAAATAGCTATGGTGGAAGAGCGAGCATTTTTGTCTTTGAAATTATTGATATTAATTCGTTTTGTGTGAATATTGCTTTTCGAAAAAGGGGAGATAATAAAGAAAGATTTTTCTTTTTCTTAATGAACAATGAAGAGTATCTGGAGTTATGTGGCATGAAAATATGTTGCAGATTTGTTGGACTGCTAATTTACAAACCAATATGTTAATAAAACCACATTTAAAATAATAATCTTCTATATTCTGTTATTGGTTTGCTTATCTTTAGTCCATTTAGTTAAGAATAAATAAATGAATAAATTTCAATTAATGTTGTTTATTTTTTTCTTTAATTTCCAGTTATGTATGGCCTTATGACATTCTTCTTCTTCCTGTTCATGCCATTCATGTACTTCTTCTTTGAAGAGAAAGATGATGTTGAACCACCTTCTACTGCCTCGGTAAGTATTACAGATCTATGAACTTCTCTCTTTTTCCTTAAAAGAAAGAACCAAACTGTTGCTAATTCCTATTATTCAAATCTTACTTAGAACAATTGAAATGTAGAACAGACTCCACTCTGAATATTTTTCAACAGTATATGTCTTTGGGTTTTTTAATTCCAAAATTACTAGGGATCTTATTGATCCTTGAATGCTCATGTCACTCTCCATCTATAAATTCTTATTCCCAGCTTCATTCATCCTTCACTCAACAGTTATTCTTGCTACTCATTTACTTCTTGTCGCATTTTTCTTATTCGATAGGAATGTGTGCAAAAAAATTTCAAAAGAAACAATTACACATTAACTTCTAGGCATAAAATAACTCTCGGCAGGTTGACATGCCGTTAAAATCAATCAATTTGTCTCATCGTCATGTCGTATCTGTTGATTTGGGGTGTCTCAGTGGTGTAGTGGCTAACATGCTAGACTGTGACATCATAGCGAGTTTGGTCTCCAGTTGCATTTACTTTTGGGAAAGGTGTGAATGCTCCTAAGCTATGGGTTGAATAGTGCCACTGCTGTCCTATACTAGGATTAAATAGCCCATGAAGGTTGATGTGCCAGTAAACAAAAAAACCAAACCAACCCAATTTCGTCTTACTTACGGTTAATCTTCGTAAAAATAGATAAATCATGACTTAATATAAGGGAGGTAATTTAGTTTTTTTTTCAGTTATCTCCCTTAAATAAAAATTTGTATTTATTATTACATTGTGTACTTAATTTTCCTTTAGAAATGCTATAAAATTTGATAGATAATTCAAATTGTGTATGCAGTTATTTGTCTCCAGATATCAGTCCTTAAGATTAGCATATTATGTGATTTGTGTATCATCAACTCCAGTCTTTTTCTCCAACTTATAATCTTGTTAAATGATTCCCAACTGTTGAATGTCACTACCAGATGCAGTTTGGTGTCGTATTTAGAATCCGCCCCCCCCTTTTTGTGTGTGTGTGTGTGTGTGCTCTTTACCCGTTTGCAAGGGATGCAGTTGTGTTTTTTTAAGCCCTGCTGACTGGTTTGAAGATTTTATTGTGTAGAATATCTTTTGGTCTTATTTATAAAGAAATGAACTGATGGTACAAAAAATCATCTCATCAGTTGTTTAGAGTAACAATCTTATCCTATTCTTGAGCGAGAGTCTCTGTGGTTTAGTGGCTAATGTGATGGACTGTGACATCATAGTAAGTTCAATCTCCAGTCATGCTCTTATGTTCACTTCAGGATTAAAACTCTTGCTTTAGTCATTTGATGACTGCTGCTGCTATCTGGTTGTTAGGCATGGTTCTACTTTGGTTGACTGCATTGGTGTATTTCATGACCGTCCACTTTTCTGCCTATGTTGCGTTTTTGATCAAATGTGAGAACGTTGCTTGATGATGTCACTGAAATGATGAACAAGGTTGATGGCTAATGGTTATGTGAAAATAATTCTCCAGCACAAAAAACAAAATCAACCTGGATTAGAAATGTAACAACTCTTTTTTTTTTTTTTTTTTTTTTTTTTCATATTGTTTATTGTCTACAATGGTTTCAACCCTTCCCATTACTGTCTTAGTCAAGTGACTCTGAAATGTGCCACACAGTTGTAAATGGTCTAATAGTGGGTTCAGGAATTCTCACAAGTGACACTTTTAAGTAAACCAGTTTATGTCTTGTTGCACTATTTATTGTATAATCATTGCCCAGTCGGCTGAGGCTGTAGAATACACTGACTGCTTCTCTACCGAGGGGTAAGATCCTCCTCCCAACATGTGTCCTGGATATGACACTAAACAATCCGATGGTGAGGTTCTAGTAATGCTAGATCTTTGGGGAATGTGGAGTACCCCTTCATTGCCATCTCTCCCAGGTCCACTCAGGCCCGGAGTGGTAGCACTTGATAGGGTCCTATCTATGGGTCAAATTGAACTAAACTGGACTGCCTGAAATAGGACTGTTTTGACATTTAAACTGCGTACTTGTGCTAAACTGAATTGTTTAAAATAGAACTGTTTTGGCATTTAACTGTTTGTGGCGGAAATCGTGAAAACGGAGAGGGGGGCTTACCTTTTAAGCGACCTTGTGTGTGCATCGTTCAAACAGGCCGGGAAACAAAGAAATTCAAGATGGCGCCCGCGACTTTTTATAACCATCTTGAATTTCTTTGTTTCCTGGTCTGTTTGAACGATGCACACGCAAGGTCGCTTAAAAAATAAGCCCTCTTCTCTGTTTTCACGATTTCCGCCACTGTTTAACAAAAATTATATTTATATTAACCTGAATTGATAAAATTTAATTTGGCATTAAATGACCAGAAAAGGGGTGATACGCCATAAAACCAACCAACCAACCATTGTATAATCAGGTGAGAACTTTTCATTCTTAAACCTAATAGTTTTTCTTTCTTAATAAAAAGCCCATTTCCATATTAGGCTTATTCAAAAAGCTTTCAGAGTCTAACATGTGTGCTGATTCTTTCTATCCCCTGTTGATTTCTATTTGATATTCTGCTGCATTCTTTTGAGGTTGATGACCTCCATTTTCTCTTCACACACTATCAACCAGTTGGTTACTGAATTTGGCTTGGACTTAAACAAGGACTAAGAAAAAAGTGGGGAAATCATTTTGACTGTAAGAATAATCAAGATAAGGACACTAGTCTGAATGTATAATAAAATTAATATTTCTCAGAAATTTAAAAAAAAAAAAAATCATTCTATTTGTTATTTTTAAATTTCTATCTCAAAGCTTTTATTTATTTTTCTTCTTTTTATTTTACAGAGATGCTGTGTTGCCTTGAAATACACAATTGTCTTTGTGTTTATTGCTTCTGTGCTGTTAATCCTCGGGTAAGATTTCTCAAAAGAATTTCTTACTCAACTTTTTACTTAGTCTACAGATGTAACTCTTCTTTTTGGGATTTATTTAACCCTGAAACATTTTTTCTCTCCTATTCAAAAAAATTAGCAAAATTGACAATCTTGTATATCTCATATTGTTATGATTAAACTTTTTTTTTTTCCTAGTGCATTTCTACCTGAACGTGATTCTATACCTGCCAATGAGACTGAGTGGCAGAAAATTGATGACCTTTTCAAAAGCTTGGGAAATAACCGTAAGAATATTGTTCATGTTTCTGTGAATAGATTTTAAACAAAAAAGATAATTTTTAAAAATTCTTTAGAAAGTGGAAAAAATTTATTACAATGTGACATTGATTAATCTAGCAGATTTAAAAACATAATCAAAATTTAAAATGGTTTTCAATAATAACTGATCCTATTAAGTTTGAATTAAGGCAAAGACTTGTGTCATAATGCTGAGACTAGTATTTCAAGCATAATAAATGAGCATAGCCCATTTTCTGGTGAAGGAGATATAGCTCTCTTCTCTCGTTAGGATATATATTTGATTTACACAGCAAACCAATTGCCAAAATAATATGAACTAGGTAGAAACATTTCAGTTGTCAATGATTGGAATTTTTTTCCCCCTATTTAATTATTAATTTGAACATTCTTCCTCAAGATGTGATTTAGATTTTAAAGTTTTTGAGGACATTTAAATTGATTTTTTTTTTCCAATGTACTTTTATTATTAAAGATTATAACTTTTTGGTTTAGATTGAAAGAAACTATTGCTTAAAATAATTATCATTTCAGATACATATACATATATTAATTTTGATATTATTATTTCGGATACAATATCTGTGTATATTTCTGAATTAAGGCATTGCTATTATTATTCTCTACTCAATGTGGACTGCTATACTCATCTTCATTGTTATACACACATTTCTTAGCAGACTGCTATCTGGAGTTAGTGAGTTCGATTCCTGGTTCTGATTTCAATAGCAGTGAAAAGTGTAAAAATTAGCTGATGTGAGATACCCACAAGGCTTGGATGGCAGAACGAGAACAGTCTACCCCCATGATTCAAATAAAAGGTGAAGTTCTTAATTTCTGGATGATTACTGAGTAGAACAAAAGGCACTTGAAGAAGGCTGGAGAATATAGTGGTCCAAATGTTGTGAGTATAGCTGCTAAGATGAGTATAGCAGTCCGCAATGTGTAGAGAATAATAACATATCTACACTGTGAAGAACTTCGACAAGTGTCCTCAATTTGTTTGTTATTATGGTCATAATGTATTGGCTGTTATACGATCCAAATTTTACTCTTTCTAAACGTATTTTTCAAAGTAGTTGTGGGTTAATAAAAGTTCTGATAAAATTTTTGTTGATCAGGCCAAGCATGGATAAGTGAAAATAATTTTGGCAACTGTGTCCTAGCGTATAAAAAATGTTAATTGATAACAAGAATAGGTAAGTAAGACTAACAAACCACAGGTATTTGCATGCTTTCCCTTGTTAAGCCAAAAACAAGATGTATGGCTCATATGAGTGTCATTTAATAGAGAAGGTGAATTTTGCCCTAAGATTTGGCAATCGCAAACATTGTTTATAGTTGAACATTTTTCAAGAAAATCAATTGTGAGGAGTCCTTTTATGTCCAAGAAGTCTGTCAGCATGACCTTCTTTACTGATCATTATACTCAGAACTTTTTCTTTACTGTAGGTTCACTTTCCACTCTATGAATGTTTGTCACTAACTCATAGTAGCAAACTCATGATTAGCCTATTTGTAAATATTGGTTTGGTTTGTTGGGTTTTTTGGCATATCAACCTTTGTAGGTTATTTAACGCCAAATCCATTTTTATGTAAATAATCTGTTCATTTTAAAACAATTCAGTTTAGCATAAGTACACAGTTCAATGGTCAAAAACATTTCCATTTCTAACTATTCAAGCAGTTGTATGTAACAATTCAGTTAAGTGTAAATACAGTTTTAATGTCGAAAAACAGTTCTATTTGAAATAATTCAGTTAAGCATAAGCACGCAGTTTAAATGTAAGTACGATTTAATTGTAAAAATCATTTCTATTTCAAACTATTCATTTTAGCATAAGTATGCTGTTACTTCTATTTAACCCATAGATAGGACACTTATCAGGCGCTACCACTCCGGGCCAGAGTGGACCTGGGAGCAATGGCAATGAAGGGGTACTCCGCATTCCCCAAAGCTCCAGCACTGCTGGAACCTCACCATCAGATTGTTTATTGTCATATCCAGGACACTCATTGGGGGAGGGTTTTACCCCTCTGCGGAGGTGCAGTCAGTGTATTCTACAGCCCCAGCCAACTGGGCAATACACAGAGTTAAATATCAAACTGTTTTATTTCAGATAATTCAGTTCAGCATAAGTACACAGTTTAGACGTCAAAACAGTTCTATTTCGAGCAATTCAGTTCAGCACTAGTACGCAGTTCCAATGTCAAAACAGTTCTATTTTAAACAATTCAGTTTAGCATAAATACGCAGTTTAAATGCAAAAATCTGTATAGTGAAAGAAGCACAGTTTTGTTCTATTTAACCCATAGATAGGACCCTTATCAGGTGCTACCACTCCGGACCAGAGTGGACCTGAGAGCGATGGCAATGAAGGGGTACTCCGCATTCCCCAAAGCTCCAGCATTGCTGGAACCTCACCATCAGATTGTTTATTGTCATATCCAGGACACTCGTTGTGGGGGGGTCTTACCCCTCTGCAGAGAAGCAGTCGGTGTATTCTACAGCCCCAGCCGACTGGGCAATTGTAAATATTGTTTTAAACTAAAATATGCTTCTCTGTATTTATCCCATATTCTTCTGTAAATTTCACATAGTCTGTATTTCTCAGCCACCAAAAGTTTGATAACAGACCTCTGTTTAACCCTGGAGCACTCTGATTTGTCATCATTTTGAATTGCCTCAAAACAAATGTTTCCACAAGGTTCAAAGAATTTTTGCTTTAAACCAATTCCAAACAATGTAGTTTACATTTATGGAAACAAAATTCTTATAAAAAAAAAAAATATTTGCTTTTTTTAGAAAAGATTCCACTTATTTATTGAATGATCCTCTTATAAAAATATTTTAGAAAATATATTAAAACAATAAAATAAATCGAGGTGTCTTGCATGTCTTGGATGGTTTTTGAGATGGAAGATAAATGGCCATACAACTGTTTTGTTGGGTGCTGCTTCAAGACCACCTTTATTTATAATTTTATTATTAATCCAGCCAAAAAATTTTTTGCCCTTATATCTCTTATTGTATCAATTGAGCACAACTAGAGTTATGGCTATAAAATTTGCTGTACCTACTAACTGGATCTAAAAGCATATTTTGAATATTAGTTTTTGAAAATTCCCAAATTAAAAATAAGTTTCACCAATTTGTTCAATTTACAGTATAAGTAAAATGATAAACTGGATGATGACTTTGTGTCTGCAAGGTTTTGAGAAGGAGTCCCTATGGCATAGTGACTAACATTTTGGACTGTGATGTCATAGTGAGTTTGAACTCATTGCCCAGTCAGCTGGGGCGGTAGAATATACCGACTGCACCACTGCAGAGGGGTAAGACCCTCCTCCCAACAAGTGTCCTGGATATGACACTAAACAATCTGATGGTGAGGTTCCAGCTATGCTGGTGCTTTGGGGATTGCGAAGCACCCCTTCATTAATATTTCTCCCAGGTCCACTCTGCCCAGAGTGGTAACACCTGATAGGGTCCTATCTATGGGTCAAATAGAACTAACTGCATACTTATGGTAAAACTGAATTGTTTGAATTAGAACTTTTTGACTAAACTGAATAGCTTGAAATAGAAATGTTTTTGACAATTAAACTGTGTACTTATGCTAAACTGAATTGTTTGAAATGAAACTGTTTTTAACATTGAAGCTGTGCTTACGCTAAACTGAATTATTTAATATAGAACTGCTTTGACATTTAACTGTGTGTAAACAAAATCTATACTTATACTAAACTGAATTAGCTAAATTAAAACTGTTTGAATAAACTGAATAGCTTGAAATATGAATGTTTTTGACTATTAAACTGTGTACTCATGCTAAACTGAATTGTAATTTGCATAAAAATGGATTTGGCGTTAAATAACCTAGAAAGGTTGATATGCCATAAAACCCAAACAACCAACCAATCAACCAAACTCCAGCTCAGCCCAGTCAGCTGGGGCTGTAGAATATACTGACTTCGTCTCTGCACAGGAGTAAGACCCCACCAAATTTGTGTCCTGTATATGACATTAAATAATCTCATGGAGGTGCCTGTGGAGTAATGGTTATCATTGTAGAAAATGGACACGGCGACACAAGTTCAAATCCTGGATGAGACTGATTGCATTTCACATAACACTAATACCCTTGGGAAAGGTATGAATCTAATTATTCTCCCTACAGCTATGGGTAAATAGTAGGACAGACTAGGTTCTTCAGCCTTGATGAGGCAGCTGGTCTACGAGAGGGAAAACTCTGAATTCAAACCTGTTAAACTCCGCTTAAAAATTGACCTTGTGTCATATCCTGCCCGTGCGGAGGGGTTGGTAAATATCATTAAACAATCTCATGGTGGAGCTCTAGTAATGCTGAAGCTGTGGGGAATGCAGAGCACCTCTTCATAGCCATTGCTCCCAGGTCCACTCTGGCCCAGAGTGGCAGCACCTGATAGTGTCCTATCTTTGGGTCAGTATAATTGTTTGATATGTAAACTGTGCAAACAAATGACATGCTAAAATGAATTGTTTGAAATAGAATTGCTTGATCATTTAACTAGCATATATGTTTACAAATCATATATTTAATATATATGTAAAGACTGGATTTGGCTTTAAATAACCAACAATGGTTGATATGCCATAAAACCAAACCAAACCAAACCAGTTGCGCTATTACGTTCACTTTCAGACTAAAGATATGAAGCCCCCTTATCACTTCCAGCTATGGGCTAAACTGTACTACTACTTTTCTTCTATAAGGATAGCTTTGGCATTAAATATACCATGAAGATTGATATGCCATTAAACAAACAAACTGGAACTACTGTCCTTCTTGAAGGATGGCTTAGGCATTAAATAACCTACAAAGGTTGATATGACATTAATCAAAGAAACAAAACGAAACCAAAAAGAACTGAAACTGTCTGCTCATGTAAATCTTTATCTTTTTGTTCAATGGAAAATGTTAAAACCAAAAATTAAAGTTACGAGCTTTTTCCTAGAAAATGAAGACTTTAAAAGAAAAAGAGTTCTTTTTTATTTTCGTAGTGAGAGCAATGGCTCTCTGGTGGCTATAACTTCTTAATGTCATTTATTTACATTAGCTCTCATGAAAACATAGTTCAGTGCTATGCCCATGTTTATGAAATAAACAAATAAAATAGTGGGATAGATAAATTTATAGTCTGTTTGTGTAACTTAAAATCTTGTCTATAGGGCAGGTTTTCAGCTACTTATAAAAATCTGCCAGATTAATCCTACTGTAATGTTTTTATCTACTTCATATAACTTTGACAGTTAGTTTGCTGTGTAAAACCAAATATATTTCCTTATGAGAGAAGACAGCTATATCTCCTTTGCCAGAAAATGGGCTTGTTGTGTATAGTAAAATAATGCTCAATTGCTAAACAAGAAATATTCTTCTCAGTATTAGAATGCCAGTTTTTGCCTTAACTTAAACTTGATAACAGCCAAATTAATAGCTATGATAAACCAAATGTTGAGTCTTTGATATGCTATTTATTTGCTACTAATATTGAAGTCCGTCTTAGGATTAATGACCAAATATTTCATTTTATATATATATATATATATATATATATATAGATAATGACCAAATATTTCATTTTATATATAGTGATTCTTGAGTATTTATAAATGTATTTACATGAACTTCATTATTCATAATTTCATTAATAAACTTCTTTTGTAGGTGGTGAAAATGCTCTCTCATTCCTGATCAGTACGCTTAGTTTGATTGGAATGCTTGCAATTGTAACTTACACAGTAAGTATAATATTTTGTGAGAAGGAAATTACTTAATAAGTAAGTGATACTCACCAAAAAGTAAGAGGACAGACAGATGCTTCTCTTGCCATTGACATTCCTCAGAATAACTCTATGTAATGGGATTTTCTTTATCTAGTGAAAGTTTTAGACTTAATCCTTTTTTATTGAAAAATTGTATCAGGGTCATCAGGAGAGAAGGTGCACCGTTTCGGGGGCCTTCCTCTCAACGGTTTTATTTGCACACTGCCCCCCCCTCACTGAATATAAATGTATATATATATATATATATATATATCACTGTGGCCCTATTAGTTATTTACTAAGCTTAGCTTAGATGTTGACTCAGAAGTGTTATGGCAAAATGTGATTTGAAAAATAACTGTGTGCGTTATAAGAAAATTACATGAATCTCATTATGCATTTGCGATCAAGTGTCAGTTTAACAAACTTCATTTTGAATTGTTCTATAGAATATTTCTTTAGTTTCATATCCACATGGAACTATTTTCCATTATTTCTATGAGGTGTTTTATACATTTGGCTCTATTAGGCCCTTTGATTCTGATTTGACTCAGTAGCTGGTAAAGGGTGCCTGCTACGAAACTTCTTGCTCCTATTTCTACAGCTTTCACAATCACACTGTACCCTTTCTTTTCCAGCTTTTGTTATATTATTCACTTAAACAGTAAGTTTACTATTTTGTTATATTATGAAATATAACCTTTCTTCCCAAATGAACATAACTATTTAGAATATCTTGGATATTGTGACGCTGCAGAAGTAATTATTATTATAAGTAATTTTCTATCACGTCCATTCCTTTTGAATTTTCCCAAACAATTACGAGTAATTTGACAATATTCCTGTCGCGGTCTCTCAGGGCAGATTTAGACAGTAGGAATTATCATACAACTACAGGAGATACATATTATTATTATTAATCAATTATTCCGGACGAGCCCCCATTGTAAGCGTATGTGACGCTACATAAGTAGTTATCTCAAGACAAGAGTTTATTTTTATGCGCATGTGACGGCGAGGGCAGTCTGGCACTTGACCCTCCGCAAAATAAGTCCTAGTCAAGACTCCTATTTCGGGCATATGGTAAACTGGCAAATAATGTGGGGGTTAATTTGGGGCCAGACGGATCTCTGACGCTGGTAAGGGGGATTTCCAACTCACTTTCACATACCCCACCAAGTCCTTTGTTTTCCTACCCCCTCAGATAGCGGAAAAAATGGACTTCAAGGTTAGAAAATATTAACTGTAGTCAAATTCCCAAAATTTCCTTATAATGTTTTAAGGTGAATCAGACGCTTAGCGAGAATTAATGACAGCGATACGAAGCTGAATCAAATGTGTGCAACAGAAGGCGAAACACAACCAAAAGATTTCAACACAAAGGTGCATTTAAAATATAATGACATTTTAATAGGCAACGACCAAACAAATAATAAGATTTAAAAAACAGTTCCTTTTTCTTTTCTCTTTTCCTTTTAAGATACCAGCACTATTAAGCCAACAGGAAGCATCAAACATAAATGTCTCACACCAGTCCTTTTCTTCTTTCTCCTTTTTTTTCCTTTCTCTTTTCTTTCTTTTACTTGAGAAAGTATCTAAGTCGCCGGACTGAAGCATGTAACAAAGTTCATTCACTAATTTTCTAATGATGAAACATAATCTTTTCAGTTTCTCTCTTTCTTTTTTGAATAGATATAATTCCCCAATATTTTGGAAGGGTAGAAGGAAAACAGTTTAAGTTGTACTTATCTTTGACAAGGCTTAATGTTAAGGTTCCTTTGTGTCTTTTTACGGCCTAGTGACATCCGCAGAGTCGGCTCAGTCAGCGCCTACCTAACACTGTCCAGAACTAAAGATTCTTTTTGCGGGTGAGGGACCTCCTGGAGTTTGGCTGTAAACCGGCGTCTTTATCCGACGACTTCTGTCCTCAAACTGAAGATTCTTTTCCCAAATTTCTCTAACGAAAAAATGGCATTTTAGCGCTAAGGGCCTATGGACCAATCATTTGACTTTTTCTTTCTCCCACTATTGAATCCGGTCATGATACCCGAGTGACCTGGATTCCTTTCTTTGTTCAACTGGCTGCAGGTCATAGAGTGCGAGGAATTGACTTTCGTTCATATCTCCTTTTAATGGTCAGACACAGAAGGGTTGGAGAATCGACCTCCCCTTCCCTCTCTCTGTAGCATACCACGTCACAGGTATGATACTAAACTACATCTGATGGTGAGGCTACAATCATGGAGTTTGGGCAATGTGGAGTACTATTACTCTGAGGTACAATCTGACCTGGAGTGGTAGCACCTGTTAGAGTTGCATCTATTCGTCAAATCATCTACTAAGCATTATTATCATTAGTTATTTGACACCATGCAGTTGTGTGCTAATTGTTCTTATTAGATAGAAATATTTGATAAATACCATTACTAGAAACCATTTAACTCTGTGCAAACAAATAATTAATATTAAATAGAATCATTAGTATTTGATAGCAATACTTGAAACTATTTAACTGTGCAAACAAATAAGCTCTAACTCATTTAAAAATAAAGTTACCAATAAACAACACTTACAAATCATATATATATATATATATATAGATATATATATATACAAAAATTGCATTTGGCATTAAATAGCCCACAAGAGTTTGTCATAAAACACCAACCCACCTAACTTTGGTCTATGAAATTCTGGAATAAAAAACCAATCCATCAACAACTATTTCGAGGGATATTTTTTCTTTGTACTTATATATATATATTGTACCTTATATATAACATTGTAGTGTCTGTGACCCTACACAACCATGTAAAATATATATAAGCTCTATCATAAATATTGAGCACTATTTAATAATACTGCAATACTTGGTCCTCCATTAACTTGCCAAGTAAGCTAGTGAGAACCATAAACCTCTACTATATATATATATATATATATATATATATATATCCTGGAAGGAGAGGAAAGAAGTATTTGGACACTTGTGAAATATTTAATATACTTCAATTGTTTATGTTTACTCTCAATTTAGACCTTATTAAATAACTTGATAAATTGGAAAATTATCATTGTAAAAATGTTCATTTAAGAAAGGATACATGTCTAGATCTAGATTAAATATCGGCATTAAAAGTATATTGAATAGTTTTCAAGTATCAAACTACTTTCTTGTCTTGTTGAGGTTGGAATATGCTAGCTGTATCCTCAGCAAAAAGGTTAGACCCCCCCCTCCTTAAAAAAGTGGGGATGTCCTAGGTATGACACTAAACTATATTTGATGTTGAGGCTCCAGTTCTGGAGTTCTAGGGAGTGTAGACTACCCTTTCATTGTCATTACTCCCAGGGCCACTCTGCCTGTCAGCTGAGCTTAGAATATGTTAGCTGTATCCTTGGCAAAAGGGCCAGCCCCCCCCCCCAAAAGTTAGGATGTCTCAGGCATGACACTAAACTACATCTGATGGTGAGGCTCCAGTTCTGGAGCTCTAGGGAGTGTAGAGTACTCCTTTGTTGTCATTACTCCCTGGTCCACTCTGACCTGGAGTGGTAGTATCCCCTAGGGTCCTATTAATGGGTCAAATAAATCTGTTTAAAAATTATTCATATTCACTTGGATTGTATGCAAAAAAAAAAAAACTCTTAAGAAATTAATACACAAAAAATAGAAATTTGAATGTAACGGTTTGCATAAAATATCCCCAGATGGGTTGATATGCTGTTAAAATCATCCATCAATCAACTTTTCTTGTCTCCTCACTGTAAAAACTGGTCTGTGATTGATACATCAAGATCCTAATGGGTAACTTTGAACTTTCCAAACTGTGTTGTGACACATTTATATTTCATCAATAATCTCTATAAACCTTTTCTTTAGTTATCAACTAAATTTTTCATAGAATTAGTTCTTTTGTAGTCAATTTTGAATTATGTGATGTCATTCAATAAAGGAAATTTTTTTTTATTTGTCAAAACTTCTGGGATGGAGATTGATAATTTTATCACTTAGATTATTCAGATGATTGTCTTCATTGTTGAAGTCACAATGTTTCAGCTGATGCATCTCTTGGCCTCCTTCTGGTGTTTCATGTGAAACTCAACATACTTCTTTGTGAAATCATCTGGAGGTTGCAGGTTCAATCCCAACAAGGAATAGTTACTATAGCTTAATACTTGTATCCAGTTGTGGTTAAGGAAATTAGAGTTGCCTGCCCCTGTGGATTAAATAAGGGGTTGGTTCAAAGTTCTGTGTGGACTCCTGAGTTTGATATGAAACACCTAAAGAAGTTTGAGGGACGCATCAACTGAAACATAATGAATTCAACAAAAAAAAAAATAAAGACAATAGTCCGAATACTTCAGGTGATAAAATTTTTAAATTCTTATTTATTTACTTATTTTAATTTTTTCAAAATTTTTTTCCATAACTGTAAACTCTTTACTGTTTGGAATTGATTTAAAGCAAAAATTATCTTTGAGGCTATTCAAAATGGCTCCAAATCAGAGTGCTCCTGGGTTGAACTGAGATCAGTCACCAAGTTTTGTTAGCTGAGAAATACAAACTATGTGAAATTTTACTAAAGAATATGTCATGTGTTCAGTGAAGCATGTTTTAGTAAAAAAAATATTCACAAATAGGCTAAACATAGGTTTGTCACTCCAAGCCTGAATAAAAAAAAACGGTCAATGGAGTGGAAACACAGTGACTCTCTGGTAAGGAAAAAGTTCTGGGAGCAGCAGTCAGTAAAGAAAGTCATGCTATGACAGTCTTTTGGGATATGAAATGACCCCTTACTTTTGATTTCATTGATAAAGGTGCACCAGTAAATAGTGCCCCCTATTTCCAACTCCATTGGCAAAATTCACCTTATTGATTAGATTTGTGTATTTAACTTAACTATTAAAAATTTAACAAATGTGTTGCAAAAATTTTAGGGTCACCCATGCAAAAAGTTAGGAAAGCTCTGCAATAGATAATTTCTACGTTTCTTATTTGGTTCCTTATTGAATGTTGTAATAATTTTATTATTTCTCTCTCTCCTTTTTTTTTTTTTTTTTTTTTTTTTTTTTAACCTCAAAGTCATATGGTATGTCAGTAATGCCAATAAGACTCATCCAAGGTTACCGAAGCATCTCTCAAGACATAAATACTGCAGCCCAGATAAGAATCAATGCAACTGAAAGAATCCAGGCAATCAAAGACCGAGTAAGTTCTTCAAATATATTCCAATTTGGTTGCTTCTATACTACATTTGATCTTTGCTTGAATGTTTTCTCTGATTTTGAGCAGAAGTGCTGATTTATTCATAATTTATTACATCGTTTTTTGGGGTTTTTTTGTTTTTTTTCTGGGAATATTACTCTTTTTATTCTCCTTTTTTAGATGAATAACTTAATCTACTGTCATAAATACCAATTTATAAATTGATTTAGTGCATTGGATGACTCTTGATTTATGATCACAAATCATTAATTTAAGTCATAAGTTACTCCTAATCTTTTTCATTAATTTTGATTTTATAATTATTAATTTATTCTTCATATATCATCATCATCATCATATCGTGCTGGCAGCACGGATATCCCTGACCCTCTTTCGCCACTCCTCCCTATCGTTCATCGCCCTAGGTAGGTCTTCAGGACAACAACCTGTTGTCTTCATATATACATTAACCTTTAAATTTTGAAACCTAATTTTTAGTCCAAATATTTGATGTAAACATGGGTATATATGTTAGTGGGGGAAAAACATCCATAGGCTTTGAGATAGATTAAATCAATGAGTTAATATATTCATACTGGAAAGTATTTTCAGGTTTTAATGTGTAAGATACTCATTAGAAACCTTGAAAAGAAATGTATGCATGTTCATCATATAACTCAACAACTAATTTAATCTGATTCAAATCATAAATATTTCCTTTCTTTTGTTGGCAAAGTTTTTAAAAAAAAAATGATAGAATCCATATATTCAAAATGCATTCTTTGTTTTCAGTATACTGGCCGTAAAACCATGTCATCACGGGACAGAACCAGAATAGCGGACCTCGAGGAGAACTGTCGTTTTGTGGAGCGCCAGGAACGCCATCTTGCTGAAGAGAAGAACAGTTGTTTTCGCAAATGTCTTCTTGTGTTCCGGCCGTTTGAAATCTTTATTGGATGCTTTTTCTTGTTGATTGCTGCCCTCATCTTTTTCTCTCTCTTGCTCACAAAGTATGTTGTTACTTATTCTTTTAAAAAAGATTGTGTGAAGGTGTTTGTAGCTATTGCTTGGGATTTAACTGGAAAAATTATTTTGACTATCTACAGGGCCAGACTTAGGTACAGGGTCCTATTGGGAACAGATTACTCTTGTTCAGGGATTCAATTAGTCCAGTTGTTTTGAGATTGATCCTGACAATCAGAAAAAACTGGATACAGTAGAGACTAGAATTATTTGATATAGATATTAGGAGACAATAAAAAGTATATATTTACCTAATCATTCTGTAGGTTAAGGCTCCCTCCATGCCCTACAAGGGGCGTTTTAGATATGAAACTAAACTAAATCTGATTGTGAGGCTCCAGTTCTGGAAATCTGGGAAACAGGAAGTAACCTTTCATTGCCATCATTTTCTGGTACATTCTGACCTGGAGTAATAGCACCTGCTTGGATCCTATAGATCTGTTTACAAATCATTCATATTCAATAGGACAATGTACAAAACAAAAACTATTAAGAAACAACTACACAAAAAATATAAATGTGATTCTCTAACCTCTCGGCATAAAATAACCAAAACTGAATTGATTTGTTATTAAAAATCAATCAACTCTTCCACCATAGACAGGATATGGCACAAGGTCAATTTTTGATGACAGGAATGTTGGCTTGAATTGCCCAACTATTTTCCTATAGTTGGGGAGAAAGCAGATGGATTCATGCCTTCACCAAACATAGCCAGCTTCATCCTGGATTTGAACTCTAGTCTCCAATTCCATTTCCTATGAGGATAACAACCATTACACTATGCACACCTAAGACCATAAAAAGTAATGAAAAATTAAGATACTAAAAAGTATTGAAAGTTTTTGAGGGATAGCATATGATGAATGAGCTAAAGAACATCTTAAAATTATCCCAACTGTTTAATGAGAGATCTTGTAGTCTTCTTATGGAGCATAGGGCTGCAGCTTTTTTTTTTTTTTTTTTATAGTTAGTGTTACTAATCTTATATCCCTTGGTATTCAAGTCAATTTTTCCTTCTAGTCTGGTTTATTTAATTAGAAGCTAGAGAGCCCAATTTTCCTTACTATTTGCCTATAGCTCTGGGGTGAAGGATTTATGCCTTTTCCTAAACCATTTGTATAAATCGAAATGCAAACAGTCTCATCCAGGAATTGAACTTGGCTCACACTTTATTTTCAATAATGATACACTACTTTTCCTTCCTCAGTAATTTCATGTTGATATTACGTCCCTCCAAAAAGAAAAACAAAAAAGCCTACCTAGTTGCAATAGCACCTTTTGACTTCTTCAAGGAAGGCAGGGAGTCTGTGAGGGATGATGAGAGGTGTGGGAGGAGTAAGGAAGTCAATACACCAGAGTTGATTGGCCAAAAGATTAGGGTTACTATGTTGAGGTTTTAAGGGAGTTCAGAAAGAGATTCCAGCACTCTTCAAATCGGGTCAGTGGCATTTCCAGCAGGACAATGCACCAGTTCACAACTCCATCCTTGTCACAGACGATTTGACCAAGATGGGCATCAAGACAGTTCCTTACCCTCCCTATAGTCCAAACCTTGCTCCCTGTGACTTTTGGTTATTCCCTAAGCTCAGAGGCTGTCGTTATGAGACAATTGAGGAGATGAAAGAGGCTGTGACGAAGGTCATTGACACGGTCACACAAGAGGACTTCCATGGGGCTTTCCAGAAGTTGTTGTAATGGTACAAGAAGTGCATTGCTGTCGGAGGAGATTACTTCGAAGGGGACTTGAGTTTCATGTGTGTACTATCAATAAAAGTGCCCATACAAAAAATGTCTGGAAACTTATTTAATGATCCTCGTATAAGTTGCTAAACAAAAAACATGTAAATCCTATTCCATTCATTAAATTATATTTGCATAGATTTATTATAGACGAATTGTTATAGTTAGATTCACTAGACATCATAAGATATATGATGTTATTTGGGAATTGTTTTTTGTATTTTTTTTTTTTGTTCTAATAGTTTATCTTCTAAACCTGTCTTTTTGTTCCCAACCTCCATTTCAAATATTTATTTTGAAGAAAGTAAACTAAAAATGTAAGCTGCTTTGTCCAGCATTTGAACTTGGCTAACTGGGTCTATTTCTTATAACAATTACACGACCATTTCATTTTGAAGAAAGCAAATTTTTATCTATCTAACTTAACCCTTACCCCATCATAGAAATTTATGATTTTTGATGATCATGTGACAGATAAAGTCAAAAGGCTGTAACATTTCAAGTTTTAAGCATGATCAATTGCAATTATGGATGCAAAAAAATCAAAGAAAATTGACACATTTTGTCCAAAACAGTGATTGGTCGCAAGAAATTGGAAAAAGTCAGAATTAGCACGATAAGGGTTAAGTCATTATGAAGGTTGATAAGAACAGCAAGATTAAATGAGAAGTGGATTTTGTGGATTACCATGAACAGCATTTCATCATCCATGTGTTTTTGTTTTTTCATTTAAAAAAAATGTTAGTTGTGACATTTAAGATTTTGGACATTGACTATTTAAAAAATTCATCTTTTAGTACTTATCAAAATAGTTTATCCATTTTTATCTACAGTTTATTTTTACATATGTTGGTGAAGTGGATTTAAAAAAATTTTTTTTTTCTTTTTTTCATTAGCATTGACAAAGCTATGAACAGCCTAGGTTTCAAGATGGGATATGCTCTGCCTAAACGCACCCTCCCAAATCCAATTGATATGATTTTGGTGTTCAGCCAACAGGTAAAGAGGCTTCTTAGTTATATATTATTTTTATTACAGTATTCATTTGTGTATAAAATGGAGATTATGTGTATGTCTGTAACCAAAACTGTCACAACCAACGTCACAGTTCCCTTAGTTATTTATGTCAAATTCTCCATGATTTTATTTTTATCTAATTCTCAGTTATTAAATTGTTTTAGGTTATTAATACTGTTGGCGTTATCTAAATCGTAATAACATGCAATTGTATTTATATATACAGCTGAATAGCGGTTTAATGTGTCAATGGGATGGCTTAAAAATTAGTTTTGCTTAGTATTTCTAATTGAAAAAAAAATTATCTTTTAATAAACATGAACAAAAATCTTGTTGAAAAATCTTAAAAGAAATCCATTAACAAAAAGAAAGAACTGTAATTTCATTCTCTACTGTCTAATTTAGTTAAATAGTTAAATTAGGAAAATTTCGCAGTGATAGCTGAAACTTGTGAGAAAAACTGTTCAATTGTTTTTCAAATAAGTTTAACATAATTCAATTTTAAGTAATATCAAATGCCATTTTTTGATATTAATTTTTTTTTCCTTTGCCCACTATTTATATTTTTTAATGTTTATGCACACATACGCATAAACGAATTAGTTATTAAAATAAAGATAAGTGTAATCTTTTTATATGCATTCTTATTTAGTTTCGTTAGTCTTTCTAATTTAATATTTTATTATACTTAAACTTAAATACTTGTGCCTGGGAAGTACATATTTTTGCTAGTATGTATAATATTGAGAAATTTAACCAAAAAATCGGAAACAAGATTTGTGGGTAACATTCCTACTCAAATTGTTTTCTGTATAACAACAAACTAATAAACATACTAAACTTGGTTTGGTTTCTCTGTTTAATGGCATATCAACTTTTGTGGGCTATTTAGTACTGATGTCAGCCTTATAGAAGAGCAGTAGTGATACTATTTAACCCATACCTGGGGTTGCCCAGGTGGCTGGGGCTGTAGAATACTCCGACTGCACCTCTGCAGAAAGGTAAAACCCCCTCCAAATGAATGTCCTTATATGACACTAAATAATCTGATGGTTAGGTTTCAATGAGGCTGTAGGTTTAGGGAATATGGAGCACCCCTTCACTGCCATCGCTCCCAGGTCCACTCTGGCCCAGAGTGGTAGCACCTGATAGGGCCCTATCTATGGGTTAAATAGAACTGATGTGCGTACTTATGCTAAACTGAATTGTTTGAAATTGAACAGTTTTTGACATTAAAACTGTACTTACAAGAACTGTTTTTGACATAGAAACTGTACTGATGTTAAACTGAATAGCTTGAAATAGAAATGTTTTTGACAATTAAACTGTGTACTAACATTTAAACTGTGTACTTATGCTAAACTGAATTGTTTGAAATGGAACTGTTTTTTTTACATTGAAACTGTACCTACGCTAAACTGAATTGTTTAATGTAGAACTGTTTTGACACTTCCTTACTATATTTTGATCATTAGCATATTGTAGATTAGGTAAATTGAAGCCAAATTTTTAAATTATTGTATATACTTGCGAATCATGCAACTCTGCAGAGGAGTAACAGTCCTCCAACAAGTGTCCTGGATATGACATTAAACCATTTGATGGTGAGGCTCCAGTCTTGGAGTTTTGGGGAATATGGAGTACCCCTTCATTGCCATTGTTCCCAGGTCCACTCTGGCCTGGAGTGGTAGCATCTGATTGGGTCCTATCTATGAGTCAAATAGAAATATTTGACATTAAAACTGAATGCCAACAAATGACTTATGCTAAATTGAATTGTTAGAAATAGAACTGTTTGAACATTTAACTGTGTGGAAAGAAATGATTGATGTTTAATTGAATTGTTAGTGATATATAGCAATACTTGAAACCACTTAACTGTGTGCAAATGAATGAGTAATGTTGAATAGAATAATTAGTGTTAAATAGCAATACTTGTAACTACTTCACTGTGTGCAAACAAATAATTAATATTGAATAGAATTTGTATTAGATAGCAGTAATTGAAACTATTCACCTGTGTTGAAGCAATAGTAATACTAGTGTGCAAACAAATTAGTTCTAACTCATTTAAGAATGAAATTACCTCCAAATTATTCAGTTACAAATCATATATGTATATCCATTTAACTGTGTGATTAATAGTTAATAGAATTATTTGTGTTTGATAGAAATACTTGAAACCATTTAACTGAGTGCAAAAAAAATTGAACTCGGGCTCATTTAAAAATGTTTTAAAAAATGTCTATTTAATCATATTTATTTAACATATATGTATAAACAGGATTTAGCATTAAATAACTTATAATGGTTTATATGCCATGAAACCCTATTAACCAACCAACCTAAATTTTAACCTAATATTAGAGGGTTGCACCATATGTGTGATACAAACTTTGTGTGTGCAAATTGTTGACCAAGGCTCTGGCAAGGCCACCTAGTATGCCTACAATTTCCAACTGCAAAATCTGTAAATCTAAAGAGCGGACAACTGTAAGGAAACTTTGAAAAGTTTTAAATCATTTCTAATTAAAAGTAAAGTTGGCGACCTTAGTTGAGGGTGACTCAAAGGCTCCCTTTTCAATAGCTACTAAACTGAGGTGTAGGGGAGGGTGCTACTCCATTTCCTGGATTGCTCTACTTTACCCTTGATACTTACCTTATAATGCTGAGTGTTAAGCAAGGTGGCATTAAGTACCATTTTTTGAGTCTTTGGTATGACTCGACCTGGGATTGAATCCTGGTCTCCCAGACCATTTGCAAACACTCTACTCATTAGGCCAATGGATAATATTAATTTTAAATTATCTTTCATTACCATAGTTTGTTGACTGCTTCTGCTTAGCTTATCAGTGGCTTACTTTTTTACTGCTAGATTGCTCACATACCAGTATCTTGTCAGTTGGGCTTATATTTCTGTAATACTGTATTTTTGTTAAAAATCGCCCAAAATATGGAAAACCTAGGAAGTTGAAAAGAAAATATATCCACAAACATATATGAGCCTTAGCCTCGTCCACTAAAAATGGAACTTACATGATACATGGGATATATGATGAAATCATCTTTTGTAGATCAAAAGAGCGGTCACATGATATGCAAGATCCTATAATAAAATTGGCGTCTGTAGTCGAGGGCTACCCAAAAGCTCCCTTTTCAATAGCTACTACAACAAGGTGTAGGGGAGGGCGCTACTCTTTTCCCTGGATTGCTCCACTTTACCCTTGAAATGTACCTTATAATTCTGAGTGTTAAGCAAGGAGGTATCAAGTACCACTTGACTCAACCTGAGATTGAACCCCGGTCTCCCTGGTTATTGGTGAACACTCTGCCAAGAGCCAGTTTCAAGATCCTATGATACTTGAGTATATAAATAAAATAACTTAAAATTCAAGCTAAGATTTTTCCCTAACAATTTTTCTTTCTGTCTTCTAGGTTTATCCTCTTGATTATATCATTATGGTACTTATCATCATCTACTTAGTTCTCTGCTCAATTTCTGGCATTCGAAATCTGGGCATCTGCTTTTTATTTGTCAGGGTGAGTATTTTCTTTTTCTTTTTTTTTTTTAAGATTTAGCTGCTTGGAATGAACTGTATTATCATAGTCTAATAATATCAGTATTGTAAGAAATAATAATAATGTGAAATGAAATTTCATATTGAAAAGTAACAAGAAAATTACTGAAAACATTTTATTGCAAATACCTTAAATGTAGCCATTTAATGTTAACTCCCTGCTATTAATTCTGTTTACAGCTGTACAAAATCCGACCCCATCGTACAAAACCCCAAGGAATGCTTATGTTAAGCATGATAATGATGCTGATTGTGTTGGCTATCAACATAGTCCTGTATGAATTGACACCTCAGTATTCCTCATTTGGCAGTGAAGTCTACGTGAGTTTGATTGGTTTTTAATACATTGTTTTAAAAATATGGAATATTATCTGAGCAGAAACTAATATCTGATGATCTATATAGAAAGCAGCTTATTCTGTTGGAAATTTTATAACTTTTTTTTCTTAATGACTCATTCAACTACAGTAATTGGATAAATAATAAAAAAGGAAAAGGTAAAAAGTGATGTGTAAAAGGTATTTGATACCAGGTAAAAAGTTAATGATAATAGGTTCAAATTATGAAAGGTAATATGTATTATTCAATATATGATGTGACTCTGTAATAATATGATAGTTAATGGAAGTAAATAATGGGTTGTAATCCGACAATATGTAAAGAAAAATTGATAACAACATAATCCAAGTAGGAGAGATTTATTCTGAAGCAAAGTCAACACTATAGTGTTTCAGTTCTAATAAACCATCATCAGGACTCTAAGGGATGATATTAGGGATGTTAAATCAACGATGGATGTGTAAAAAGTGCAAAATATAGAAATCTAGGGAAAATTTGTATAACAAGGAAAAGTTGGCCGTTTGATTAATGAATCAGTATTTGTTGTTTTAAATTAATCAATAAATCTCTCCTCTTACTTGGATTACCTTGTTATCAATTTTTCTTTACATGATAGTTAATATATATTTAGCGGAAAGTAATATGTAAGATTTAAGTGCTCTAAGATAAAAGATAAATAATGAGTTACAGGTAAAATCTATCCAACAAGTCACCTGTTGGGTCTAGTCCTGAGGTGTGCAACAGGTGAGGTGCAGTCCACAACCCAACCTTCCAGGCCAGTCAGTGTAGCCTTCACCAAACATTTTTATTTTGTATGCTGATTTCACATTTATTTCATAGCCATAAGACAAGTTTACAGTTTTTAATTTGACTATTCAGAATGTCAAGGACATTGTATTTTTGACTTTCTGCACAAAGAGACTTCATTTTGAATTCAAAGGTTGAAGAACTTTTTTTTACAGTTACTATTGATGATTGCTGGTAAGTTTTTAATAAAATTTAGTAATTTTATTTATTTGAAATTGTAACCAAAAGTTGTGCACAAAAACTTAATTTTATTCCTTTTTATTATTTAAAAATGTATTCACAATTAGTTGTCATTAGCTTACATGTTTTTGACGATGATTGGCCCCAACTGTTGTCCCATTGTTCAAAAGATGTTGCACACCTCTGGTCTAATGCAGATATGACCAAGTATCAGATGAAGAAGGTTTAGTAAAATACAAGTTGTTTAATTGGGCCAAAGTATTTAACAAAAGCACTAGTCTTCATCTGTAATAGTTTCTGCTGGATATTCTTGTCTTTTTTTTAGTATGAAACTGTTTACTTTCATTTGATATATTGACATTTGTTGTATATAATCTTAGAAGATTATAAATAGAAATTGTGCCATTGTATCTCCTTGCAAGACTCTCAAAGAAATCAGTCACAATTGGGTGAATGAACCCCAAAAAATATTTAACCTGATAATATTTGATAATTCATTAATCAGATTTTATTCATATGGTTGAATTGACATAAATGTATTAATATGAACACTTTTTCTAGCAGCAAAAATCCACATATTAACATTTTCATATTTTAAAACAATAGAAAAAGTTGATTATTTTTGTTTACTTTAGATGACATGAAATTTCTTTTAATTTCCTTTTTTTTTTCCCCTCACTTGTAGAATAAAACTATAACCCCTGCTGGAAATGCTTCGTCTACTTTTGAACTCCATCCTTGTGACGTGTCTGATTCTTCAGGTATAGCTTCATTTATTCTATGTTATAAATTTCTCTTTATTCATTTTTTTTCCACTTTTCTATGAATTATATATTTGTTCCTGAGACATTTGTGGTTTAATGGTTGTCATAGGAAATGGACATGGCAACCCAAGTTCAAATCCTGGACAAGGCTGTTGGCATTTCACATAGTGCTAATATCTTTGGAAAAGGTTTGAATGTAACTATTCTCTCTCCAGCTATGGGTAAATAGTAAGGTAGACTGGGTTCTTTAACTTTGGTATGGTAACCAGTCTAGGAGAAGGAAAACTCATAGTTCAGACCTGTTAAACTCTGCTTAAAAAGTTGATCTTGTGTTCCATCCTACTTGTGCAAAAGTTTGATTTGGTTTCTTTATTTAATGGCAAATCAACCTTCATAGGTTATTTGATGCAATGTCAAAACTTTCCTTGTAGAAGAACAGCAGTTATACTATTTAACCCATAGCTGGGGGTTGTGTGGAGGGTTTGGTTAAATACATATATTTGTTGTTCATTGATCAATATTTTCTTCCTTCAACAAAATGTTATTTTTTATTACTATATAATTGTTAATCTTTAAAGTTTATATTTTCTTTTAACTCTTGCAAGATCTTTCTATTATACACAAACATGATATAACTTTTATTTTATTCGTTCATTATTTAATGAATATACAGCCCAGTTGGCTGGAGCTGTAGAATATGGCAACTGCATCTCTCAGAGAGGTAAGGTCCTCCCCCAACAATTGTCCTGCATATGATACTAAACCATCTGATAGCAAGGTTCTAGTCCTGGAACTTTGGGGAATGAGGAATAACCTTTCATTGCCATTACTCACAGGCCCACTCTAACCTGGAGTAGAAGTACCTGTTAGGTTCCCATCTATGGGTCAAATAGAACTCTTTAATCATTTATTGTACAGGAAGCCATTTAACTATGGCAAATAGAACTATTAGTGTTAGATAACAATACTTGAAAGTGTTAACTGTGTTCAAACAATAAATAGCAATACGTGAAGTCACATAACTTAGTGCAAATAAATAAGCTCTGACTCGTTTAAAAATGTTGCCTACAAACTATTCACTTACAAATTATATATATATATATATATATATATAAAAACAGGATTTGGTATTAAATAACATACGAATGTTGATATGACATAAAATAAAAAAGAAATAAATAGATATATTCTCATCTGGCCCATTGGCCTGAGTGTTCACCAATGGCTAAGAAGACCAGGGTTCAATCCCAGGTTGAGTCATACCAAAGACTCAAAAAATGGTACTTGATACCTCCTTGCTTAACACTCAGCAATATAAGGTACACATCAAGGGTAAAGTGGAGCAGTTCAGGAAAAGGAGTAGCGCCCTCCTCTGCACCTCAGTGTAGTAGCTATTGAAAAGGGAGTCTTCGGTTCATCCTCTTTATATTCTCATTAATATTGTTAGGTTCTTGTTACTTATTTAGTCAACCTAGCATAAAAATAAATATGATCATTATCAAGGTATGCTTATAGCACAGATTCCCGTGACTCTCTCTTGCTATCCCTCCCTATCACCCATAGTTCTTGGTAAGTCCTCTAGATAGCATCCAATGTCTACACAAATCTGATGAATGTAAGCTTTTGCTGGTTGACCAACACTAATGTGTCCATGTGTAAGAGTCCATAATTCTCCATCAGTGCCCAGCATGTCTTATTCATCCTACTTTGATGGTTTGCAAGATGAGAGAAAAATGACCCAAGCAGCTGCTGTTTTGTAGTGTGCTGCTTCCAGGATTTATTCAAAATGCCACTTTAAAGTAATTTTTTTTCTTCGATACATGACATCAGATTTTGTTCTACTGGAAAAAAAAAAATTTCTCAAAATAACATTCTAAGTCAAAATTTAAAGAAAAGAAACTTACCTATTTATTTTGTGTAAAATATAAAGATAGATCACTTTGTCTGACAACATGTATTACATCAATGTGAACATTTTTTTAAATGAATGTGGAGGTGATCATGTTGTAATCGTTATCATCATAGAAAGTGAATTTGGCTACCCAAGTTCAAACCTGGTATGAGGTTGTTTGCATTTCACATAATGCTAATCCCTTGAGAAAGGTATGAATCCAATTATTCTCTCTTCAACTATGGGTAAATAGTAGGTCAGACTGGGCTCTGTAACCTTGGTATATCAACTGGTCTAGGAGAAGGCAAATTCTGAACTCAAACTAGTTGTGAACCTGGAAAAGAGATGGGCTCCACCAGGTTATTCCTGCCCAAGACATGTAACATGAGTCATACATCTATGACCAAACCAGGTTACAGGACTGGTGAAGTAGAAATTTTTAAAAATAATAAAACTAAAATTTGTTAAACAACTTTAAATTCCATTTTTTAAATTTTGAAAGAATCCATTCAAATGATGAAAGAAATCCTGATTAATGTCCATTAGTTGTTCTTTTTCGTTTCTAGCATTTACATTTTATGAAAATATGAGGGATTTGTTAGCATGATATGGCAGATATTTGGATAGTCACAGCTTTTGCTTTGTCCAAAAGTATTTCCAAAGTACACACCATTAACTACATTTCCACTTAACAACTGAATTAAACTTTGAAATATATTGTTACTCATTTTTCTATAGTGTGTCTTTAAGTCTTAATTTCAGAATGAATGTCAGTTATTAGTTAAAAAGTAAATGATGATGATAATCATCACCATTGGAGGATGAATAGACCATTCAAACCATAGCATTGTTAAGATCAGCTAGAATACTGAGAAAAGTCCTGGAGACCTGAGACTTAGTGTCACTCAGACTTCAGTGAAAGACCGTTAGCTAATGCTAGCATGAAAAACTTGCATGATAATAAAGTTAAAAACTAATTGAGCATTGTCCCTAATATTTTTACCCAAGTTATACTTCAATGAATCATGTCTTAAAATATGGCTGCTGCTGCTAAAATTGATACTGATTATAATGAATGGTTTAATCAACTTACATAAAAAAAAATTTACATAATTATAAAGAAATTTGGAGAAAAATACATAAAAAGTTAATTGAATTGTAATGATTTTTAGTAGATTTTTAAATGTCAGTGTATTTAACTGTGAAAATGTTCAGATTGATTTAAAGAAAAAAAAACAAAAACCCAAATTTCAACACTCAATATCTTTGTTCCTAGTAGGGTAGCTCAAAAGTCATGAAATATTTTGCTAGGCACTAGTTTATAGTGTGTATATCATGTGACCAAAGCAGTTTAATTCATGGAAGGTACTACTGTAGTCGTTAATACACTGATCTATTGTGCATTTTTTTTTATTCCATATGATTTGAAATCAGTTCAGATGAACAGACAGCATAGCCTAATTTGGGAACATTTATACTTTACAAGTTTTAAGTGGGCCAAAATTTTGTGGAGGCAACCCAAAATATTTGTTGCGTGAATGGGGAAGGTTCAGTTGATCACAGTACAGTAACCAAATGGTTCAAGAAATTTTGCTTAGGTTGTAAGAAGTTTGTTGATCAGGCAAGGTCAGGTAGCCTGTGCTCCAAGCTGTAGAGGCAAATCTAATGAGTAACACTAAGAGGGTATCGGGCGAGGTCAGCATCTCACATTTCAGGGTGGTTTGTCACATTTACAATTTCAGCAAAAACATCTGGAGCTGCCAAATTGTGCTTCATGTTACCAAATATTGCACAACTTTTGACTCACTCTTGTATTTAGTGTAAGAAAGCAATTTTTTTTTTAAACTCAGAGTATACTTGAATTGTAAAAATATAAAACTTTAATCAGTTTTCTTGTTATTTATGGTTTTCTTTTTGTTGTTGTTTTGTTTTGTTTCTTTGTCAACTTATATCCAATTTTTTGCTATGTAATCATTATATATGAACCAGGGTTTTAGACATGTGAATCTTTACTTTTTTTTTTTTTCCTTTCTTTCTTTAAGATCAATGTGTTCTTACAAGGATGTCTATGTTGCTGACGAGGTTCTTCTATAAGATGTGGTTCTTTGGTGCTGTCTATTACTGGTCATCTTGGTGGTTTTTAGCGGTAAGAGTAAATGATAATATAAAAAAAAAGAAAAAAAAGTGTACTTTTTTTTTTTCGTTTTGTTAAATACATATAAAAAGATCAGTTGATATTTGGATAAATGTGTTATTTAGTTTTTATTATGCATTTATATTTGGTATATTTAGCCCTTTGAGCCCACGACGCTGGTATTCTAGTGGTACTTTTATTTTTCCTTAAACTGGTTTACCAGTACAGAACTCAAATTGCAAAGAGCAAATACAGGCTCAGGACATCAGGGCTCAAAGTGTTAAAAATAACTTTCACTTTTTAGTTTTTAAAAAGGAATTTTTTTTAGTTAAAGTTGGGGCCAAGGGCAGTGGTGATTAAATAGTTCATTAGGCATAAATCAATATTGACTTTGGATCTAATTTTATGACATCTAATCATCAATTTACGATATGAACTGGATCCTGACTTTATGTCCATTTTATGAAAATAAAATTGAAGGTCTGGGAAAATAGTTGCCATCAATAAAAACAAGTTCAGTGAATTGGGGTACAACTGGAAGTGTGCTTCTTGTTACAGTTATCATTTTCGAAAATGGAATTGACAATCCAAGTTCAAGTCCTGGACAAAGCTTTTTGTATTTCATTTTATGCTAATGCATTTACGAAAGGCACAAATCTATCTGTTCTTCCTCCACCAGTTATGGGTAAATAGGATAGATTGGGCTCTTTAGCCTTGTTCAGGCAACCAGCCTAGGAGAAAGAAAACCCTGAATTCACACCAGCTGTACTCTGCTTAAAGATTGACTTTGCATCACATCGTGTTCAAGGCAGAAGGGGTGAATGAATATGTGTTTGGGAATAATGTTATATTTTGACCTTCGACCCAGCTCAAAAATACTATTCCAAGGTAATACACCGGAAGGAAGTGACACATTCCAACGGCCAGTAATCGAAAGAGATCGCGTGGGCGGATTAAGGCTTATGATATGGGACAAGGTGATGGTCCCATTGTGCCATTACAGTCATGCACCGGAAGAGAGTAACCTCTGAACTGCATGACAGTTATTTCCGCTTGATGACGATTAAACATTCGATTTCAAAGATCCAGTAGGCGATCGTGTGGGCATTGCGTTATTATTTAACTCAGTTGAGTTTGGGTCCCCGAGCAGTTGCCAGCAGACTTCCAGACAGTAGAGACCAGATGTGGTAGGGAAGGCCACACCCGACCGAGGGGGCCCTTGGAAAGCCCCGATGGAATAGACCCCAACATCAGGAGAACAAGAAAAACACAACGTGACGGTCATAACAGTGGGGTCAAAATATGAAGTTTATGTTCGGTCTCCAGCACCCTCTCACATGCAAACCTTGAACAACCCTTTCGAAACCCTTGCAATAAAGTGAGAGGTAAATATATTTGAAAAGAAGTCTTCCTGAGTCCTTTATTCGTGCGTCTGTTGTTTATCATGCGTCTGTTATCATGGCGTCGGTATGTATCCAGTATATATATGTATGCAACAATAAGAGCAATGGCAGTGTTAGATAGCAATACTTCAAACCATTTAACTGTGTGCAAACAAATGAGCTCTAACTCATTAGAAAATAAAATTATGTAACAAATTGTTTACTTACAAACTGTGTGTGTGTGTGTATATATATATATATGCATTAAACACTATAAATTCTGTAAAAAGTCTTGTTTATAATATGCACTGACTTAGAATTTGTAGTAGCTAAATTTATCCTAAATTCAACTATTGCTCTACTTTTTATCAGTTCATACTGTCTAAAAATAAAAATTTATATGTGTTCAATTGGCTCATTGGCTAGAGTATTTGCCAATGGTCTGGAAGACCTGGGTTCAATCCCAGGTCGCGTCATACCAAAGACTTTAAAAATGGTACTTGATACCTCCTTGCTTAACACTCGGCAATATAAGTTATGTATCAAGGGTAAAGTGGAGCAATCCAGAGTGTAGTAGCTATTGAAAAGGGAGCCATCTGGTTGTCCGCAACTATGGTTGCCAACTTTACTTTACTTACCTTTTTGAAACACAAAATTTATACGGTATTTAGGGCAAATGTACGGGCATGTTCATATAAAAAAAGCAGCAAGCTTACAGTGAAAGTAAGCTTACATGAGGAGAAACAAAATTATAAACAAACACTTATTCCAGTGGATATTTCTCTGTAACAACATAAAATATTAATTTGGACTATAGATATAACTTACTTTTGAGCAACCCGTCCCTAATATGGTTAGATATGTAATTAAAAAAAAGTTAATTATGTAGTTCTCGTGTATAATACGCTCCCCACAACTTCTTATCTAAAAAAATAGTGCGTCTTATACACAAATAATTATGGTACATGGATTGTAAATCAAATCTTTTTGTATAATTTTTTTTCTTCATGAATTTTTCTGATATCAAAAATTATTTTGCCCAATCAGCTGGAGCTGTAGAGTACACTGACTGCTCCTCTGCAAAGGGGTAAGACTCCCCCAACAAGTGTCCTGGATATGACACTAAACAATCTGATGGTAAGGTTCCAGTAATGCTGGAGCTTTAGGGAATGTGGAGTACCCCTTCATTGCCATTGCTCCCAGATCCACTCTGGCTTGGAGTGGTAGCACCTGATAGGGTCCTATCTATGGGTCAAATAGAACTAAACTGTTTACTTATGCTATAATCTGAATTATTCGAAATAGAACTGTTTTGACATTTAAACTGCATACTTATGCTAAACTGAATTGTTTGAAATAGAACTGTTTATATGTATAAAAATGGATTCGGCATTAAATAACCTAGAGTAGTTGATGTGCCATAAAACAAACCAGACCAAACCAAAAATTATTAAAAAAACAATTCTTAAATCCGTAATATAATAAAAGTAATTTTTTTTCTCTTTTTCACCTTGTATTGTTCTTGTAATTGGCTAATAATGCAAAGATAAAGCTATTGACTATTTTTGCTTTCAGTTGATTCCGATTGGATTCATTACTGTCATCGTTCGTCGTCGTCGATCAGCAATCGAAGGTGCTGTTGAAGAAGATGACTTTGAAGAGAGTGATGATGACCTTATTCGGGCATGATGACCAAAGAACGAGAACATATTGGAACTATAACAGTTGGCTGATCAATCGGTCTCTCATACAAAGTCACTTTACTGCTGGTGTCTCTGATATAATAACTCTTTGTGGCAGAATTGTTGGTGACTGTTTTTTGCTTCTGCATTGTACAACATCATTCCACCAGATAATCTCTTATCCTCCCCCAACTCTCTTCTCTGTTTATACTTTCTCCCTCCTCTCTCATTGAAACTGATCCAAAATCCATTTTTGCATTGTGAACAACAAGGAAAAAAAAAAAAAAGGAAAAAGGTAGTAGCTGCTTTTATCTCATCATATTTCACCTTTTATTTTTTATTTTTCTAAATTTGAAAATTAAAAAAAAAAAGAAAAGAAAATTACATACACTCTCATATTAATAGTCCAGCTTAAAAGCGTGTTAGGATAATTCAAAGCCATTTTTTTTTACCTAATTTTTCTGATGCAGGTATCATTGGGGAATGAGAAAAGTTTTGGTAAATGGGTCAAAGGTCTAAAAGAAAAAAAACAAAAACAAATAAAAATTGTAAAAATAAAGTCTAAAAAAGTTTGGCTTCAGGTTAACCTTAGCATGCTTTTTAAGCCTGGTTTATAATTAATTTTAAGGACATATTAATGTACATTAGATGATCTGCAGACTCTGCAGTGGTCCATGATGATATTGATGCTTCAGTTTACAATGGAGTGAAGAAAGGATTCTATCAAGCGTTCCATAGTTATCTCCATTATTGAGAATTTAGATGATTAAAAAACGAAGTTTGGTGTGAATGCAGACTCCAGAAAATTGTCATTCAATTACTAATTGGACTGGAAATTGCTTTATCCTCTCAGATTTTTTAAGTATATTTATTCAATAAAAATCTCATTATGATCTGTCATTTATGCTGGATTATGATTGCACACTTAGAAAATATCAATTTTAATAATCTTTGACTAAGCTTAGCTTAGTTTGGCTCAAGGCCAGAAATATGGGACACCCAGTGAGAATCAAACTCTCTAACAACAGTCTGATAACATAGTCCACTAACCATTACCCCACATGAGGTAATCAGTTTTGATTTGGTACAAGGTCACAATTATGGAGCACTTTGTGGAAATCAAACTAGCAATGAGTCTTGCTTGTTAACCATTACACCATAAAGATGTGTCAGTCATAAGAATTTTAGCAATACATAAATAATTTGGAAGTGGATCTTTTGAAATTACATCCAGTGAGATTTTAAAATTGATGCCAGCTACAAAAATTATATTAATTAACCTTCATTAATGGAGTAGTGCCCTCCCCTACACCTTGGTGTAGTAGCTATTGAAAAGGGAACCTTTGGGTCACTCTCAACTAAGGTCGCCAACTTTACTTATTTATTTAATTTTGAGTTTCAAATTTAACTTAATGGTTATCAGCATTGGACTTGAGGTTAAGTTTTGGCTTCTTTCTATTGGTTCATTGTTATGACTCAGAAAACTGATTCTTAAACAAAAGAAAAGGCACCTTTTCTTATCAGTCAATTTTAAAATCTGTGTTAATATCATGATATAAATATTTTTGACTGGTTAAGCTAGAATGTGCATTGGTATTTAAGTCACTTATGCACAAAAAGGAATTCAGGATTAGAAATATGTTATTCATGAAGAAACCTTTCATATAAGCATGTCTGATAGAATAAAACATTTCAATCAACAAATAAGGGTTGGGCTTTGTTTAAAATAGAGAAAGAAATTTACTAAATTAGCCTCTCTGTCTTTATGGCTAAATGGTCTGGTTTCTTGGAAAGGATATCCTGGGTCAGTTGTTCAGATTAGATCAGAGATAATTTCTTTTAAGTAAATTCCAGATAATTTTTTTTTTTTTTTTTTTTTGTTCAGTATTTGCTTAATTTTAGGGGGCAAATTAATTTCAGACCTGCTTGATGATTGAATTAATCATGGATATATCTAGTTATTCATATCTGTCTCATTTTTGTATTGGCATTTTTATTTTTAGCCCTTTCACTGTTTTAAAAGCCACAGGTGGCTTTCAATGTTTCCAGTGACATATTTCAGGGCAAGATGTGTCCCTTGAACAAAATATGGATGCCTGATTAATAAAAATTCTTTCCCCCACCTCATTTTAAGAACCATGAATATATCTCTCATGGGAGGTATTCATGACAACACAAGTTCAAATCCTGGATGAGTCCTTAAATGTCACATAGTACTAATACCCTTGGCAAAGGTATGAATTAAATTATTCTCCCTCCAGCTATGGGTAAATACTAGGGCAGACTGGGCTCTAACTTGGATATGGTTACTGGTCTATTAGAAGGAGAACTCTGCTTAAAAAAATGGCCTTGTGTTGCATCTTGCTCCTGCAGAAGTGTAGGTATATATATCATGGGTTTTCATACTGCCTATATATTTCTTTTAAAGATGTAATGAAATATGAAAATAAAATCTTTGCATTTTCAAAAGTTTTCATTATATAGGGAAAACACAAGTAGACACTTCTAATTTGCCTTGGATAGTAAAAGGGTTAAGAAAGTCTAATTTTTGTCATTGTCTGTTGAAAGAGGAAAAACTTTTTATTTTTTTAATTCACTGGAGGAGTTTTATGTGCTTCTCTAAGTCCTGCTGATGACTTTTTTCTTTTTTTTTTCATGTCACATTCTATTTTGTTGAGCTGAGTTAAATGCGAAATTCAACCTTGCAACAATAAAAATTTGAACAAAAAAGAAACCCATTCCAAATTTTTCACAGAACTTAACTATTTTCTTTCTTTTTTGTTTTAATTTTACTATGAAAAATCAAATCAAAATAAAAAATAAATAAAGGGGGACAACAATGTAAACAAATGAACAAAATTTGTTCCCTTTTTTGTTTTGTTATTACTTTATTTTTCACTTTTCTTCACTTTAATTTTTTTTTCTCTTTTTTAATTTAAAAACTCCCTGCACCACCTTCAAAGGGATCATTTTGTTACTTTTTTTAGCATCTATTAAAAATATCTGATTTTTTTTTCTTTTGACTTTTAAAACTGATTTTATAATTAAATACACAAAATATGATTATCTAATTTCATTCTGGATGCAATTGCCTGAATTTGTGGTGGCCAAGTCCACTAACTGAATAATAATTAAACTAATGACTGCTGTTATCTATTTCATTAGATATACTGACTTTAAAACTTGTATTGGGGTTCCAAATTTTGATATTGACACTTAAAATCTCATTGAAAAGTAAAACTGAGATTATTTACCTCTCAATTTTTAAAAAATGGTTTTGCAAACCAATTCCTTATAAAATCAAACATTACTTAAAATTGCTGCAAGATCTTTTGGTGATACTTGATATACTATATAGTATGAACAATTGAAAATGGAGCCTATATCATATTTTAGGCTACTAATATGATTATGACGATAATAAATTCAATTGAGCACAATATTGAGTCACAAGCTATTTACAGAATTTATTTTATAATTAATTACAAATACTGTATTGGACAAAAAAGTGAAAGAATTGAACCTATTCCCTAAAATTTTAATGAAACTTCAATGGCTTAGACACACGTAGGAAGTTATTATTTTCCTTGATCGTGGTTGTTAAAGTACTCTTAGTTGTAGCAAAAAGTCATAATTTTCTAAAAAAAAAAAAAAAGGAAATTTTCTCTGAAATACAAAAATATCGGAATATTTTTGGAATCTTCTTTTCCTTGGTGTGTTATCCTAATTAGACTTTTAATCAAGAAAAATTTTTTTTCTATATGTGTCTAAACCATTTTATTGGCAACAATAAAAGATGATTAAGTTTTTTTTGGTTTTTTTTTTTTGTCCAATGCTATAAACAGGAAGTACTCTAAAATTAATATCTATCTCCTTTGAGAAATTATGATTATGAACAAAGACTAATGAAAATTGCTTTCTCTCTTAAGTTTGGACATGTTAATGCTACTCTAACAAAAATTTTGCTACAATGTGCCATCTTTGCTGTATTATAGTAATATATAAAATCAGAATACAATTTAGATAATAAAAATACTCAGTTTTTAATTTATGAAATTCATCTTGATTTACAACTTTTGACTAATTCTTAATTGCTTTTACTATAATGAATATTATTTGTTTGTTTGTTTTTTTTTATTTAAATTTTATTTTTGAAATCTCTGAATCATTTAGCAGCTCTTTTTCTGCTTTCTATAAAAGATGTTATCTAAATTTATCATTGCTCTTTGATAAACTCATCAAGAAAACAACTTGTACATGTTTTTTTAATACTTGTGATATTTAGTAGTTTAACATCGTATTCTTTGTAATGATGTTATTTAAACTTGATTATAATGCTATCATTAATATCCCATCTACTGACAGATATCTTCAAATAGAAAAAAAAAATTCAAATATATTAAAATATTTTTATTTGGTGATACTTTGGATTTGACTTGTGAGCTTTATATAAACACATGGAGTTTGCTTGTTGGTTGATGAATTTAATGTTATGGCATTTAGAAAACTTTCTTCTTCTACTGCCAGTCTGTATAGAGAAAAAAAAAAGATTGTCTCTATTCAAAATAGGCATTATTTTTCTCACTATATAAATTGATTATATTGATGATTTTTAAAGAATCGTATTCACTTACTTTCCATTTGATGATTAAATGCAAAAATAATTATTTTCTTCTTATTCTATATAAATATAAGCTTTAAAATTATACTTTATATCATAAATCAGTTACTATTAATATTGTCATGTTTTCTTTCTGTGGTCAGTCATGTTAATGCCTTACAGTTTTTCTTGGTGACAGTGCCAAATTAGAAATTATACTGCCAAATAATATCAATTAATTTCAAAGGTTCTTTTTTTTTTCTTCTTTTCCTACAAGAAATTGTATAGAAGCTGCTGTAGTGATGCATATACATATCTCTCTTCTTCTCTCAAATATTTGATTAATAACAAATTGAAAACACATGCATATATATATATATATATATATATATATATATATATATATATATATATATATATATATATATATATACACCCTACTAATCAAAAGTATTTGGTCACTCTCAAAAAATTTTTATTTTTCATTCTAAAAATGTTATTTTTAATGAAACAAGTAAAGCACCACAATGGTTCTATTTATTACGCTATATACAAGTCTTCCTGAGCCATATTAAATACAAATGAAATGAAAAAATTGCAAAAAAAACTTCTTAAACTTTTTATTCGTCAAAATGGTCCCTTGGCCTCTATCGCTGCTTCACAGATTCTTGGCATTCTTTCCCAAAAAAACTGAAGATAGTTCTGCCTCGTCTTCCTGCAAGAGTTGCGAGAGGCAAGCAGCGCTTGTGGGTTGTTTAGCTCTGACTTTTTTGATCAAGTTCATCTCACACCAGTTCAGTGGGATTTAAGTCTGCTGATTGTGCTGGCCAAGACATCATTTGAAAGATGTGCTGTTCCTTTTTCTTTTAATGTACATTTTGGTAGAATTTGCTCGAATGATTTGGGTCATTATCTTGCATGAGTAAAAATCTTTGAGTCACAAGCCACATTCCTGATGGGATTGTGTGTTGCTGCTGTATGCTGTGATAGCTGGTATGATTCAATTTGACCTTCACCTAGTCCTAATTCCTGACTTTACAATTAGCTAAAACCCACCACACCATAACAGTGTCTTCCCCATGCCTTACATTGGTGTGATACAGCGGGTTGCAGCTCTTTCACCAACTCTTTGTCTCGCATAGACCCTTTTATTTGACCCAAAGATCTCAAACTCTGATTTGTCAGTTTAGAAGACTTTATTCCATTGCTCTATTATCCAGTCTTTGTGCACCTTGGCCCACTGGAGTCTTTTGACATTGTTTGACTTCCTCAACAGTAGTTTCTTGATAGCATTTCTACCATATAGGCCAGCTTCACAGTCTTCTCCCCACAGTGGATGTTTACACATTTTTTTTTTTTTCCACAATATTTGTTTGGTTGTACAGTGATGTTTTGAGCAGTCAGCCTTCTATCATGCAAGCTGGTGACTGATATAATTATCCTCTGCTCTTTTTGTTGCTTTTAGTCAACTAGCCCACCACCACCACCTTTTGTTTTGTCGCATTTCCTGATGTCAACTAACAATATAATCCACTGTAAATTCTTTTTTTTTTAATTTCTCTGCTTGAATATCATTCTTTTTTAAGTAATGATCTTTGTTCAAGTATAAATTCACATGTTTGGGGCATGTCATTATAAAAAGAGTTTTGATCTGAATGAAACTTGCAAAATTTAGATTTTAATTTAAACAAAATAAGAATTTCAGATTTCACTACTGGGCAAGGTACATTTGTAGCATAGGTAAAACAAGTAATATCAAGCAAGCAGTAATTCAACACCATATAGTCTAATGTGAGTTCAAGTGGTGGTAAAACGTAACTTTTGGAAAACATTTTATTCATGCTTTGTACTAAAGAAGAAAAACACCTTCAAATTAATTTTTCCAAAGATATCTAGTTATAATAAGGTTACTGAGGAAGACTTGTATTTAGTATAATGAATAAAACCATTATGGTGCCTAACTTGTTTCATTAAAAATAACAATTCTTGGATGAGAGATAAGTTTTTGAGGGTGGCTGAATACTTTCAACTGGTGTGTGTTTTTGAGAGATAGAGAAATAAAGAAATAATATAATATGATATATATTATTACACCGGCCCAGTGGGTAGAGTGTTCACCAATAGCCCCGTGGATCATGATTCAATCCCAGATCAAGTCATGCCAATAACTTAAAAAATGATACTTGATGCTGCTTTGTTTAACACTCTGCATTATAAAGTATGGATGAAGAATAAAGTGGAGCAATCCAGGGAAATTAATAGCGCCCTCTCCTACACCTCGGTGTAGTAGCTAAGGAAAAGAGAGCCTTCAGGTCAACCTTGACTACAGTTGCCAACTATCCTTACTTATATATATCTTATGTTGTGCTGCTAGCACGGATTTCCCTGACTCTCTCTTGCCATTTGTCTCTATCATCTATTGCTTCTGGCAGGTCTTCTAGACTACATCTCTGTGTCCATACAGAGCTATTGTTAATAAGTTCTAGTTGACCGTCCAACACTTGCACATCCGTGTTGTTTATGAGTTGGTCCTTACTTCTCCAGCTGTGTTCTGCATGTCTTGTCCATCTTATTTGGATGGTTTTAGAGATGGGAAATTGGTGGCCATACAGCTGCTGTTTTGTGGGATGTTGCTTCAAGGATATAAATCACTCACTACAAAATCTGACTATTGAACATTTTAGCACAGCATTTTAAAGCTGAGAAAAATACTTTAGTTGGTAATTTTGGTGCCAATCAAGATTTGTTTCAAGAGAAAAAAATTTGATTTTTCAGGCTCAAGCCTGTTAATTTAAATATAATAATTTCAATAAATATCTTGTTTAAATATTCATTGTTTTTAGTTTTAATAAGAAAAATGATTTTTGGCTTTGAACTCTTAAAAACTCATTGCACCAAATTATGGCTGACAGAAAATCTCATCTGTTGGAATTATTTTGTGATTATATTTAAAAAAAAAAAAAAAAAATTTCAGACTTGTTTGAATGAATAGTTAAAAATTGAATGTCAGTTGATTTAGAATTAAAATTCTTTATTTATTAGAATTAACTATGATATTTTATCAATACTTATGTTGTCAACTGTATATAAGTATTTGATAACTTTCATGCTGGAATTTACATAGACATTTATGAAATATATACCTTAAGAATAAATTTTATCCAAGATATATACATCTCTCTCTCTCTCTATCTATCTATATATATATATATATATATATATATACACACACAGACAGTTGAATGTGAAAGTGCTCACTGCCCCTGGAATTTAATTTGTGGAATTACAACCTGAAATTTAAATGGACTTTTTTGGTGATGAATTTACACAAAATAAACAAACTTAGTGAAGTGGGGGGGGGATTAAAAGAAAAACAAAATTATTTAGAAATATCTTTAAGAATAAAGAAAAAACCTGAGATGTGTTGCATATGTATTCATTCTCTTTAATGAAATGCATCCAAAATAAGATCTGGTGAAATCAGTTATTGTATATACTCGCATATCATATGATTTTCTAAAACCTAAATTTTATACTAATATTAGGGGGTCGCAGTATATGGAAGATCCCAACTCGGCCTAGCCTTAGCCAACTATTTACAAATGCAATGTTTGTATTTTGCATTATGCAACCTCCTAATGTTTGGCTAAAATTTAAGTTTCAGAAAATCATATGATACACAAGTATATACGTAGCTTCTGAAGTCACTTAAACATTTACATAAAGTCCTCCTGTGTGCAAATCACCATCATATGATCTCAGTGTGTGTTATACATATAGCTTCATTTATCTCCACACTGGATCTGAAGGAGTCCTCTTAAATTTTTTGGAGTTGTTGATTCATATCAATGCTCTTAGCAGGATGGAAATAAATTTATAATCCTAATGTGACCGAATTTTGGTTTTTTTCTTGAAAGTGTGTGTGTGTGTGTGTGTGTGTATATATATATATATATATACACACACACACACACACCTGTTCTTAAAGATCCCAAAGTCTACAACACCAGGATGTAAGCTGCATTTATGAAGACCAAGAAGCTCTCTCACTAAACAGGTTAGCAATACATTGGTGGAGAAGTACAGATTGTGGCGGGGTTATATTTAAAAAAATAAATAAAAGTCCTAAATTTAATATCCCATAGGGCACTGTTAAATCCATCATTGCGAAATGGAAAGAATTTGACACTAAAACAACCCTGTGAAAAGAGGGTCATTGACTTAAACTCACTAATCAGTCTTAGAAAGCATTAAACAAAGAGGCAACAAAAAGACTACTGTTAACCCTTAAAAAGAAACCATAAAGTGCCAGAGTTGAAATTGGAGTATCTATAGATAGGACCAGTTTAATTTGTACACTCCACAGAGCTGGACTTAATAGGCAGAGAAAAACTATTGCTTTAATGGAAAAATTTAAAAAAACTACATTTGAAGTTTGCTAAAAGGGATGTAGAGGAAACTTCCCAGACATTCAGGAGAAGGTATTGTCATTAGATAAGACTAAAATTTACTTTTCGTCATCAAGGAAAATTATATATCTGGCTCAAGGTCAATACTTCTAATTAAATCAAGAACACCCTCCTCACAGTGAAACATGGTTGTGGAGATTCTTTTTTCAACAGCAGGTCTTTAGACACTGATTAAAATTTAAGGAACAATGGATGTGGTTAAATACCAGGAAATTCTACTGGAAAATCTGTTTCAATCTTTCAGAAATTTGGGACTAGAATGGAGAGTCACCTACTGATATGATAATGACCCATAAACCATAATAGCAACATCTGAAAGTTTTAGAGGGGGAAATGTTTAACCCTTTCCTAAGATTGTATGGCCCTCAAGCATATCACAGGAAATGCTGAGAAGCACATCCAGCCCTCAAAACTGAAAGGGTTAAAATACCAGTTGAAAACTGGTGGTAAAACTTAAAAATTGCAATACACCAGCAGACCGATTTAACTTAGTTGCTGGTGCAATGTTGTATTGAATAATGGAAAATAATCCAAATGGCTAGATGGACCAAGCTTAAAGAGATGTACCCATATGATATTTAGTTGTAATTGTTGCAAAAGATGAGTTTACAAAGTACTTATTTGGTTGGTGGTGGGGTTGATAAAACTGAAATTTCTTTTGTTTTATTTGTTTTTGTGTTAAAAATATTTTCCATCATAATAATGTTGTGTAAATTTAATAATACCTATGCCACTATAGTCCAATTTAAATTCCAGGCTCTAAAGCATGCATCAAAATAGGAAAAATGTTGGAGGCGGTCATGAATGCTTTCACAAACAGCAATATATATATGTATAATCTTTTAGCTGAAAAAAGTCAGTTTTCTTAATATGAATGGATTTAATACCACGTAAAACTATCCAAAGTTTAATTCCTATAAAACTATTTGGAAATTTCCATCATTATCGTATGATCCTTAAAACTACGAGTTTGTTTACATGCTCTGAATTGCTTTGCTTCGTATGGTACGCGGTCCTTAGATTGTATATGATACTAGCTGTTCTTCAGTGGTCACCCATCTAACTACTAATCAAGCTCAATACTGTTTGACTTTGATAGTCTGTTGCAAACTGGTGCTTTTAACACTTAGTACCTGTCGTGAACATACAATCAAATGTTTGTAATTGTTTATCTAGAAATATCTTGTTTATTATCTTTTTTTTATGTTGCTATTTTGGAGACTTTTGTAATATTTTTTCAAACTCTACACAAAGATTGATATGCTGAAAAATTCTGTAATAAGTTTTTGAAGTCTTCTTTGGACCATTATGAGCTCCTAATAAAATTTAAAAGTATTAACAAAAATAAAGTGGTTTCTCGTTAGTCTAAATAGCAAGAATTATGAACAATTACATATTAAGTGATTTAAAAGGAGGAAAAGAAGAAGACGTAGCAGCTTAGCTTTTGGTTTATTTGTATGTTATCATTTTAGCACCGTTATCATTAAGATCAACTTCTTTTGTTCTTTTATTGGTAAAATGGTTATTTTCTTCTTCCTCACTTATTAACTTTTTTTGTTGTGGTGCAATTGATGATATTTGGCTGAAATGCACTTTTGACGATTAAATAAAAAAGTTAGTAAACAAAAAAGATTTATTGACGTTTCACAATAACAATACATTTTTGGCAAAATATTCTAAAAGTGGAGTTATAAAATGTTATTTATTTATTTACTGATACTTCTAAAAATGACTGTTTTACTAGAGTTTTAGATGTAATAAAGTTTGTTTTTTTGTTTTTTTAATTTTCATTTTAGAGTTGGAGTATACTTGATAGGAGACATTTTTGGTGGTTATAATTGCTCAAGATCCAAATTTTTTTAGTAATATGAACAAAAGTTGCCAGGGAAGTCCCTATTGTGTTGTGGTTAACATGCTGAACTGCAGCATTGTAGTAAGTGAGTTCAAACTCCAGTCACACCATTATGTTCACTTTTAGGAAAGATATGACCTTCCTTATCCCACCCCCTACTAGTTAGGGGTTAAATAATACCCCATTATTCTTCGACAAAGACAGCTTTGGCATTGAATAAACCACAAAGGTTGATATGCCATTAAACAAAGAAACCAAACCAAACCTCTCCACACCAAGAGGGCTTTTTTTTAAAAAAAAAAACGGCCTTTCCTTTGGAAAAATTCAAGATTTAAAAATTTGAGCTTTTTAAATCTCAACTTTTATTTGGGTTTTTCTGCTTTGTTGTTTTTCTGAATTTCTCAGAAATCAATTCCACCCACCTCCATGAACAAGCATGGGTTGGTTTCTTTGTTTAATGACATATCAACCTTTGTGGGTTATTTAATGTCAAAACCATCCTTGTAGAAGAACAGTAGGAATACTATTTAACCTATAGCTGGGGGAAGGGATAAGGGGGTTCATATTTTCCTAAGCCTATTTGTCTGAAAGTGAACATAATTGTGTGACTAGAGTTTGAACTCACTTACTTTGAGACTGCAGTTCTGCTCTTTAACCATCACGCCACTGGAACTTCCCCCACTAAACACGCGCACCAAACAAGTGTGATATGAAAATGAGTTTACAGAACCTGTTTAGTGATTGTTTTGGGTATTGGTGATATTTATATTTGAACGTCAGGAAAAGAAGGTAAAAAATGAGTATGAGAATCAAAATACCTTCTTATTCCCCGACTCACTAGGAGGTATCAAAGCATAAATCTAAACTTCTGTTTGTTTATGGATTTGGCATGGTAAGAATGCAGGAGCATTGGTCTACTGAAATCCTTTCAAATCCCTCAAGTAAACAGGAAGAAAAAAGTATAGAATAAGTTATAATGTTTTTATATATATGCTCCCCCATGGGGGGTTGAGCTCTCTGGTGAAGGAATTGTCGGCCGCCGCTAGCGTAATGCAAAGCTCTTCGAAAGAATTGAACACTCTGGTAGCCGATAGGGTATAAAAAATGTAAACAAAGGCTGCTGTTGCTAAAATAAATACCTTAAAATTCCCTTAGCCAACATGGTCCGCTTGGTGGCCGAAAGGTCTGAAACTTAGTCTAACGTAAAGTTAGACGGGTTTCGATCCTGGCTTCGAGTGTCCTGGTTGTCTAACCACACTGAAGAGTTCTGATAGAACGAAACAGTCTGTCTGTGGATGACTATATATATATATAGACACACATACACACATAATGTCACCTATAATTATGTGTACACTTGAAAATTATTTTTATGGTAATTTCTTTTTTCTAAACCAAAAATAGAAGAATTTTTTTTTTTTATTTCTATGACATTATGCAATAAAAATCTATATTATTTGGTAATGTTTATTTCCAAACTCTACAACTAAAAATATGAATATGCAGCAGTCTAAAAATAAGTACCCCCCCCAACACACACTTAAATATCTATAAATTGTTTTTATAAAACTCTTTTGTAAGAATTATGTCCTGAGATTGTAGGTTTCTTGCATGGATTTGGTTTATTCCTCCCATGTCTCTCTCTCTCTCTCTCTCAACAACATTTACCACAAGAAAAAAAAATTATTTCTACTTGACATTTGCAGTAGAGTTTATGAACATTGATAAATTCAAGTGAATATTTCACATTATCCTTCATTTTCTCCTTCATGAACATTGAATTTATGAGGAAGAAAATGAATGAAAAACTTGCTTCTGAGACTTCATTCAAACTATCATTTTAAGATGAGCATATTTAATGGCTCTGGAAATGTCTTATTAAATGTGGAGGGATTTATGAAACAGATAAATGTATATGTTAAAGACACACACATGTATATTAGGTGTTTCAGAAAAACTGATATTATTTTGTAATTTAATATCTTGGTCTATTCTCATTCAGGTGACCTCAAATTTAGTTGTTGTTAAAATTTTGAGATCATTTGAATGAGAATTGGTCAAGATATTAGATTATGAAATGATATCAATTTTTCTGAAATATTCTCTCTGTGTGTATATATATATATATATATATACACACACTGAGTAAAGAATCTAGTTTAGTATCTACTTGTTTGTATTCGGTTGACCAATATTGTTCTGTTTGGCTAGTTAAATGGCTGACTTCTGGACAACTCATATATTATTGTGATACAAGCGAGGGTCTGAGTATGTTGTCCGATCATGCCAATACATGCAAGACTCACAATGCACATACATATATATAGTGAATGAACAGATTATTATAAAAATGTTTTTCTTAATCAAAAAAGTGCTCAAATACTGATCAGTTGAGCAAGATAAAATGTAAAATAAATTGTTTTTTCATGTCATTCCTAAAAGTTTCATGTATTAGGAGAAAAAAAAAACCTTTTAATAAAACTTGATTATTGAGGTTAATATTTGAATTTAACAAAAAAAAAAAATGCTCAAATAAATGATAATTTTTGGAGTTTTTAAGAGTGAATGAACTAATCATTATAAAAAAGTTTTTCTGAAATCAATAAAGTGTGTATATATATATATATATATATATATATATATATATACACACACTCCCAAATCATTGAAGCTACTAATAAATGAGATACTACCTACTCTAATATATGTTTACATTTTTGGATCAATTGTGAAATCCTTTTTTTTCTTCTCTCCCTCTACCCCCCCCCAAAAAAAAACACCTTTGGCCGAAGGTGGCTTTTGATGTTTACATTTAATATCAATCCTGTTATCTTTAACATAACAAATATTTAACAGCATAATAATAAAACTTTATTGGATTATTTATTTTCATACAAAGGAAAGAGGAGGTACATTTCAATCGAATTCTATTTTGTAATGAATGAATTATTCTTTTTTTTTTCTTTTTTTTTTTCAGCAAAAATATTGTTTTTTTTTCATTGTTAAATTTGTAAATGATTTGAAAAAGTTGTCATTTTGACCAGTGTGTATGGATGTTTATGAAAAAGAAATGTTGTAAGAACTAGTAATTTTTTCATTATTGTCTAGATTTTGTTTATTGTTAATTAAATTTTTGTTTTGGAAAAGAAAAAAAAAATTCTGGCTGTACATTTTCATTGAAATAGGTTTTTATAGGAGTTTAGAATAATAATAATAATGATGTTTAAAAAGAAAAATATTTTATACATTTGAATACATTATCTATCATGGTTCTTTGATATTTTGATGCAAGATAATTCAGTGCCTGACCCACCAGATTTCTACAAGTCTTATTTTCTACCAGTCAGGTTGAATAGGAATAATGTATATATATGTACAGGTATACCTCACCTTACATTGGTAATTCATTCCAGGAGAGGTGACTTAAATCGAATTTACTTGTCACTAGCTAAACTACAAATAATCATTCTCAGTTCTGTATTTTATTTATAAATACATTTTTAATATATGGTCAATAAGAATCTATTTTCAGTTAACAAACAAATAAATTCTAGTTTTTGATATAGTACAGAAAAAAAGTAATCTAAATTTATGAATATGTGTGCGTACATAATTGTAAATGTAGATGTTTACAATTTGGCGATCTTTACAGTACATTGCAGACTCTTTATTTGTGAGTTCGGTTTGCTCTAAGACATTGTAAAATAAAATGATTTTTTAAGGTTGAATAACAAATACAGTTATTAAAATTATTTTGCGATGGTCGAAAATAAACTAATTTATGTTAAATTTACCTATATTTACATTGCAGACGTAGATGTCTGTGGATCATCAGTATAAACAGCTGATTCTGGTTGTTGTCCTTGTTTAATACTCTTTTTAATAAGAAACTAGTCAAGAGTTTCTTGAATTATATTCTTCTTTTCTTCAAGGATTACATGATAAATAGCAAAAGATTCTTATTCTTCTTTATTCTACAGTAACATGATTTTATGTGCTTTTAATGCTTTTCTAGTGATATTATGACTACAATATTTATGATGGACAGACATAAAGTCAAATAAAATGACAAACTTGATTTTTATTTTTCAATATATTATTTTGACAAATGATGTATAATTGAGAATGATTGAACTCAACTTGACGTAACCTGATGTATACCTGTATGACACATGCTCACATACATTCAAACATAGACAAATATAGATATGCACCTACAAAAATATATATATAATTCTCTTCATTTATTTGCTTGCTTGTTACCTTTGTACTCGTAGACTTGAGCCAATCTTGATTAAACTTGGTACTGTTCTCTTCAAGGAGTATTGGAATGATATTTCTTGGAGGGGGCTGTTTAGTTCTCACACTACACAGTGGAGCTCTGATCATTTTACTTAAAAATTTATCAGCAAGGTTTAATTTATCCCAGAAGTAAATAATATTGGCCTCTACAAGAGTGCCCTCCCAACCTCACTTGAGAATCAGAACTTCTGGTGGGAAAATCACCTTGAGAGGACCCATTCTACCTTCAGTGTACTTGATTAATGTTGCAAGTTTATCTCATAAACCTATATCTAAGCATAGTGAGAATTTTACAAGATGACTCATTAAATGTGGCTTTGTATCAGACGAAGTTAAACTTTATGAATAACTATATACAAGTTTCTATCAATAAGTCCATAGTGGGTGTCACCATTTTAACTGATGATGTCATAACCCAGTGCGCCAATCAAAGACAGTCACATGACTGGAGTGATCTCTTACTGTTTGTGTTGGCTCTTTGATGTGCTGTGATCAGGAAGTAGATTTTACTAATTTGTAATCATGTTTGTTCTTTTCATTTTTTTTTTTTTTTTTTTTTTTTTTAAAAGCTTAAAAGTTGATGGGCAAATATGCAAGATTCAAGTTGAGGATTAGTCATTTGTAAAAAGTGCTATTATCAGATGCCAAATAAGAAAGATTGATAATTCTTTACTGTATAGTTGATATCTACAGGATTATTATAAGTAAATTACAGGCTTGCTAACATCAGAGCATTTTTTTTTCAGACACAATCAGTTACAATTATGACTTGGACTGGTGCACACTGTGTGTTTGTTGTTGAAATGTTTTTTTAAGACTGGTGAATCTATAATTGCTACACAGAGAGCTTTTCATGTTCATTTCATATTATGCCAGAATGATACTGTTCTGAATAGAAAATCAGCCTTGCTATGGTTGGAAAATTCTATCTGGATAGAATTTTCAACCGATAAGAATATTGATTTTCTATCCAGAACATGAAATGAGCATGAAAAGCTCTGGTGTGCACCAGTTGAAGCTATAATCATACCTTAAAAAAAAATTAAGGCCTTAACTAGATGGAGCTGCCATTACCACTTGCCTAAGTTCACTTGCACCATACAGGTGACTTTAAAATATGGGTGGCATTTCTGCCACACCCTGTAGATCGAACATTAACCATGGTCAGTCTTTAGATAGGTGGAGCTACTATTGCCACTTGCCTAAGTTCACTTGCACCACACAGGTGACAGTTTAAGATGTTGGAAGTATTTTTGCTGCAACCTGTATAAGTTTGGTCTTGATAAATCTTTCAAAGATATTTCTGTTATGTTATATTTAACCCTTTTAACACTTTTTGTGAAGAGATGATTATGATCGAATTTACATAACTATGGAAGGAGACCTAAAACTTGACTTGTGTATTGTCGGCATGGGACCATTAGTCCATGAAATGTTTATACAGAAATGTCTGGTCATGAATTTTTTTTTTTTTTGCCTGAATCTTTACAGTTTGTGTGTGTGTATGTGTATCTATGATTTTATTTTTGTTTAATGATTCCCATGTGTTACTTTCCCTTGTTACAATTTACATATGCGAATTTTTTATATGAAGTGAATTTTTGCAGGGGTCACAAAATGACTTGTCAACCTTTTTAGTTGTTCATCATGAGATGATGGGAACATTTTGTTTAATTCAGTTTTATGCATACTATTATAATTTGCCCTCATCAACTGTCAGAGAGGTGTTTCAAATCATGAATTGCTGGTAAATCCTTTTCAAGAAATATGTATATTTAAAACTTTGTTCTTTTTCAATTGTTTCATTGTGACATGCCTGTTTAAATTGTGAAATGAAAAGGGAATATCTATCTATCTATCTATCAAGGTTACTGAATGAAAAGTAACCAAAACTGAGTTTGGAAATGAAATGGAAATCTTTATAACATTAACTAAATACAATACTTGCTAGCGGCGTGAAGAAGGTAACCGCTGCAAGTGTTGACTACTTACTATATTTTCACCCTTTCACAATAGTATCCAACGTATTTATGAGGGATGGGGCATACCAATTAATGTTCATTGGTAGGGTATATAACACACTTGTGAATTGTAAAATCTTTACTCAGTACACAAAAATATTGAGCAATATCACAATATTTTATCAAGTAAAAAAAAAAAAAAAAAAAGATGTAAAAAATGTTAGATTAAGGCAGGGTAAAATCTCAAGATTCAACGTTCATGATTATGATTGTCAGACATGTGGTTTAACAGCTCACCTGATGATCACGACCACAAAACTGAGTTGTGAGTTTTTATCATGTCTTACTTTTACATTTTCTATGTATATGTTTTTTATTTTTATTTTTTTTTTTTTATGATTGATAATATATAGATGCAGAAAATGTTGATATTTCATGTATGGTAATTTACAAAGCTCTTTGCTTCGATGTGGCACAAGGTTGAATGAATGGGGCGCCCAATGAGACTTGAACTCACTCGTGTAGGTTTGCCAGTCTAGCTTGCTAACCGTTACACCACCAGAGGTGCCCTTGATATTTCATGTATGGATTACTAAAGAAGTTATATGATGAAAGTTGGAGTTATGGGATTTTTTATTCTTATTTTTCTTGTTTGCCTCATTTATTTATTTGATATATGTCCTTAGTTTCAAATATCCCTGACTGAATCATTGTACTTTTTGGTATGAACCTTTTATTTTCCCCAAAGAAAAAAAGGAATTGTTGTGTAAAATCTTTCTCATCAGGTTCGATCATTTCTTGTCAGTTCTAGAAAATTGACAAAATTAAATTTATTTTAAAAACTTCTGTGTATCTCCTCTTAGCAAAGTCTTTATTTATTTATTTTTTGGTTTTGTTATGTTCCCAAAATGAAAGAACGAGATAAAATCCTTAACCAAGATAATGTTTATTTTCTCGCCAACAATAAACAATTACATTTTTCAACTGGATTTCTTTTGGGATATTTTATTTCTTAATGGTGAGGCTTGGATATTTAGGGCATCACCAATAATCTTGAAGGATATTGAATATAATTTTTCTTTTTTCTCTTCCTTTTTTCTTTCTTTTCATTTTTTTCTTTTTTATTTATTACTTCTTTCCTTCACTTTTTCTTTCTCAAACTTTTTTCTTTCTTTCCATTTTTCTCTTTTTTTTTTCTTTCATTCTTTTATTATTTATTTCTTCTTTCCCACTTGCTTTTTTTTCTTTTTTCTCCTCTTTCTTTTCTCTTTCTTCTTGTTTCTTTTTCTCACTTTTTCTTTTCTTTTTTTCTGCCTTTCTTTTTTCTTTTTTTCTCTTATTCATTCCTTCTTTTTTTCTTTCTCAATTTTGCTTTTTTCCCTTTCTTTCTTTTTCTTACTTTTACTTTTTCTTTTCTTTTTCTTCTTTCTTTCTTTTCTTTTTCTTCTTTTTCTCTTCTTTCTCTTATTTTTTCTTTCAATTTTGCTTTTTTTTCCCCTTCTTTCTTTCTTTCTTTTTCTTACTTTCACTTTTTCTTTTCTTTTTCTTTTTTCTTTCTTTCTTTCTTTTCTTTTTTCCTTTTCTTCTTTCTTCTCTTCTTTTCTTTTTCTTCTTTTCTTTTCTTTTTCTTCTTTCTTCCTTTCTTTTCTTTTTCTTTCTTTCTTCAGATCTCACTATACTGAAACCATGAATTTAACACTTGTGATATTTTCAAATTTTTATCTTTTTAAAATCTAATTACTGATAATGTTTTCTTATTTTTTTTATAGACTAGATAAAAAAAAAAGCTATTATCATGGTTAATAGAGTGTGATTGAATTTTAAAATTCCTTCCATTTGATCATTTTATTTATTCTTATTTTGCTATCTAATTATTTTTATTTAGTTGCCAAAAAACTTTCCTCTCATCTTTTACGTATTGTGTCCTTTGGAAGAATGCTTAAAATTTTTAACATGTAATCTTGCAGCAAAAACTTAAAAAGAAATTTTTTTAAATTCTCTAAAAGTTTTCCCTCCTTCAAAGATATTACTCATCTTCCCTGGCCACAGACTTTTCTTTAATACTCTCTAAGGTGAACAAGAAAAAAAAATTGTTTTCAAATGTGTGTGTGTGTATTTTAAAAATATCTCCACCCTTGCTTTTGTCCAATTTTTCTCTTTTCAAAACTGATCTATAAAGATTGTAAACAAAGGAAATAAAAATTCATGCAAAATAAAACTGAAGTGAAAAGTGTTGCTCATTTTCTTTTTTCTTTTTGTTTCTTCTTTCTTTGTTTTTTTTTTGTTCTCCTTTTCTTGTTTTTCTTTTTTTTTTGCTTCCCCTTTTCTATTTCCTTTTTTTTTTGCTTCCTGTTTATTTGTCCTTTTTTTTTTTGTTCTTTTCTGTTTTTTTTTTGGCTTCCCCTTTTCTATTTCCTTTTTTTTTTTTTTTTGCTTCCTGTTTCTTTGTCCCTTTTTCTTTTGTTCCCCTTTTCTTCTTTTCTTTTTTTTTTTGCTTCCCCTTTTCTATTTCCTTTTTTTTTGCTTCCTGTTTCTTTGTCCTTTTTTTTTGTTCTTTTCTGTTTTTTTTGGCTTCCCCTTTTCTATTTCCTTTTTTTTTTTTTGCTTCCCGTTTCTTTGTCCTTTTTTCTTTTGTTCTCCTTTTCTTGTGTTCTTTTTTTTTGTTCCCCTTTTCTCATGGTGTTTTTTTGCTTCCCTTTCTTTGTTCCCTTTTATATTGCATTTTTTGTTCTTCTTTTCTTCTTTTTTTTTGTATCCCCTTTCTTTGTTCTCTTTTTTATTGTTTTTTTTTGTTTCCCTTTTTTTGTTCTCTTTTTATTCCTTTTTTTTGTTCACCTTTTCTTGTTTTTTTTTTGCTTCCCCTTTTCTATTTCCTCTTTTTTTTTTGCTTCTTGTTTTTTTGTTCTCCTTTTCTTGTGTTTTTTTTGTGCTTCCCCTTTCTTTGTTCTCTTTTTATTCCTATTTTTTATTCACCCTTTTTTTGTTTTGTTTTTTTTATTTTCCCTTTTCTGTCCCTTTTTGGTTCTTTTTCTGCCCCTTTTCTATTTCCCCTTTTCATTTCACTTTTTTGTTTTCCCTTTTTTTAGTTCTGCTTTTTTTTTTATTTCTCTTTTTTTTGATTTTTTAAAAAAATTTCCCCTTTTCTGTTCCCTTTTTTGTTTCCCCTTTTCCCTTTTTGTTTTCCCATTTTTTGTTCTGTTTTTTTTTTATCTCCCCTTTTTTTCCTGCTTTTTTTTTATTTAACCTTTTTTGTTCCCTTTTTTATTTCCCTATTTAGTTTTCCCTTTTTTTGTTCTGCTTCCCCCCCCCTTTTTGTTTTCCCTTTTTTTGTTCTGCTTTTTTTCCCCCTTTTTTGTTTTCCCTTTTTTTGTTCAGCTTTTTTTATGTCCCCTTTTCTGTTTCTTTTTTATTTCCCCCTTTTTTATTTCCATTTTCCTGTTTCCTTTTTGTTTTGTTTTTCTGTTGTTTTTTTTTTTTTGTTCCCTATTCTTCTTTCTCCTTGTTCCATTTTTTCTTCTCCTTTCTTGTTCCCTTATTTTGTTTTCCCTTACTTCTACTTTTTTGGTTCCCCTTTTTCTGCTCCATTTTTTGTTTCCCCTTTTTTTGTTTTTTTTTATTTCCCCTTTTCTGTGCCCTTTTTTTTCTCCTTTTTCGTTTCCTTTTTTTTTTTTTTTTATTTCTCCTCTCTTTGTTCCCTTTTTGTTTCCCTTTCTTTGTTCTCCTATTTTGTTCTGCTTTTTTTGTTTCCCCTTTTCTGTTATTCCTTTTTTCACAAGTGGTATAAGTGGTGCAACCATACAATAGTACTGACACTGCTACAACTTGGAATAATTCCTGTTTTTTTGTTTTTTCTCGAGCAATCAGATTTCTGTATGGTTGACCTATCAATTGCAGTTCATGCCTTTCTTGTTCTTATGTTGATATTACTTTCTGTAGATGAGATATTGTTACTTAGGTCTATGAATTGTCTACTAATTTCAAAGTCTTGTTATTTAATGAGTAAATGGCACCATCTTAAAGCAAATGGACTCAATTTTATCTGAGTTTATATAGAGACCAATGCCTCTAGCTGCCTGCTTCAGTCTGGAGTAGAGGTTCGACTTGAGCTGGTGTTTTTGCAAGAAGTGTTAGATCATCTGAGTAGCCTGCATCATTAATAGTTTCTGTAGGATATTGTCTGATTCTTATCTTTAATTAAAAAAAAATGTAGGATCATGTTTCTGATGACAAACAAGAAACAGGACTTTGTAGATTATTTTGATGATGCTAATGATTCATGAGGATCAAAGGGAAATTCTTTTGAGAAGACTAGGACACAATTGCCCTAGGTAGGCTATTTTTTGTAAATCTTAAATCACTGGATACTTTCCAGATAAGCCTTGCATATACTAAATGCATGAAGAGGCCCAGCTTGATTTATTTGGAGGTGAATGGAAACTGAATTTGGTTACAAATAGTGTATCTACTGAAAAGTTCGAGAAACCCTGTTTTAAAGTAATGATTATAATGATAATGATGGCATTAAATATAGGTTTAGAAAAATGATCTCTCTGATCAAATTAAACGTTAGTACTACTGTGTGGTTGTACCACTTGGATTCTAACAAAACACATTGAGAAGAAAGCTAGATGAGAGCTACACAAGGATGCTGCATTCTGTTTTGAACGAATCCTGGAAACAGCACCCCACAAGACAGCAGCTGTACGAATACTTATATATCTACATAAGACGGACAAGACATGCTGGGCACTGCTGGAGAAGTAAGGGTGAATTCGTATGAAGACATTCTCCTATGGCCTTTTACTCCTGGACATAACCGTTAGCTGACCAGCAAAAAGCTACATTCATCAACTCTGTGTGGGCAGTGGATGCTGTTTAGAGGATCTACAAAAAGCAATGAACGGTAGGGACAGATTATGAGAGAGAGAAAGAGCGACAAGGGAATCCATGCTGTTGGCACGTCTTGAAATATCTGTGACAATACCCCCCTCGACCCCCCCCCCCGAATACATCAACTCCTTCGAAACCATTTCAATCTTGGCCGGTGATCATCTAGTGGTTCCGATAGGGGTATCATACATTTCTTTACGGCACAAGAAATACAATCAAGGGAGTGGGAGGAATGAACAAAGAACAAACGAGGGCTTGGGTTAACTCAAGTGTAAGAAGGGTGATTCTGTGATACTGTGCATTCCTTTGTGTATATGTAGACTAACGCTTGTGTTGATTCCTAGCGAAATTTCTACAAAGCTACTAGGAATGCCAACCAATCTTGACCGGTCTTCCCTCACTGCTGCTGGACTCTATCTCATGCAACTGGTCTCTCAGATGTCTGGTGTCGACTCCCAACCGCCACTCTGCGTCTCCCATCGCCAACAGCCTTCTCTGAGTTCCTTTGTCCAACTCCCTACTCGCGTTCTCTTCCTACTTCCGGTCGCGTCGAGATCTCGAGTCCAAACCCTTTATCTGGTTTCGCGCCAAAACAGACAAAGGAATCGTCTGCTTGGCGGACCACCTACATAGTGTCACACATCTACTTTCATTTTCTGTGACTCTATATACAGGCTTAGCTCTATGTGAATTCGTTTGTGTGAGCACATGTATGGTTATGTTGTCAGCCACAGGAATGTATATGTGCGTGTGAGCATGTATGTATGTGTGTGTGTGTGTCCATATAGGTGTCTGGAAATAGGAATGTCTGCCTCTCAGAAGGTCAACCAGAGGACAGTCGGAAGAACAGGGTCAGTCCATTGTGACACTATGTGGGTGGTCCCGCCAAGCAGATGATCCCTTTGTCTGTTTTAGCACGAAACCAAACAAAGGGCTTGGACTTGAGATCTCCGACGAGACCGGAAGTGGGGGGGGTAAGCGAGGTCTGAGAGAAGTCAGAGGGGCAGTTGGTAAAGGAACCCAGAGAGGGCAGTTGGTGAAGAGAGAAGGAGAGAGGCAGTCGAGAACAGGAGCAGAAGGGACCATTCAAGATGAGTTGGCAGTCCAGTGTTGGACGGTCAGCAGAAGGAGGCCGTGAAGGAAGACAGTCTTTTGACTGTCTTCCTTCACGGCATTCCTTGTGGCTTTAGTAGGAGTTTCACGAAAAATACACTCCCACCGAGAGTCTACAAGATGCACGAAAAGCTGTACAAAAAATGTGTTACAAAACTACCCTTCTTGCACTTGAAGTTGACCTAAGTCCATATTGTTCGTTTGTTCTTTTTCTCCTACTCCCTTGGTTGATTTTCTTGTGGCTGTAAAGAAATGTGTGATGCCCATGTTGGAACCAAAGGATGAATCACAGGCCATGAATAGTATTGGTTTTAAGAAGTTGATGTATTTGGGTGCGGCTGAAGGGGTGTATCACACTGTCACAAGAAGAGGTAAGAGAGAGACAGGGGTCAGCTGGTAGACAGTGAAAATGAGAGAATCTGCCACCAGAAGTTGGTAAGAGACATGCAGAAGGCACAAAGAGACGCAGAAGAGACATGCTAGCCAGAGAAGGCACACAAACAGGACAAGAAGTTAGTTGGCTATTAGACTGCAGATAAAAAGATGGGCTGAGAAAAAAAGAAACAGATACAAAAGAGATGGGGTGATACCGGAGACAGACACGCAGATAGGTTGAGAAGTTGATTTTTTAGTTAAGGGATTTTGTAGAAAAAAACAGTTACACGAGATTCTCTCCCAAAACATTTATTTAACATTTTGTGTTGTCATCTTGTTCTTCTCTCGATATATTGCCACACTTCCTCCTCAAAATCTTTCTTATCTTAGAAATTCTTTATAGGAAGAGAAGATTTAAACCAACAATACAGAATATGGATTTTTTTAACAGGGTGAGTCAAAAGTTTTGCCATATTTTAGTAACATGAGACACAGCTTCTGATGCTTTTGCTGAGGTTGTAAAAGTAACAAATCACACTAGACTTTGAGATACCTAGCTCGTCTGATACTCTATGATGGCCACTCACTGGATTTGCCTTTATTGTTCAGAGCACTGTCTCAAAATCCAATGTTTTAGGCCTACTTAACCTTGTCTGGTTGTTGTGCATCTTTTAACCCGAGCAAAATTTCTCACACCAACAAGAATAACATTTTTACTTGCTCGTTTGATCTTGCCCTTTCTCTCACACATGTTTTTATGCCTGGCCGGTATATTTACTTTAAAAAAAAATTTGCATACTCCACTCTTGAAAATTCTCTTTGCTTGAGATTTTTTTAAATTTTAAATTGTTTCTTTTCTTTCCATCCCTATCTCTCTCACTCTCTTGAGCGTACCAGTCATTTTGTATGCCAGGCATAAATGTACTCGCTTTGCAACTCAGGGTAAGTTGTCTTTTTTTACAATTTTTAATTCAAAACCAAAAACTAAGCAAAACTATAAAAAATAATGAGCGATGGTGGAGTCCCCATGGAGCAGTCAGTACCGTGCTGGACTGCAATATCATAGTTGTAATTTATGAAGCTCTTTGCTTTGATGTGGTACAAGGCCGAATGAATGGGGTGCCCACTGAGACTCAAACTCACTTGTGTAGATTTGCTGGTCTAGCAAGCTAACTGTTACACCATCAAAGGTGCCCAAACTGCAATATCATAGTAGTAATTTATGAAGCTCTTTGCTTCAATGTGGCACAAGGCCAAATGAATGGAGTGTCCAATGAGACTCAAACTCACTTGTGTAGATTTGCTAGTCTAGCATGCTAACTGTTACACTATCAAAGGTGCCTTAACTGCAATATCATAGAAAGCAAAAATTAAACTCCAGATTACTTTGAGACTAATCCCCTTGAGAAAAGTATAATCTCCTTATCCTCCCGGTTATGGGTTAAATAGTATCATTGTTGTTCTTCTACAAGGATTGCTTTGTCATTAAATAACCCTCAAAGTTTGATATGCCATTAAACAAAGAAACCTTAAATTGGAACATTACTGTTCTTCTACAAGGATGGCTTTGGTATTAAATAACCCATAAAGGTTGATATGTCATTAAATAAAAAAGAAGAAAAGAAAATATGACAGCATTTCAAAAATGCAACTCTATGATTTGGACCAAAGAATATTTGTTTTGAAGAAAATTAGCTTTATATAAAAAAAGATTTTGGGGTGTACTTGTTTATTGACAGTACAGAAAAAGTGATACAATTTCTGTTCTAAGAAAAAATGTTGAAAGAATGACTGCCAGGAGCGATGGATGGTAGGGACAGATGGGGAGAGAGATTTAGGCAAATCCGTGCAATCAGCATGACTTGATGATATGTATTTGTTTATAATTTGGTTTCTCTTCATGTGAGTTTATTTTTGCAGTAAGTTTGTTGCCTTATTGCATGAAGATACTCATGCATTTGTTCTAAATATAATGTAAATTTTGTGTTTCAAAACAAAATGTTAACTGTATAAATTCTTATTTTCAGTCTGTACAAACTAATCAGAAGTCAAATAAAAGCGAAATTTAGCTGCTATGAATTCTACAAATGGCCCTGTCGGCTGGGGAGTTGTGGTGGATAGAAAAAAAATTGAATTAAAAACAAATATTACAAAAATGCAGAAACTCCCCACAGCCCCTGACAGGAAAAGGGGCAATGCATGTGCAAAAAAAGGGAACCCTCTCAGCAAAAGAAAGAAAGAGGCCAGTTCTCTTTCAGCCATGACCAGTGAAGTGACAACACATAAATCTTTCTTGCTACTAATGGAAGGAACCATGCATCCGTCTTTAGATGACGCGTTGGTTAACCTTTCCACTTGTAGTAGCTGCCTCTTTTACCAATGACCCACAACTAAAAACACCAAATAATGGACTCATTAAAATCACAACTAAGACACTATATAATGGACTTAACGGCAACAACTGAAAACACTGGATTTAGACATATCTCCCCAAAAGCTTCTAACACATTGTCAACGTCTTAAATACCAAATTTGAATTTATATGCCCAAGAACGACTAACACATTTTAACACTTTGACTGGGAGATGCAGCTATTTCATTTGTATTCAGGAATAATTTCCTCACCTACTGAATGGTTGTTGAACTCCGAAATAAAGGCAAAATATAAAAGATATCTTCACCTTCTATCTTCTTTTTCTGTCTTCTTTCATATAATTCATTTACAGCCTTCATATCCTAGAAGTTAAACCAGCAAAACATGGGATAAAAATAGAGTAACCCAAAACTGAGTCAGATAATAACAACAACCAATTTACCTTTGAAACCCCATACATCAATTGCATCTCAGTAGAAGAGTAAGACTCCCTCAACGAGTGTCCTGGATATGACACTAAACAATCTGATGGTAAGGCTTCAGTAATGCTAGAGCTTTGGGGAATGCAGTGTGCCCCTTCATTGCCATCACCCCTTGGTCTATTCTGGCCCAGAGTCGTAGCACCTGATAGGATCCTATTTATAACTCAATTAGAACTGTTTGACATGTAAATGGTGTCCTATTGCTAAACTGAATTGTTTTATACCAGATTTACATTTAACTGTGTTTAAACAAAAACTGTGTCCTTATGTTAAACTGAATTGTTTGAAATAGAACTGTTTTTTCATTTAACTGTGGGTAAACAAACAACTGATGTTTAATAGAATTGTTAGTGATACATAATAATACTTGGAACCCTTTAACTTTGTTGACTTATGCTATACTGAATTATTGGAAATATAATTGCTTGATCATTTAATTGTGTGTAAACAAATGACTAATTGAATTGTTAGTGATACAAAGCAATACTTGAAAATATTTATCAGTGCAAAAAATGATTAATAGTAAATTCAATTATTTGTTTCAGATAGAAAAAAGTGAAACCATTTAACTGAAAAAAAATATGATCTCAGATTCATTTACAAATGGTTCTACAAAATGTATTTAGAAATTATATATTTAATATATATGTATAAAAAGGATTTGGCAGTGAATAATCTACAATGGTTGATTTACAATAAAACAAAACAAAATCTAACCATATTCTAAAAAATCAGTGTATGTTTATACACAAGAATTTTTTCCAGAATTTAATTTTCTGAAATTAGAGGTGCGTGTTATACACAAATAATTAAAGTTATTGGTCTAATGAGTAGAGTGTTTGACAATGGTCCAGGAGACCAAGGTTCAATCTCAGGTTGAGTCATACCAAAGACTAAAAATGGTACTTGATGCTGCCTAGCTTAACACTCAGCATTATAAGGGTAAAGTGGAGCAATCTAGGTAATGGAGTAGCCCCCCCCTCCTCTCAACACCTCTGTGTAGTAGCTATTGAAAAGGGAGCCTTCGGGTCACCCTTGACTACAATTGCCAATTTTACTTACTTTTACTTTATATTCATTGCACATAATTCTACCATTGAAATGAATTAAAGACTAAAAAGAAAGGTATTGTCTGTGGTCAGGAATCAATGCCATTTTTACTGGGAGAAAAGGGAGATTATATTTATCTTGGAAATGCATTGAAAATGACTTTACTGTTTAAATGTATTGAAAATCAGTGATAAAGTCATAATCAATAATAAGAGGAATGAATGCAAGTCTTACTGACAAAATAGCGCTATGTTATATCATATTACAGAATAATAATTTATATATTTTCAGAACAAGAATTATAGTATTAAGAATTACCTCCCTTATTTATTACAATACTGAATTATTTCCCTTCAACTCGTCTTTATTTAGTGTTGTATTTAAAATTAAAATTATTTTAACAACAAATAAATAAATAAAATAAATTGAAATAAAACAAATAATGTTTGAAAAGTTGAGCTATATAAGAAACCCTCTGGTCCAAAAGGTTGTCAACAACAGACAAGCGCGTCCATGAAGCCAATAGCCTTCATGATTTAGAGAAGGTATGTGATGGCTAATAATTTACTTGATTTCAAAGTATTTGAAGGAGTAGAGTAGGTTTTGAACCAGTTTGACAGAAATTGGACCCCACATACATGTAAAAGAAGTTTTTCAAAATTAAAACTATTTAAAATATACCCACGGTCAACAATTTCACGAGCGAGGCTAAATAATTTGGCATTGCTAAATAGAAAATAATATCATAAGAACTATTGACTTTGACATCATTTTGTAGAGTTGAAAGCCCCTCTAACAATTTTTAACTGGACCACACACTTTCTTTTTTGTAGGGCAGAGAGTCGCACTTCCTTTTTTGCAAGATTGAGGGCTCACTTATAATTTTCTAATTTGGCATTATACATTTTTTTCTTTTTTGTTGTGTAGAGGGACCCACTAACAATTTTTTTAGTTGGGCCCTGCATTTATTTCATGGTAGGGCAGAAAGCCTCATTCACAATTTTCTCATTGGGTTCTGCATTTCCTTTTTGGTAGGTATTTTTTGGGTTGGTGTGAGGGTCTTTATTTAATGGAAGGTCAACTATTGTAGTTCATTTGATGCCAAAGCGATCCTTTTAAAAGAACAGCAGTGATATCATTTAACCTCTAATTGAGAGATAAGCGGGTTCATGCCTTTTCCATGGGTTTTAATCCAAAAGTGAACATAACAGTGTTGCCGGGGTTTGAACTTGCTTAATTTGAGGCCATAGTCCAATGCTTTAGACATTACACCATGGGTACTCCCCCAATGCCATGAGGATTCGAACTTACTACAATATTGCATTCCAGTAGGTAATCCACTACACCACAGGGACTTTCTCCAAACTAAAATGAGAACATAATTTGATTTGTATCTTCCAGGCAGTGGTCGTATTGATACTGCTGTATGGATGCACTACTTGGACACTAACTAAACAGCTGGAGAAGAAGCTGGACGGCAATTACACAAGAATGTTGCAAGCAATATTGAACAAGTCCTGGCGGCAACACCCAACAAGGCACCAAATATATGGCCACCTGCCTCCCATCAAGAAAACTATCCAAGTTAGACAAACCAGACATACACGACACTGCTGGAGAAGCAGGGATGAGCTCATAAGTGATGTACTCTTATGGACCCCCACATATGGCTGAGCAAAAGCAGGACGACCAGCACGAACATACATACAGCAGCTATGTGAGGATACGGGATGTAGCCCTGAAGACCTGCCAGAGGAGATGAACGATAGGGAGAAGTGGCGAGAGAGGGTCAGGGATATCCGTGCTAGCGGCACGACCTTATGAGGATGATGATTGTGACAGTAAAAAAAAATTTTCTTACTTGATGCACATTTTTCAAAGAAATCAATTGGGTCCTTTCTCGTCTAAGAAGACTGTTAGTCTGACCATCTTTATTGACCACTGTGCCAGGAAATTTTTCCTTACTGGAGAGTCAGTGAGTTTCCACTCTAGGGGCTGAATTTTTGAATTTGGCTTGTTGTGGCAAACCCATATCTAGCCCATTAAAACTTTTTTCTTACTAAAACATACTTCTCCATGCACAATACAAATTCTTTTGTACATTTCACATGGTTTGCACTTTTCAACCACGTAAAATTTGATGACAGAACTTTGTTTAAGCCTGGAGCACTATTCTGACCCCCCCCCCAAAAAAAGACATATTTTTGCAAGATTTAAATAATATTAACTATAAATCAATTCTGAACAATGCAAAGTTTATATCTATATAAAAAAAAATCATTTTGCTTTTTTCAAAATGTTTTTACCTTATCTGTTGATTGGTTTAGTTTGGTTTGGTTTTATGGCACATCAATTCTTGTTGGTTATTCATTGCCAAATCTTCTTTATACATCAATATTAAATATATATGAATTGATTTGGTTGGGTTTTATGGCATATCAACCATTGAAGGTTATTTGATACCAAATCCTCTTTATACATATATATTAAATATATATGATTTTGTTTGGTTGGGTTTTGTGGCATATCAACCATTGTAGGTTATTTAATGCCAAATCCTCTTTATCCATGTATATTTACTATTGACCACTCCACCACCTTTATGTGGGAGAGGTGTTTGATTTTCATCATTATCGGTTCATTTTGTGGAGACAGAACAAGCTAACTAAAATTTTTACTTATCTGAGAAAAACAAAATCATGTTCTGTTCGAGGAGATGCTTAGGTTAGTTTAAAAACTTTGCAGCATGGTCTTTCTTTTTGTTCTTCATCTAATAAAAATTGGCCCTTTCTCATCTTGAACAAGAAATACCAAAAATCTTCATGCACTACATGGTTAAAAAGAAACTCTGACACACCCATGTCCCTCGTTTTGGGCTGATTGACTGAGGGGTGTCCTCATGGTGTAATAGTTAAAGTGGGATTGTAGTAAGTGAGTTCAAACCCCAGTCACGCTATTACGTTCACTTTTGGAGAAATACCCTTGGGAAAGGTATGCACCCCCTCATCCTCCCTGCTATGGGTTAAATAGTACCACTACTGTTCTTCTTGAAGGACGGCTTTGGCATTAAATAACCTACAGTGGTTGATATGCCATTAAACAAAGAAACCAAACCAAACCTGATTGACTTGCTGTGATTGTTGTCAATTATGGCCTGGATCCTACCAACAAATTCAGTTCTTTTATTATCAGAATAATCAGAGAAAGGCTTTTAAGTTGCCTCACCCTGATGATCACCATTGGACTCATTCAAATCTTTTCAAATCCTGTGATCAGACTGACTCCCCAACTCTGAAATCTTCATATTGGGACTTCCAATGTAAATACCAAACAGTACGACATGCCATTTCCAAATTTCTGGAGGTGTGAATTGCGTCATAGTGCTACTTTCCTCACAGATAGTGCTCAACTAACTGTAGTTTGCCACACAGTAGACAAAACATGAAGCAAACAAAGCGCAAAATTAATGACTTGATTTACCCATCACACCCTGTATATGCACCTACATATATATATAAACACACATATATACCCACATACATATATGTACATGCACCCCCCCATATATATATATATATATATATATATATATATATATATGAATTATCTTTTATTTTTATATCTATTTCTGTAATACTGGTGGCATGAAAAAAACAAAAAAAAACAGATAAAGTAATTTGTAAATAAAAGAAATATCACACAAACGGATATCTGGAAAAAAAATCAATAAAAAAAGAGAAAAGACTGAAAACATCCATACTGCTTAAAAATAATCATCCAGCACCACAATGTGTCCCCCCCCCCAAAAAAAAAAAACACTAGCAGAATTACCTAAGCTAATACGTAAAAGTGCTCAATACACTAAGTAGAGCCAAACGAGAATACCTAAAGAGCCAGAAACTATCTACCTAGGTTTCACCAGCAGGATTATCAAATGATCCGGTATAATATATATATATATATATATATATATATATATATATATATATATATATATATATATAATATTATTCAATCCAGTAAATCTGGTATAGGGAATAATTCCAATCGGGACAAATAAAAAAATTTCAAAAATAGAATATCAAATTCAAATATTCCTGGTAGAGCTCAATGTACATACAATCCACAGAGCAAATAAATTCCCCCCTCTCCCCCCCAAAAAAACAACAATCAGTCACATTAGGATAATAAATTTATTTCCATCCTGTTAAAAGTATTGATATAAATCAATGCTCTAAAAAAAGAATAAACAGGACTTCATCAGATCAAATACAAAATGGAAATAAAATGTTTTTATTTCCATTTCGTATTTGATGAATGACAAATATTTAATTGAATTGTTATTTATATATTATCAAGTATTCCTACTTCATACGAATGACCTTTAAGCAAATTTATTTGACCTATAGATCAAACCCTAACAGGTACTACCACTTCGGGTCAGAGTGGACTTAGGAGTAATGCCAATGAAGAGGAATGCCATACTCTCTAGATTTCAAGCAGTTTAGTATTATACCCGAGATTCGTTTTTTTTTTTTGCTGGGGGAGGCGTCTTACCAATGTACACGTGATATAGTCAGCATATTTTAAGCCCCGTTGACCATATATATATATATATATGTATATATATATATAGAGAGAGATGTGGCTTTATATATGAGTATTTTTTTGAGTCTTCTGGTGTGAGGATTTTTGTTGGTACTTTTCAATATCTTTGAGATCTACGTTCACAGTATGTTTCAAGAGTGTTGACGCTTGCAACTTAAAAGATCGTGTGGTTACTCCATAATTCCTTGCAGAGAGCACTTAATGCTTGTAATGAAGAAATACACTCCCCGTCCATTTCAATGGATAGCGTTCCACTTACGAAGATAATATTGTCAGTCTCTTCATTCACATTTCCCAAAGCATAACTTCCTCCTCTTACACAGGGACATGAGAAGGGGTAGGAAAATTGCGTTGCGTCAATATCACAACTGTAGAGATCTACCTGTTTTGAAAATCTGCTTTTGAAGTCACATACACACACACACACACACACACACATATATATATATATATATAGGAAAAGCAAATACATGAAATTTACCGGCCCATTGGCCTAGTGGATAGTGTGTTCGCCAATGGCCCGGAAGACCGGGGTTCAGTCCCAAGTCGAGTCAGACCAAAGACTCAAAAAATGGTACTTGATACTGCCTAGCTTAACACTTAGCATAAAAAGGTACGGATCAAGGCTAAAGTGAAACAATCCAGCGAAAGGAGTTGCTCCCTCTCCTACACCTCAGTGTAGTAGCTATTTAAAAGGGAGTCTTCGGGTCGCCCTCGACTACAATTTTCAACTATTTTATATAAAGGTGCCTTTAATAAGTTTCCAGTCTTTTTTTTTTTTTTTGTTCAGGCATTTAAAATTGTCGTAGACTCTTGAAAATTCACTATGTTATTGCTATACATTGTATGAGATGACTGACAAATATTTATAATTTCAGGTTGATCAGCTACAGCAGCAATTGGAATACACCCTACTAAAGCCTGATTGTCACACCTGGTGAGTTTCAAAAATGCAATCTGGACGTGAGGACCCTTTAGAAGAACGATCTGCTGTTTTAAACTTGGAAAAATGCCACAGAAACGTATGGAATGCTTCAGACTGCGTTTGGAGCATCTTGCATGAATCGAACATCAGTTTTTCAGTGGCATAAGAGATTCAAGGAAGACAGGGAGTCTGTGAGGGATAATGAGAGGTGTGGGAGGAGTAAGGAAGTCAGAACACCAGAGTTGATTGGCCGAATAAAGAATTTCATGGGTAAGGACCGTCGTGTGTCTCTAGAGATAATAAGTGCACAGTTTGATGTCAGTGTGGGAACTGTACACACAATTATTCGCGAGGAACTGAAGATGCGGAAGATTTGCACGAAGTTTGTCCCAACGGTACTCAGAGAAGATCAGAAAGAAAGGCATTGTCATGACAGCAGGTCGAGCTGATCAATTCAAATCCCGCAGTTCTTGATGCTCTGGTTACCTGCAATGAAAGCTGGATCTACTGCTATGACCCAGAGACCAAGAGACAGAGTTCCCAGTGGAAGCATGCTGGCTGTCTCAGACCCAAGAAGGCCAGACAGAGCAAATCCACCCACAAACTTTTGATGATACCTTTTTTTTACTGTACTGGCATGATCTACATGCACTAGGTTTCCACTGAACAGACAGCCAACAAGGAATAGTATGTTGAAGTTTTAAAGGAGTTCAGGAAGAGATTCCGTCGGAAGAGGCCATCACTCTTCAAATCGGGTCAGTGGCATTTCCACCAGGACAATGAACCATTCCACAACTCCATCCTTGTCACAGACTATTTGACCAAGATGGGCATCAAGACAGTTCCTCAGCCTCTCTATAGTCCAGAACTTGCTCCCTGTGACTTTTGGCTATTCCTTAAGTTCAGAGGCTGTCGTTATGAGACAATTGAGGAGATGAAAGAGGCTGTGACGAAGGCCATTGACACGCTCACACAACAGGTCTTTCATGGAGCTTTCCAGAAGTTGTTGGAACGGTAGAACAAGTGCATAGCAGCTGGAGGAGATCTCTTCGAAGGGGACTAGAGTTTCATGTGTGTACTATCAATAAAAGTGCCCATACGAAAAAAGTCTGGAAACTTATTGACGGCACCTTGTATGTATGTTACTCTTCTGTGAAATACAGTATGGCTGTCGCAAAAGTATATGTCAGCAAGGTTAACCACTGCTAATTTGAAAAGATAAACTCTCAAAACTAAAGAAAAACTCATTAGCTTTGTGCGTTCAATACATCCATCCATCCATCCCCCCATATATATATATATATAATTAAACAATAGACATTTTTGTCTACATATTTATGTATTTATCCTTTCAAGTTGCCTTATCGATTTTATGATATTCGGCTGGAATTGGTTAATAAACCTTCCATAATTAATTAGTTCCCTAGTACTTTCTGCCTGACCTTGGGTCATCATCAGGAGTATATTGCAAAAGCATGAAACATTTGCATGTATATTTCTACTTTGTAAGTATTGAGTGTTTATTGTTTATATTGGTATATTGTTGTGGCGTTCTTTTTTAAATTTGATTCAATAAATAGCAGCAGCAGCAGCAGCAGCAGTAGCTAAAGACATTTGAGTACATTAGCACTGGACTAAAAATTTTTACAAAATAGCAATGTACTTGCAAAGGTTATATCGCTTTTACAATATACACACCCCTGATGATGGTCCACGATCGGCCGAAAATACTAGGGAACCAACCACTTATGGAAGGTTTATTAACCAATTTCAGCCGGATATCATAAAACCGATAAGGCTACATGAAAGGATAAATACAAAAATAAGTAAGGAAGAAATTACAAACACATTCACGCCTATATATATATATATATATATCATCCACAGACAGGCTGTTTCGTTGTATCACGACACTTCAGTGTGGCTAGACACGCGATATTTCCGAAGGTGGGGACGAAACTCGGCTGACTCATACGCCAGCCGTACATTCTACCGCACAGTCTAGTATACTAGGAAACTAGTATAAGCCTTATTTGTCTCTGCCTCCCACCAGGCAGGACTTGACATAAGGTCAACGACCCAACGGTCGATTATAGTGGGGATTTAGGGGTGGAGAAGTCCTTGCTGGACTATGCTGTTCATCGGCTCACTTAGTGCAATGTGGGTCCAGGCACGTATGTCTGATTATAGCTTAAACTGGACAACAAAGGGACAAAGGTACCCTTGATGCAGCTCACCCACCAGAGGGTGGCCCAGCCGAGCCGGGGGCCTTTTGCCCTCGTCTGCCTTGGAACATTGACCTAGTATAAGCGAAGGGATTTTAAACACACGTGTATCACTTTTGTTTTTGTTTACGTACATCCGCTTAACGGCTACCAAGAGCTCAATTCATTCGATGGCTCTTGCCTGACGCAATATATATATATATATATATATATATATATATATATCAGGTCAGTTGAAAACATTCTAAGCCAGAAGTTGATTTTAAGTCAACAAAAGAATATGTCGCAACACCAGTACATTTTTCGTCGCTGTTTCTCTTATGACACATTAATTCTTTTGAGAACACTTTAAAAACTTTCTAAAAATAGCTTCATAGACAAAGACTCTTTCTCTTGACAATGACCCTAGATCAAAACAATCTAAGAGGAATAAAATGATAAAAAACATAAAAGAAAAATTCCTATTTGTCTTATCACTTTTGTTATATATATATATATATACATTAACACACACATATATATATATATATATATATATATATATATATATATATATGTATACATTAACACACACACACACTCACACATACATATATATATACATTAACATATATTTATATATATATATAAATATTAACAAATATATATATACATTAATATATAAATAGATACACATATATATATACATTAACATATATATATGTATATATACATTGACACATATGCATATGCATTAACATATGTATATATGCATTAACTCACACACACACATATATATATATATACATTAACATATAGTAAAATAGTAAAGTTGGCGACCATAGCCGAGGGCGACCCGAAGGCTCCCTTTTCGATAGCGTCCCCACCAAGGTGTAGGGGAGGGCGCTACTCCTTTCCCTGGACTGCTTCACTTTACCCCTGATTCATACCTTATATTGGTGAGTGTTAAGCAAAGAGATATCAAGTACCATTTTTAAAGTCTTTGGTATGACGCGAATTGAACTGGAATTGAACCCAGGTCTCCCGGACCATTGGCGAACACTGTATCCGCTAGGTCAATAACATATATATATATATACATTAACATAAATATATATATATACATTGACACATATATATATACATTAACACACACATATATGCTTATATATGTATTATCATATATATATATATATATTTATATACATTAACCTACATATATACATTAACCTATATATATTTTAACATATATATATATATATATATATATACATTAACATATATATATGTATACATTAATATATATATATACATTAATATACACATATATATATATATATATACATTAACATATATATATATATATATATATATACATTCACACACACACACACACACACACACACACATATATATATATATATATGCATCAACCTACATACTAGGATGGGTAAAACATTTTGCAATGTTTTACTGCTAGTTTGCGGCGCTCATATCCCGTGACCTAAGAAGTTTAAGCACTGATTTGTTTAATATAGAACTTTTTTGACATTTTAACTGTATGTAAAGAAAATCTGTACTTATTCTAAACTGAATTAGCTGAATTAGAACTGCTTGACTAAACTGAATGTCTTGAAATAGAAATGTTTTTCACAATTAAACTGGACTTACATTTAAGGTGCATACTTATCCTAAACTGAATTGTTTGAAATAGAACTGATTATTTACATAAAAATGGATTTGGCGTTAAATAACCTACAAAGGTTGATATGCCATAAAACCCAACCATCCAACCAACCTTACATGTCAAATAAAAAAAAATCATTTTCTTCATAATGCAATGATGATGATAATTTGTTCCTTAGTTAAAATCATCACTACACAAAAAAAAAAAAAAACAAAAAATTCGCCTGTTCAGCAACGTCCGCTACACATCGCTACACTTATATTTAGGAGACAACTCCAAATCTGTCGCGAGGTGCATGTATCATCATACACACACATACTAACGATCACATATTCGATCACACACAACAATATGTAGCAGAAGGAATTTTTGTATTTTGGTTTGGCGCGTAATTTAATTCGACGCATAATTTCACCCAATCAGGATGATTTATCCCATTCTACCCGAACCACCTTTCTGGGCAGCAGTAATTGGGAAAAACCGTCAAACACTCTCTCTGGCTGAACAACCCCGTTCAGTGCAGACGTCTCACTGGCTGTTCTTCAATATCAGCAGCGGCAGCAGCATGAACACATAAAGGAACCTATCTAATTTATGGATCCCTTGCGTCTATTTCTCTTAGACCAAGGGATCCCAGTTGATTATGAATTAGATAAATCCAATAATTCACACACGGGAACAACTTTATTTCACTCCCAAAATTGGTTATATCGATTGCGGTGTCTAATTCCGCTCCGGCACCTAGCGACTACTTCACCTCTGGGCAACATTTTCTGGAGACATCCACGCTTCTCCCCCAAACAACCAGAACCACAAACTAACGGTTACTTCAACCTCTATTTCCTCAAACAGCAAATACGACCTTTGCTACATACGGCGAACATTATCCCTCGTACGTCCAACAACACACGCTGCTATCTCAACTCTCTCATAACTCCATTTCGTCACTTTACTTCTTTCCTTTCCCACGAGGCTTGCAGCACAAACACAAACTCTATATTCCATAATGCTATTAAAAACTATTCCTAAAAACATTTCGACATCTTGGAACTTCTCTCCTTTATTTACTTTTAAAACTTAGCGAGGAAGTAACCAAACACACACACGTTACAACTTCTCACTCGCCTAAAATAAAAACAATTTCATCCTCGCTAAAAATACACAAATATAATCAGCACAAACACACACTGAGACCAACACAAAGAGATACACAATCCCAACGTAAACATTCTTTTGATTGTATTTTTCGATTTTTTCGATTTCTCTAGTATCTTCCTTCCTCTGCCAGATGATAGTCGTAATAAGACGGCGTGAAACCAAGTGATATAGTTACAACCATACATTCTCGATATATATATAATAGTTATCACTATCTTACTTGGTGGGTTTGTGGCAGACCAAATGCCATATAATTTGGTGAGTGCTCAATATCTGTGATAGAACTATTATATAATAATAGATAAATATGTATTAGTTTTTATATATATTTAATAGCGTGGGTGCTTATCTGTGACCTCTGGTTTCGTGCCTTCGTTATACGACAATCATCATGATTATCGCTTAAAGACAGCATGAAACCAATGATCGCAGATAAGCATATTTGCTATTATATATATATATATATATATATATATATATATATATATATATAAACTAATATAATAATAAATAAATATACATCAGTTTTTATATATATTTAATAGCAAGGATGCTTGTCTGGAACCACAAGTTTCATGCCATTATCGTAATATGTTTTCGGTCGGCCGTGGTATTTGTGGCACAGATCTGGTCGGGTGTGTTACGGCTCTGGATACAGTAGTCAGTTCTGTGGAGAGTACTTCTTCATAGCCATTACTTTCAGGTTCACTTTGACCCGAAGTGGACGTTCTTGTTAGGGTCCCGTCTATGTATCGAATAGATATGTTTAAAAATTATTCACATTCGATTACCGTGTACAAAAAGAAAAAGCTTTTAAGAAACAACCACACAAAAAATTTAATTATAAACGTACAATTAACGTGACTCCCCAACGTCTAGGCATAAAATAACCCTAGATGGGTTGACATGCCCTTAAAATCAATCAATTAATCAAAAGAAAAAATATCTCTGGATATTCTATTTATAACGATGGGAATTTCTCTGGTTTGGTAAACATGGCAAGCAAGCCTTGCAAATAAATCTAGTTAGCCAGACTTTAGCCTTGATTAGGCAACCAGTTTATGAGAAGGAAAACTCTGAATTAAAATCAGCTTGACACCCTTTAAGAATGGACCTCGGATCACATCCTGTTCATGGTGGAAGGGGTTGGGTAAATGCACTCACAAACATTCTGTTGTTTCAAATCGTATACGGAATGTTTAGTCGACAGTAATTTTATGAAATATATTTTGAAATGCTGTAAAATTCGTTTTGCATAATTCCACTCCCAAATATGAGTAAATAGTTGGGCAGACTTGAGTCTTTAGCCTAGGTTAGGCAACCCATCTATGAGAAGAAAAGCTCTGAATTCAAACCAAAGTTCATACAAATTGATTCAGAAAAGACATGAACTTATCTCTTCTTCCCCAAGCAATGGGTAATTGGGAGGGCAAACTTGGATCTTTGGCCTTGGTTAGGCAACCCATCTATGAGAAGAAAAGTTCTGAATTCAAACCTAGGTTCATACAAATTCATTCAGAAAAGGCATGAACCTATCTCTTCTTCCCCAAGCAATGGGTAATTGGGAGGGCAAACTTGGATCTTTGGCCTTGGTTAGGCAACCCATCTATGAGAAGAAAAGTTCTGAATTCAAACCTAGGTTCATACAAATTCATTCAGAAAAGGCATGAACCTATCTTTTCTTCCCCAAGCAATGGGTAATTGGGAGGGCAAACTTGGATCTTTGGCCTTGGTTAGGCAACCCATCTATGAGAAGAAAAGTTCTGAATTCAAACCTAGGTTCATACAAATTGATTCAGAAAGGCATGAACTTATCTCTTCTTCCCCAAGCAATGGGTAATTGGGAGGGAAGACTTGGATCTTTGGCCTTGGTTAGGCAACCCATCTATAGGAAGAAAAGCTCTTAATTCAATCCAAGCTTCATACGAATTCATTCAGAAAAGGCATGAACCTATCTTTTCTTCCCCAAGCAATGGGTAATTGGGAGGGCAAACTTGGATCTTTGGCCTTGGTTAGGCAACCCATCTATGAGAAGAAAAGCTCTGAATTCAAACCTAGGTTCATACAAATTGATTCAGAAAGGCATGAACTTATCTCTTCTTCCCCAAGCAATGGGTAATTGGGAGGGCAGACTTGGATCTTTGGCCTTGGTTAGGCAACCCATCTATGAGAAGAAAAGCTCTGAATTCAATCCAAGCTTCATACGAATTCATTCAGAAAAGGCATGAACCTATCTTTTCTTCTCCAAGCAATGGGTAATTGTGAGGGCAGACGTGGATCTTTGGTTAGGCAACCTATCAAAGAGAAAGAAACTCTGAATTCAAACCAGTTAAACTCCGCTGAAAAATTGACCTTTTGCCGCTTTCTAAACGTAGCAGAGTGTTGGGTAAATATGTACAGATGTACATATATAAATAGATAAATTATTTTCACCATTTACCTATGATTTTCTGCTGAGATACGATGCTCACTACTTATCTGTAGTTATTACCCACTGACCGAGTGACCGGAGATCAAACATAGGTCGAGTATTACCAAAGACTCAAAAAATGGTACTTGATGCTGTCTTGCTTAGCACTCAGTACTATAAGGTAATCACCAAGGGTAAAGTGGAGCAATTCTGGGAAAGGAGTAGCACCCTCCCCTATACCTTGGTGTAGTAGTTATTGAAAAAAGAACCTTAGGGTCACCCTCGACTAAGGTTGCCAACTTGTGTGTGTATATATATATATAGTCATCCACATTTCTTTTCTTCTCATAGATGGGTTGCCTAACCAAGGCCAAAGATCCAAGTTTGCCCTCCCAATTACCCATTGTTTGGGGAAGAAGAGATAGGTTCATGTCTTTTCTGAATTAATTTGTTTGAACCTTGGTTTGAATTCAGAGCTTTTCTTCTCATAGATGGGTTGCCTAACCAAGGCTAAAGACTCAAGTCTGCCCAACTATTTACTCATATTTGGGAGTGGAATTATGCGAAACGAATATTTATATATATATATATATATATATATATATATATATACGTATGTGTGTATGTTGTTGTGTGCGTAGATGTTTGGTTTGGTTTGGTTTCTTTGTTTTTAATAGCATATCAACCTTTGCTGGTTATTTAATACCAAAGCCATTCTCCTAGAAGAACAGTAGTGGTACTATTTTACCTATAGCTGGGAGGATAAGAGGGTTCATACCTTTCCTAAGGGTATTTGCCCGAAAGTGAACGTAATAGCGCGACTGAAATACGAACTCGCTTTCTACGATTCCGCAGTCCATCACTTTAACCATTACACCATGAGGACACCCCCGTGCGTAAGTGTCTCAACTCTATTCAGTGCTTCGGATGTAATCGAAAATATGTGGGTTAAACTTAACGATCAATCAAAAAAAAATTCTGAACGCAAGAAAGACATGAAAAACATAATTGAGAAACTAATTTTAACTTTAAAGATTCTAAAATGTTTGTTAATATACATAATAAACAGCATAGAAAGATCGTTGAATCCAGCGGTATCGTTAATTATAATCCCACCAAATGAAACCCAGGTTTTTCAACTAATCTCCTTATTTATTCTAATTAGAGATAAAAAGTTACAAGATCCCTTATTCAAATTAGATTTCATTAATTTATATTCATACGCACTTTTTAATATTTTGCTGATAATACTTCTAATTATTTTCCTAAATTAAAAATAGCAACAAAAATTCAAAAAAAAAATAAGTTTCTTAATATTTTAAAAACCTATAGAAAATACGTGACGCTTTAAAAATAAATTTCGAACTCTAATGATGCCACAGCGATTGGAAACCGAACGCAACTTACGGTATTAGAATGCGAAGACTTTTCTCAGTTTTTCGTTTCATTTTAAAGGTTGAAAATAATTCAGAAGATACAACATCCCATATTAATATTGCCCTGGAGATGGTTTTATATAAAAACTGAAACATTTAACGTGGCAGATTACTCAAATCATAATAAACTCATCCTCCGAATTCCTTGTTTTTTCTTCATATGGGGAAGCAGGGATGAACTCATAAGAGATGTACTCTTATGGACCCCCACACATGGCCGTGCAAAAGCAGGACGACCAGCACGAACATACATTCAGCAGCTATGTGAGGATACGGGATGTTGTCCTGAAGACCTGCCTAGGGCGATGAACGATAGGGAGGAGTGGCGAGAGAGGGTCAGGAATATCCGTGCTACTAGCGCGACATGATGATGATGATGATGATATATATATATATATATATATATATATATATATATATATATATATATATATATATATATATGTGCGGGATGTGTGATACTTGGTTCTTAGCGAGTCCTATTTCCAACAATTAGTGAAGTTTCTTATTGTCTGTAAGTACAGTTAGAGAGGTACAATTTATAAAGCATCTGAAGACCCCTTCCGTCGGGTCCCATTGGTAGGGTCGTTTTCAAATACTTTCGCCCCTCTTCTCAGCTACTCCTCCGGTTAAAATCAACTAAAATGATAAGTGGCAGAAAAAATGTATAAAAAGAACATTTTTACCTATTAATGTTTTCATTGCTTTACACGTTTTTATCGTGATAAATGGACTTTTGTTTTTGTTTTTCCCTCTTCGCGAGATAACAGAAAAAAAAAAAAAGAAAAAAAATGCTTTTCGTCAGCTACTGAAAGAGATTGTTTTCTTTTTAACTGAATTCGAGTCTTTAGTCAGAATTTAGCCACCACATCACATTAGTTTCTTTGTTAATTTCTTTATTTTTTATTCCTTTTTTTTTAGTTGTACACATTCAAATGTTATGCTACACACTGGATTGACTGTATCTATTACTGGCATGAAGTTTAGATTAGTTTGAACGAGAAAGTCCACCCCGCCATTACTCCCAGGCCCACTCTGACTCGGAGTAATAGTACCTGTTAAGGTCCAATCACTGAGCCCAATAGAATCATTTAGTCATTATATTTGAAACCATTTAGCTGTAAGCAAACAAATGATTAATATCATATTGAATTATTAGCGTTAGATAGCAATACTTGAAACCATTTTGCTATGTGCAAAACTTAAAATCATTTAACAGTGTGAAAATAAAACTATTAGGGTGAGACAGCAAAATACTTGAAACCATTTAAATCTGAGCAAATAACTGTGGTGTTTCGTTTTAAAACTGTTACATACAAACTATTCGTTACAAAATCATGTGGCATTACCTCTGGCTGGTGGCTGATGAAGACAGGGTATAGCTCGTATTCTCGCACTTTGTATGATAATATATATATATATATATATATATATATATATATATATAGCGAGAGAGAGAGAGAGAGAGAGAGAGAGAGAGAGAGAGAGAGTTTGGCATTAAATCACACACAAGGGTCGATATGGCATAAAACACAACCAAACCAAATCAAAAACTGTTGGGTTAATTGTGTTTGAGTGACAGCATATAAATCCAGCATCAATCTAAGACCACGGCTGGGATTGGATAGTCTCGAACCTGTAACCAAACAGCAGTAGAAGTTGGATTTCAACATTAAGTTAATCAGCCGAACCCAGTCGAAGTGTTCGGACCTAATTTTCCGTCTATTATCTGGGCGCATCCGAATTGCGTACAAAGTCGTTGATATATACGAAGGTAATAATTATTGTACTCAAAAGAAGCTGTGGTCTTGTTCATCATCTCAATAAAGAACATCGAACAATGAAGAAGAGATAGAACGACGTTAGGGCTGCGAGAACAAGATGGCGGTGATAGGCGACAACCGGCCAAAGTAGAAGACGCCTGTATAACAGTTATATACACAATGTTGCTCTGAATACCGTATATTGTAGGTCGTCACATTAGAAAGTAGACTTAAATACTTAAATTCTGTAAATTATTACATCATACTACGTACCATATTGACATCGAATTCATCATACTACATCAGTTTAAGAAATAAGAATTTTAATTAGAAAAAGATGTCTCTTATGAAGATACCAAGAAGATATAAACATGTGTCAGAAAGAACAAAATAAATAATTAAGAAACATATTAATCTCTTTCTGGTCCGATTCCTTTTAGAATATTTACTTTTTTTTCTCTCTTTGGACCAACAAACAAGAATATATATATATATATATATATATGATAAAAATAAGTGGAAAAGTGGATAAATCAAACACTTACAACGGGTTTACTGGTAATATTTCGTTCTTAATTCAAAGAACTTTTTTCAGTCTAAAGGTATTGTATGAAGAGGTTATGTGAACCATGTATTTAATATATGTGTAAAAACAAGATTTAGCATTAAAATAACCTACAATGGTTAATATACCATAGAAACAAACCAAACCAAACCAAACCATTATTCCCCCCCTAGAAAAAGGAAAAAAATACTTTGTATAAAAAATATACTCCAATATAGATCACTGTAAAGCTGAACGTTAACAAGAAGAATTTTTACTGTTTAAAGGTCTACAGATGCGGGATCTTCACATGGTCTTATAGCGAGCTTAGACAAGCAGACAATTGTAAGTTGACTTTCATTCTCACTGTGTGATCAATAATTCTGACTTTGTGTTAAACTTAGATAACTTCAGTAAATAATCCCAGGTCTGAAGACGTCTGTGTACTTATGGATAATTGTTGGTCTTTATCAAAAGTATTTCATTTAATATTTAAGTCACATCCAATATTGGCACAAGGTAATGACATTTAAAGAGAGGGATGTGCTTGGCTTGCTTAGCAAAAACTGCCAATTTCTCGCGATATTTTTGACAAAGATTCACGCAATTTATTTTGCACAAGTCTAGATCTATATTTGGTCATCAAATTGGTAAGTCCTGAAGATGCTGTTTCGCAGAAGTATGTTGCTGCAAAAGCTAGCAGCCTTTTGGGGAACAACAATATATACTCAAAAGCCATGAAAAGCCAAAATATTGACAGTAATTTACCAAGCTTTTTGTTTAGATGTGGCACAAGGCCGCATGAATGACACTCAAACTCGCTCGTGAAGGTTGACTTGTCTAGCCTGTTAACCATTACACCACCCGAGTCAGTTTGAACCGAATTTGCATTGATGTATACAAAAAACTAGAACTACGAATTTGCGGTTCGATCTGTAATCGGATAATATAAATTTTCAAGACACCCAAGCAGCGTCTACAGACCCCAACAGTTGATGCTGCGAATCCTCTCTGGGCCCCTGAACAAGGTTTGAAAATCACTGGATGAGTACGGTGAATAAGATTTTATTGTGTTAAATAACACAAAACAAAACAAAAGAGTGAAAAGGTAAGAAAAACAAACAAAATATCTTCTCGAAGATAGGTTTTAGAAGACATTTTTTTAGGCAGTTGGTGGTTGGCTAAGTTGTGGGGTGAGGAGAGGCTGTTTTCTTTCAAAATTGATACCAGTTCTAAAACGAGAGGAAAATATAGCGCCTTTCAAAACAAGTAAAAAAGGAAACGGGGTAGGAATGGGGTGAATAAAGAATAATTGAAACTGAATAAAGAAAGACAGAAATCGAGAAAGAATCAATGGCATAGAAAAGTAAAAGAAAAAGAAGAGCAATTAGAGACAGAGAAAGAAAGGGTAAAATAAAAGATAGGAAAGGTAAAGATAGAAGGAGAATAATAAGGTAATTAGAAAAGAAAGAAAGAAAAAAAAAGAGTGAAGAAAATAATATATATATATTTCATTATTTCCTTTATTCTTTTATATATATATATATATATATATATATATATATATATATATATATATATATATATTTCATTATTTCCTTTATTCTTTTATATATATATATATATATATATATATATATATATATATATATATATATATATTTCATTATTTCCTTTATTCTTTTATATATATATATATATAATATATTTCATTATTTCCTTTATTCTTTTATATATATATATATTTCATTATTTCCTTTATTCTTTTATATATATATATATATATATGTGTGTGTGTGTGTGTGTGTGAGGTGCCCATGGTGTAATGGTTATCGTCGTAGGAAATGGACACGGCGACACGAGTTCAAATCCTGGACAAGACCGATTGCATTTCACATACCACTAATACCCTTGGGAAAGGTATGAATCCAATTATTCTCCCTTCAGCTATGGGTAAAATAGTAGGGCAGACTGAGTTCTTCAGCCTTGGTGAGGCAACTAGTCTAGAAGAAGGAAAACTTTGAATTCAAACCCGTTAAACCCCGCTTAAAAATTAACCTTGTGTCATATCCTGCCCGGGTGGAGGGGTTGGTAAATATAAATATATATATCCTTTGCGGTCTTTCATGGTCTACTGGTATGTTTTTTCTTTGATATTGGCACCAACCACAGTTGAATGGGAACAGCCAACGTCTCTTACTATACTCCACCGTGGATTACCTTCTTGAATGAGTTTTACGATCCCTTCCATTGTTTCATATGACAGTTCAATTTTTTTAGTGCTATGTTTCCTTTCAATTAGGTATGGCCAACCACTTGTTGAAATCTGCAAGAACTGTTTTAGATAGTAAACCGATTTGCATATCTTGGCGTCTGCTGGTATTTTCTTTAGAAATGCAAATTATAAAATAATTCCATAATTATTTCTATCCTGACACTTTGATATGTTTCATGGTCTGCTTGTATGTCTTCCCTTTTTTTAACCATACCATTTCTTTGATAGTAGTGCCAACATCTTTTACCACACCCCTCTGAGTGGGGTAGCCTCCGAGAATGAATTTTACCATCCTTTCCACTTTTTTCAATTGAAATTTTGTTAGAGCTGTTTCCTTTTAATTAGGTATACCCAACCACTTGTAGGAATCTGCAAGGACTGTTTTTTAATGGTAGACGGATTTGCATATCTAGGCGTCTGCTGGTATTTGTTTTTGGAATACAAATTACAAGATCATTCTATATTTTTTCATCAACATTCTGTTATTCCAGATTTTCCTCAGCATGGCGTGGAAAGAAGATATCATTAATCTATATAATTTAATCCACTTTATTTAAGGAATATTTTATAAAGTCAGAATATTCAGATATTCAAGAAAAGATTTTTACGTCTTATCTGTAATTAGTTTATTTACTGCTACGTCAAAAACCAAATTGATCATCTAAGTGTGCTAATTCCATAGTTTTATTGCCGTGAAAGGATTAGGTTTGGTCGGGACTCTGGCTTTTAGGTAGAGAATCATATGTTGGAGCATTCTTTGTTTTCTAGTTTTTCATGTCTTTTGCGAGAAAACGGAAACAGAAGTATGAACAATAACTGGTAACTCTGGTCGAAAATGTCTTTTCGGTCCCAATCTAAGCCCATTAAGCTTACTCTGCTAATTAGATAAATCCTGTTTCAAAATAAATGTCACTATCAGCATATGTACTAAAAAAAATGGCCCTTAAGATAACTTGAAATTTTGGTGCTGGTCAAGAGTTGTGAACCGTTGAAAATTTCCATTAATTTTGTGGGAATACATAATAAATTATTTATATATACGAGGGTCATTCAATAAACATCGGTGCAACGTATATTTCTTTAGAATTTCCGCACCCACTAAATGTAAACTGCATGCTTTCAAATTGGTTCAAAGCAAGAGTTAATTTAATCCCACAAAAATACTCATTTTGTGACCATTCAATATGCCGGCAAATCAAACAGAGTACTTTAGGGTTGAACAGAGGTCTGTCATCACATTTTGGGTGGTCGAGAAGTGCAAATCATGTGAAATTTACTGAAGAATGTGTGATTTATACGGTGAAGTCTGTTTTAGTAAAAATAATGTTTTTAGATTTGTTAAATATGGGTTTTGCACTACGTGCCAGTGTCGAAAAGATAACCTGTGGAGTGGAAACCCATTGAATCTCCGGTAAAGAAAATGTACCGGGCGCAGTAGTCAGTAAAGAAGGTAATGCTGACGGTCTTCTGGGACATGAAAGGACGCATCACTATTGATTTCCTTCGAATAGGTGCAACTGAAAACTGTTTCCATTTGCCATATCCTTTTGCAAAATTCAACTTATATATAGAATGACCCTCGTATTTGCATTCTCCATACAGATGAGCGAATTTCAGTCATTTACTTCATTTTTTCCAAAAAATGCAAGACAAATATTGGCCATCTCTTCATACCTTATTATTTAGGAAGGGAAATATTAAAGAAATATGGTCAATGGCTGAATTGTAGCTAATTAAAGCACTAAAGAAAAAAACTAAAGCAAATGATTGAAACTCACTATTGTCTCGATGGCGAATGTAAGTATTTTATTTGTAAGAATTATATTAGTAAGTAATTATATTTATAAGTAAGTAATTAAAGTTAGCGACCATAGTCGAGGGTGACTCGAAGGCTCCCTTTTCGATAGCTACTACACCAACGTGTAGGGGAGGGCGCTACTCCTTTCCCTGGATTGCTCCACTTTACCCTTGAACCCTACCTTATAATGCTGAGTGTTAAGCAAGGTGGTATCAAGTACCATTTTTAAAGTCTTTGGTATGACTCGACCTGAGATTGAACCCAGGTCTTCAGGGCCATTGGGGAAGTAATTATATTTATAAGTAAGTATCTATATTAGTAAGTATTTGTATTTATAAGTAAGTATCTATATTAGTAAGTATTTATATTACTAAGTACTCGTATGAGTAATGTACAACAAATTATAAAGAAATATTATACTTACATCCATCGTTCAGATAAGAGTTAGTTTCAGTCATTTACAACTTTTTTTCCAAATAGTTAAGTATCCAAATTACTTCCATTAGCCATAATTCAGTTATTGTCCACGTTTCCTACGTCTTTTCTTTCCCCTCAAACTATAAGGTGTCGCGTTAAGGCTGATGTCAGATTTGTATTTAGGGAAAAATTGAGTAATTGCTCAATTTAAAAAAATGATGAATCAAATAACTGAAATGTATGCCTATCTGGATCGTTAAAATTGATATCATTTGAGATGCTCGGGGTGTTTCAGAAAAACCGATATCCTTTCGTTATCTAGGAACTTGACCAATTCTTGTTCAAATGATCTCAAACTGCATGTGTAGAATTGAAATTCAATGGTTAATGTTTTTTTCTCTAGCTATTGAAATGCTGTTCATTGGAAAAGAAAAGGCGTTTGTAATATAATGGCCGAGGGATTTCGTTTTATATATCTTGCCTTTGGGTTTAGTTAGGCTGAGAACCTTTCGGCTCAGTGCATGGGTTAGTTAGGTGCAAACTTGAGCGCAGGTGATGACGCGCGCGCGAGGAGGATGTGTCGTTCACAGATGTTAAAATAAAAATCCCAGATAGAAAGTATGACCAGGGGATGTTAATGATGTCATGCACCGGAAGCGTGCGCGGAGGATTTTGGGAGATTTGAGAAAAGTCAGTTAGTTGGGTTCCTGCCTCGGAAGAAGAAGGTTGACTTTCGCTTGCTCGACATGGCATTGCAGCGAGTGCGCACGTGGTTTGGGGCAGATGGAAAAGTCAGGTGTATCTCTCTCCTTATGTCGAAAAACCTTTTAACTCAAAGGTAATAAAAAAGTTTCGTACCTGAACTAAGAAGTCGTAAGTGTTTTTGTGTTTCGGGATTCCTATGTTATACATGAACATTATATGTACGTTTCACATATTCATGTATGGGTATGTTACACGTTTTGTGTGTAAGAGTCTGCTTGAATACACTCGAATAAGACTGCATAGCGCACATTTGTGAGAGAGTTCACTAAAAATGTGCCAACTGCAATGCAGATATGGACCTGGTACAAATAGTTTCCAAAAGAAGGCTGTCTGTGTATGGCAAAAGGAACCGGGGTACCGATTTTAAGTGTGCCGTTTTATAGGCGGTGCGTCTATGGAAAACTTGTGAAATCGTATATGAAATACACACTCTTTCAAATTTTGATGAATAAATTCTATTTTTCCTCATATTAAGCCTGTTTCGTTTCATGAGCATAGATTCTAGATATCTACATCTCAAATGGTATCAAATGTTTTGTAACACATTGTATCTACATAAGATTATTTTGTTCATTGTAGCAGAAATAAAGGAAATCTTTATCTATTCTGTACAAACTTGCTTACTACGATGTCGCCGTCCAGGAAGTTTTTCATTGCTTCATGGGGATTTCTCATCGGTATGTCTTAGTTTGATTTCTTTCTCTAATGGCATATCAACTTTCGTGGGTTATTTAATGTCAAAGCCATCTTTATAGAATAATAGTAGTGAAACTTTTAAACCCATAATTGGCGGGAATAAAAGGGTTCACACCTTTCCTAAGGGCATTAGTCCAAAAGTAAATGTTTTAGCGTAACCGGAGTTTGAACTTGCTTACTACAGTATCACAGACTAGCTACGCCGTGGGGACTCACAAACTCTATGGGTTGGTTGGTTGGTTGGTTGGTTGGGGTTTATGGCATATCAACCTTTGTAGGTATTTAACGCCAAATCCATTTTTATGCAAATAGTTCTATTTCAAACAATTCAGTCCGGCACGAGCACACAGTTCAATTGTCAAAATCATTTCTATTTTGAACTATTCAGTTTATTCAAACAATTCTAATTCAGCTAATTTTGTTTACACTGAGTTAAATGTCAAAACAGTTATATATATTAAACAAATCAGGATAGTGTAAGTACAGTTTCATAGTCAAAAACAGTTCAATTTCAAACAATCCACTTTAGCATAAGCATGCAGTTTAAATGTAAGCACATTTTGATTGTCAAAAACATTTCTCTTTCAAGCTATTCAGCTTTGTCAAACAGTTCTAATTCAAACAATTCAGTTTAGCATAAATTTGCAGTTAGTTCTATTTAACCCATAGAAAGGGTCCTATCAGGTGCTACCATTCCAGGCCAGAGTGGACCTGGGAGCAATGGCATTGAAGGAGTGCTCTGCATTCCCCAAAGTCCAGCATCACTGGAACCTCACCATCAGATTGTTTAGTGTCATATCCGGGACACTCATTTGAGGTGGTTAGTCTTACCCCTCTGCAGAGTCACAGTCAGTGTATTCTACAGCCCCAGCCGACTGGACAGTCTATGGTTTGGTTTGGTCTCTTTGTTTCATAGCTCATGAACTTTCGAAGATTATTTATGGCTAAAGCCATCCTTAGAGAAGATCAGTAGTGGCACTATTTAACACATACTTAGGGAGCTGATGAGGTTCGTACCTTTCCCAAGGGTATTAGTCTGAAAGTCGATGTAAAAAATAAAGTCTTGACTAAGCAACAAGTGTGTAAACTTCATTGATACTGTAGTACTGTTTATAAATAAGCAGATGGCGGAGACGAAGTACGAAAAGACCTCCAGTTGTAAAATGGAAAAAAAAAAAAAGAAAAAAAGAAAGATCAAATAAAGAGTGAATCAAACATTGAGATGGTGGTGGGAAGTGTTTGTCGCCGTGAAGAGGGGGACGGATAAAGTCGGGGTATGGTCGGTTGTTAGAAGTTACAAGGTTTGATAAAATTTTTCTGAAAGGCTCTACTCAAATACACTTCCTTTCATTTTTTTAAAGATTTAACCTTCACCTTCCAAAATCTATGGCTGTATTTCTCCCATCATCCATCTTCCCCCCATCCTACTCATCGGCCAGCATCAACTGTCACCAAGTCAACTAGCTTAGTGCTATGATTTTTCTTCTTTTTCTTCTGACTGCTTTTTTTGGGAGGGGGGAGGGAGAGTGGTTTCTCATCTTCTTTTCTTCCTCTTTTGAAAGGATTTTGTTCCACTGAGATGACTTACTTAAAAGAGAGAGAGAGAGACAGACAGACAGACAGACAGACAGAGACAGAGAGGGGGGGATTTTCTTCGTGTTGGAGTCTTATAGCTCTGATATAAAAATGATTTGTATATATATATATATACATATATATATATGAAAATATAATGAGAATAAACATTTACTCTTCATAATAGATACACATTAGTAAAAACCACACACACACACACACACACACACACACACACACACACACACACACTTTCTCCCTCTCTCTCTTTCTTTTTCTCTCTCTGCATCTCAGCACAGGGGTAAGACTCCCAAATGAGTGTCCTGATATGACCCTAAACAATCTGATGGGGATGTTCCAATAATGCAGGAGCTTTGGGGAATACGGAATACCCCATTATCGCCTTGCCCAGTCGATAGGGGCTGTAGAATACACCGACTGCACCTCTGCAGAGGGGTAAGTCCCCCCCCCCATCGAGTATCCTGGATATGACACTAAACAATCTGATGGTGAGGTTCCAGCAATGCTGAAGCTTTAGGGAATGCGGAGTACCCTTCATTACCATTGCTCCCAGGTCCTCTCTGGCCCGGAATGGTAGCACCTGATAAAGGTCCTATCTATGGGTTAAATAGAACTAAACCGTGGTTAGAGTTTACTGTTTTTATACATTTAAACTGTGTATTTATGCTGAATTGAATTGTTTAAAGTGGAACTGTTTTGACATTGAAACTGAATTGCTCGAAATAGGACGGTTTTGTTTGACATCTAAACTGTGTACTTATGATAAACTGGATTATCTGAAATAAAACTGTTTTGACATTTAACTCTGTGTATTGCCCAGTAGACTGGGGCTGTAGAATATACCGACTGCACCTCTGCCGAGGGATAAGACCCCGCCCACCAACAAGTGTCCTGCATATGACACTAAACAGTCTGATGGTGAGGTTCCAGTAATGCTGGAGCTTTGGGGAATGCGGAGTACCCCTTTACTGCCATCGCTCCCAGATCCACTCTGGCCCGGTGTGGTAGCACCTGATAAGGCCCTATCTATGGCTTAAATAGAACTAACGGCATGCTTATGCTAAACTGAATTGTTTGAGTAAATTGGATAGCTTAAAATGGACATGTTTTTGACAATTAAACCGTACTTACATTTAAACTGCGTGCTTATGTTAAACTGAATTATTTTAAATAGAATTGTTTTTTGACAGTGAAACTGTATTTACACTAAAAGGAATTGTTTAACATAGAACTGTTTTGACATTAACTGTGTGTAAAGAAAATCTGTACTTATACTAAACTGAATTAGCTGAATTTGAACTGCTTGACTCAACTGAATAGCTAAAAATAGAAATGTTTTTCACAATTAAACTGTACTTATATTTAAACTGTATACTTATGCTAAACTGAATTCTTTGAAATTGAACTGTTTTTGACTTTGAAACTGCATTTACACTAAACTGAATTGTTATATATAACTGCTTGAATAGTTTGAAATAGAAATGTTTTTGACAATTAAACTATGTACTCATGCTAAACTGAATTGTTTGAAATAGAACTGTTTTTTTTACATAAAAATGGATTTGGCGTTAAATAACCTACAAAGATTGATATGCCATAAAATCCAACCAACCAACCAACCAACCAACCAACCAACCAACCCATTATTGCCATCGCTCCAAGGTCCACTCTGACCCGGAGTGGTAGGACCTGACAGGCTCCTATCTATGGGTCAAATAGAACTAAACTGTGTGCTTATGTTAAACTGAATTGTTTTAAATAGAATTGTTTTTATCTATAAAAATGGATTAGGCAGTAAATAACCTACAATGGTTGATAAACCATAAAACCAAACCAAACAAATATACATGAGCATCATTCAAAAAATTCTAAGCCACATCCAGAGCCAATGCTGAATAATATCTATGGTGGCAACACACTATCACTTCTTCGGATTTTTGTATTAATTTCTATTCGGGTGAGTCCCATTTAAAGGTGAGGGGAGTACGACAAATCTAAACTCTTAATGTAGCTTAGAACTTTCTGTTTTGTTTTGGTTTCTTTTTTTGATCCCATATCAACCTTCGTGGGTTATTTAATGCCAGAGCCATCTTTGAAGAAGAAGAAGAAGAAGAAGAAGAAGAAGAAGAAGAGTGATATTACTTTACCCGTAGCTGGGAGCAGATAAGCGGTCTAATACTTTTCCCAAGTGTATTTGTCCAAAAGTGAATAAAATGGCGTGACTGGAGTTCGAACTCGCTTACTTTGAGCCCGTTAACCATCTCTCTACGGGGACTCTTAGAACTTTTGGAACGATCCTTATATATATATATATATATATATATATTCTAACAATGTTACTTGTCATTAATTCACTTTGTGGATTTGTGGCGAATCAAATGCGATATAATTTGGAGAGTGCCCAATATCTATGATCGAGCTATTATATAATAATAAAAAGTAAATATACATTAGATTTTATGTACATTTAATACCATGGAAGGTTGTCTGTGACTTTGGGTTTCATGACGTTTTATAAATAACAGTCATCAGGTATATATATATATATATATGTGTGTGTGTGTGTGTGTGTGTGTGATCAAATGTTTATGAGAAATTTATGAACAATAGTGTTTTCTCAAGATTATTTTTTTACGTACTCCTTCGATGATTCTACGGATTGTCAGATTCTGTAACTTGTGAATCGATTTCTCTAAAAGCCGTTTTGATTTTTCCTAAGAATTTTCTTAACTTTAGGTCGGAGCATTATAAATATTTGACAGTTATAGCCGTTATAGTCGTGCCTTTCTTGTTCTTAATAATTCTGAGGTCACCTTTCTTGGGGAAGTGAGGATAGAGCCTTCTTCCTCCGTAAACTGTCCAAGGTTGATGTATTGTTGGCCATTAACGATATATTCAGCAGGTTTATCCGTAATTTCGTGAGGGTTTCCTACCAAATTTGTGTAATGTTCTTTCCTCCTCTGAAGTTTTTCCACTGGGCTGGCAGCAACTTTTAGTTTTGCTCTCGTGGTGTTTTTCCTTCTGCTGATAAACGTAAGTAAAAACTATATATATATATATATATATATATAATTTTTTAATGACTATTCTATAATTCTGAAGGTGTGAAAAAAAACCCTGAGGATATAATTAGCAAATAAGAAAATATTACACAAACTGATACACGGGAAAAAATTCTACAAAAAATGAAAAGACTAAAAACACACTTACTACTTGAAAATAAACATCCAATAACGCATGAGAGAATTTCTTAAGCGAGACGTAAGAGTGCCCGTGGTGTAATGGTTATCGTCGTAGGAAATGGACACGGCGACACGAGTTCAAATCCTGGACGAGACTGATTGCATTTCACATAGCACTAATACCCTCGGGAAAGGTATGAATCCAATTATTCTCCCTCCAGCTATGGGTAAATAGTAGGGCAGACTGGGCTCTTCAGCCTTGGTGAGGCAACTAGTCTAGGAGAAGGAAAACTCTGAAATCAAACCTGTTAAACTCCGCTTAAAAATTGACCTTGTGTCATATCCTGCCCGAGCGGAGGGGTTGGTAAATATGGTAAGAGTGCTCAGTACACTAAAAAGAGTGAAATATGAATGACTACCTAGGTTTCACCGAAACGGATCATCAGGATGATTCTGACTAAAATAGAAACAACAACTGAAAAACTCGCTGGTAATATATATATATATATATATATTACCAAAGAATTTTTAATACCAGCCTTAGCTGATGGTCTTCACTAATATCTGAGCGATAAAAAGTCTCTTCAAGTCTCCAGGACCCTTCTCAGTATTCTAGCTGATGTTAGTAACGTTGTAGTTTGGATGGTCTCGACTTGTCCTCCGATTTTCAAGTCTTCTCGCTCCCTTACCATTTCTTTGGGGCCATCTCCAGCACACCAATTATAATTGGTATTGCCGTCACTTTCATGTTCCATAACATTTTTTTAGTTCTCTTGCAAATTCAAAGAACTTGTCTCTCTTTTCGTTTTCTTTGATTTTTACTCTGTGGTTTGCTGGGACGGTATTATTATTATTATTATTATTATTATTATTATTATTATTATTATTATTTACTCATTAGAGTTATTTTCATCAGCGTTAGCTGATGGTCTTTCACTGGAGATTGAGTGACAGCAAGTCTCCTCAATTCTCCAGGACTTTTCACAGCATTTTGGCCGTCTTCAATAATGCTGTTGTTTGGATGGTCTCCACTCGGCTACCAACTTCCAAATCCTCCAGTCCCTTTAATAATCCTTTAGTTACCGTGCCAAAAGCACCAATCACAATTGGTATAATTGTCACCTTCATGTTCCATCGTTTTTTCAATTCTCTAGCAAGGTCGAGGTACCTATCCTTCTTTTCACATTCTTTCAGTTTTATTCTTTGGTCAGCCAGGACCGCATAGTCGACAATTTTGCAGATTTTCTTTTTTTTTTTTTTGCTGATTATTATATGGTCTGGTCTTCTGGCCGAGATTAGGTTTTTATTATTATTCATTAGAGTTTTTTTAGATAAGCTAACGCTGATGGTTTTTCACTGGAGTTTGAGTGACAGCAAGTCTCCTCATTATTATTATTATTATTATTTTGCTCCTTGCGAGTTTTTCACATCTGTGTTAGCTGATGATCTTTCACTGGAGTTTGACTGACAGCAAGTCTCCTCATGTCTTCAGGACTTCTCGTAGTATTCTGGCTGATATTAACAATGCTGTATTTTGGATAGTTTCCACTCGTCCACTTATTTCTAGCTCCTCCGTTCCCTCTTCCAATCCTTTGTTGATTGTATCAAGAGCACCAATTACAATTGGTATAACGGTCACTTTCATGTTCCACTGTTTTTTTTTCAGTTCGCTAGTAAGGTCGAGGCACTTATCTTTCATTTCACCTTCTTTCAATTTTACTCTGTGGTTCTCCGGGACATCAAAGTCCACAATTCTGAAATTTCTTTTTTTTATGTTTTTTATTATAAGATCTGATTGTCTAGCCGAGATTAGGTGGTCCATTTGTTTGTCAAAATCCCAGAGGATTTGTGCGTTTTACTCTACAGGACAGATTCTGGGTGGTGCATATACCATTTGTTCGTATGGTCAGACTTTAAATTCTTGCACATCTTCCAGTGGATCACCTGGCCCACCCAGTCGTGCCTAGTCTTACACTGTTTCTGTGCTAATTTACTGCATTCTTTTATAATGTGATAGGTCGTTTCGTTTCTTTACCCACATAACCTACATCTGCTGTTTTGTTGTGTCCTTTTTATTTTCGCTTTGATATGGTTTGTCCTTATGACGTTGTTTTGTGCTGCTATTAGAAGAGATTCAGTTTCTCTCTTAAGGTTTCCTTTTCTTAGCCACATCCACGTTTTCTAGTGTGTATTATTATTATTATTATTATTACACCCCTTCGCGAGATTTTCACACCAGCGTTAGCTAAGTTATCCAATATATTAATAGAATAAGCTCCCGTTAGTTCGCACGACCGTTAACTCTGGAGAATAATCCCATTGATCGTTATAAGTATGTTTTCCTCAAATAACTTTTAAAGCAAACCTATTCACGGATATTGCAAAATTTTGTTTTTTACACAATTAATCCAGTTTAACGTGCATCTAAAACAAACAGCATCTATCCATTGAAGTTCAATACTTTTCTGCAAACTATATTCGACTGGGAAAAGATTAATCCCCGTTATTATGAAAAATAAGTAAAAAAAAAAAAAAAGAAGTTTTTTTCAGCAGCAGGAATTGTTTATCTAAGATAACCTTAAAAAAGCAGCCATAACTTAAATATTAGTTCCCTTTAACGATTAATACTTTTCAATGTACCGGTGGCTAGAAGGGAAAGACAATTGTTTTCTTGTGCTTTATGTAATAACCGGTTATTTTTTAATTATCTTTCTTGAATTTTTTCACAATGTACACAGAAATAAGAGGGCCTTCCGTACATTCTAGGAAGCAAACATTGTCATTTAACAATAACAATTCAAAATCATCATGATGTTGTTGCCCTCTTCCGATTTTTAAAATTCAGTGTTACATCATATTAAAAGATTACAAAAGAATGGATTTACATACTAAAAACAAAACGATTTTTAAAACATTAAAAAATAAAAATTATTTAATCGCTTAAAAATTAATTTCTTTAAAAAAATATTTTCTTTGCAATTCAACATATATATATATATATATATATATATATATATATATATATATATATATATTAATTAAAAAGAATCAAGTAAAAATTTTCCAAGTGTAATATTTTGGTATTTTTTGCACTTTTCATTTCAGAATTCATAGCCATTTTTAAAAAATGGGAAATGGAAAATTTCTAAAAATTGCATAATATTCAGACTTTTAGGTTTATAGAAAAATTGAAAAATAGTATGTCTACATAATATTTTGTTCAGATTTCGTAAAATGAAATGGGGCGGGGGTCGACCAAGCAAAAAAAAAAAAAGATTTTCCCCGAATATATTTTAGGAAAAAACTATTTAAAACATAAATTTATCTAAAAGTGAAGAAGTATCAAAATTTTCATGAAAGTTTGACTTATTTCACTTTTCATGGAATTTTTAAAAAAAGTTAAATTTCAATTTATTTAATGTTTTCGTTCTTAATTTTCCATATTTCCGTAGGCTGAAAATTTTTTAAAAATCATCAAGAGTGTGCGATGTCGCTTGTTAGTCGCTTAAAACGTCCATACAGTTGTTTTCTTCGCACTTTGTTTTCTGGTTATTATCATTCCGTTGGTCCTCGTATCGTCAGTATTGTTTCTGGTGGCTGTAATCAGTCTTCCCTTGTGCTTTTCTATATAGTCTTCAAGTCGTTTTATCGATGTGTCAACGCTGTCTTCAATGCTGGCAAGTCCTCTTTCTCCCTCTTTTCTTGACACATATAGTTTGTCAACGTCATCTCTGGGGTGTAATGCCTTATGCATGGTCATTAGTTTTCTTGTTCTCTGGTCCATTTGTTATTCACTGATCCACTTCAAGAATGGTATCGAGTATTCTACGAGAAGGACAGCCCAGGTATTTATCCCTTTGACAAGGTTCCTGCTATAGGGTTTTGTCTCGAGTAATTTTCTAGTTCTTCTGAGATACTCTTTTTTTTTATTTTTTATTAACCACATTGTCTTCTCTCAAGAACCAAGACTGGAGGACAGTCAAGTTGTAATATTACGGACGGGCGCTGTCGCTGAGAACGCGCGATCACATCGGCTGTCATCAATGAGTGAAAATGTCACGAACCTAGCGCGTGCGGGCAGAATGACCTGCAGAGTTCAGGTGTGATTTTAATATGACCTTTTACGCGTTTCACTATCGTTTTCACTAGTGTCACCAAACATTCTGGAACCTTCGTATTATTCCAAAAAAATCTCTATATAAGAAATCAAGTCACGAGATTTTGGGGAGTTCAAGGCAGGTTTCTAAACTCCGCTTTAAAAATTGATCTTGTGTCATATCCTGCCCGAGCGGAGGGGTTGGTATATATATATATATATATATATATATATATATATATATATATGTATATGTGTGTGTGAGGTCTGAAAAGTTATTGGACTGAGTGTGCTGTGTGAGGGCGAAAGAGAGATAAGCAGATTTTGCTATCATCTGACATGATGTCTTGGGAGTCTATAGCCGTAATCTTAGCTTTCTGCAACCATAGAATTTTTTTACCGTGCATTTGGTTACACATTTTGTTTCTGTTCGTTCAGTTATAAACCCTGAGGAATGAATAAACCTGAAATTTGCAGTCCTATTGGTTGGGGGTGGCGGAAACTACGTCACAAAAACTTGACATGCTTCTGCAAGTGTGTGGAAATAACACCACGTTGTGTACACATGTTTGCGAGTTGCACAAGAGGTTCAGAGAGAGTCGCGAGGTGGTGAAAGATGACTCGTGGAGCGGGAGGCCTTCAACAAGCAGGATTGTGGTCAACGTCAAGCAGTAAAGGCAGGTGGTGTACGGTGGTCGTCGTTTGACTGTTTGATTGGTTGCAAGTCCGTTAGGCCTGAAAATAGGCAGAGTTTTGAAGCTTATCATTCAAGATTTAGGTATGCCTGGAAAATAAGGAGACTACGTGTGTTGAGCATCCACCAGTTCTAAACCGATAAGATGATTGCTGTACTGGAACAACCTCTCTATTCACTTGATCTTGCTCCGTGTGACCTTTTAAAATTTATCCACAAGCCTTCCTCCAAGACCATCAAAAGGACCCCTTTTTGAATGCCTGGAAGCCAACAAGAGTGCCTTAACGATTGGACTGAGAAGTATCCTTCCAGCAGTGCATAAAGATGTGATATAGAAAGTTGGGAAATGGCATTAGACTGGAAGAATGTGACACAAGGTCAATTTTTAAGCGAAGTTTAACAGGTTTGAATTCAGAGTTTTCCTTCTCCTAGACTAGTTGCCTCACCATGGCCGAAGAGCCCAGTCTGCCCTACTATTTACCCATAGCTGGAGGGAGAATAATTAGATTCATACCTTTCCCTATGTGAAATGCAATCAGTCTCGTCCAGGTTTTGAACTCGTGTCGCCGTGTCCATTTCTTACGACGATAACCATTACACCACGGGCACCTCCACAGACTCGAAGGGTATTACTTTGGAGAGGAAATCAAGTAGTTTGTTGTTTGGAATTGAAATAAATTGTTTGGGACACGAGTCCAGTTATTTTTCAGACACATCTTATATATATATATATATAACATATTATTCATTCCAGTAAATCCGGAAGAGGGAATAATTCCAATCAGGACAAATAAAAATTTTTTTTCAAAATTAAATAATCCTGGTAAAGAGCTCAATGTAAATAAAATCCACCGAGCAAATAATTTTTCCTCGATTTTTTTTGAGAAAAAATTATATATATATATATATATATATTTCAGACACACCTCATGCATATATATATATATATATATTGAGAGAGAGAGAGAGGGGGGGGGGGAGAGAGAGCAATAATATTTGGAACCAGTACTAATACTTAAAGATTCTCATGTAAAATTTGTGTTTATATAACTTTAAAATTAGATTAAACCAAGAAAAAACGAAAACCAAAATAAACAAGTGAGATTCATTATTGTTGTTTGCCTAATTGCAAACTGGACCAGTCGGCTGGGGCCGTAGAATACACCGACTGCTTCTCTGCAGAAGGATAAGATCCCTTCTAACGAGTGTCCTGGATAGTACACTAAATAATCTGACGGCGAGGCTCCAGTGATGCTAGAGCCTTAAGGAAAGTAGAATACCCCTTCATTGTTATGGCTCCCAGATCTACTTTGGCCCAGAGTTGTAGTACTTGATAGGGGTCAATAGAACTGTTTGACATGTAAACTAATGCGAACAAATGACTTATACTATACTGAATTATTTGAAATAAAACGGTTACATCATTTAACTGTATGTAAAGCAAAATGGCTGGTGTTTAATCAAGTTGTTAGTACAGGGTGAAACGATAAAATTGACGTCCTAAAGAAAACAACACTACAGCTTTATTTTAAAACTTTTATTGGAAAAATCAAATCAGGTAACTTGATTATGTAGTAGAGCTGACATCAATGTAGCCGCTTTCAGCCTCAATCACCGCCTCGATACAGATTCGGAACTGAGAGCATGCCTTTTCCACAAGCGCCGGCGGATGGCGGCGATCAGGCTGGCTTTGGTTTTGTGGGAGGTCATGTTGGTGATGTTCTCAACGTAGGACCAAACAAAGTAGCCCAGCGGGTTCAGGTTGGGAGAGGAGGGGGCCAGTGAGAGAAGGATACAAAGTCGTAGCACTCCTTCTGAAGCCAAGCCTGGGTCTCTTTGGACTTGTTGGCCGGCGCCGAGTCCTGCTGCCACCGGCCACCTGATTGCACCAGGGGATCACCACACTCTTCAGCACATCCAGGTACACTTTGGTGTTGACTTTCAAGCCGACTTCGAAGATATGAGGTGGCATGATGTGGCCCTCATTTGAAATCACACCAAAGACCATAACCGTAGCCGGAAACTTTGTTTTCATCACCCTGGGCACGTTGAACCGTGCGTATTTGCATTTTGAGGGTGCTGGCAATGGTCCTGTTGTCATAACTTGGATCGGTAGAGAGCATGAGTTGTACAACGGCGCATCTCTGATCTAGCCTGTTGAACATTGTCTCACTTTCAGATATGATAGAAGGCTCCTATCGCTCTTGGGATTTGTACACAACTAGTAGATGGTCTGCAACAACAACAAAAAAGAAAGAAACCAGTTTTCATTAAACGGAAATCATGTCGTCTTTTCTAGGGCAACAATTTTGTCGTTCCACCCTGTAATACATGGCAGTACTTGGAACCATTTTACTTTCTGACCCGGAGTGGTAGGACCTGATAGGTCCTATCTATTACTCAGATAGGATTGTTTGACTGTTAGACTGGGTGCAAACAAATGACTTATGCTAAACTGAATTATTAGAAATATAACTTTTTGACCATTTAACTGTGTATAAACAAATGACTGATGTCTTATAAAAAAATCTTATCAGCAAAACGTGTTTACAAATCATATATATTTGATATACATGTATAAACAGGATTTGGCATTGAATAACATACAAGGGTTGATATGCAATAAAATCCAACTAAACCAAACCATATTTAATATGTATGTATAAAGAGGATTTGGCATGAAATAACCCACATTGGTTGATATGCCACAAAACCCAAGGAAACCAAGAAACACTCTGTACATCTAAAAGAATCTAAAATTCTTTTTAAATACCTTGTGTATGTATATATTTTAATATATATTTAGTATATATTTAAATACCTTGTGTATGTATATATTTTCATTTCTGTAAATACATGATAAGTCTATATCAATTTGGAAATAGAGACGGTTAAATTAGTTGGCAATAAACTTGGTAACTTAACTTCAAATCCTGTTCGCATTTCATATATTGTTAATACCCTTGGCAATGGTATGACTCCAGCAAATGTAATTATTCGTTTATGACACATATTTTTTAGCGAAAAAAATTCGGGTGGCTTATTATGTACAAGAACTAAGTGTTTACTTTTTATCCGACTACATTCAGAACGGTATGACCAAAATGTAGGTTATATCTATCCAAACTAACTTATGTGTAACCAACATTGCTATTTCATATGTAACCAACATTTCTATTTTATATGTAATCAACACTTCCATCTTATGTGTAACCAACATTTATATTTTATATGTAATCAACATTTCTATTTTATGTGCAACCAACACTTCTATTTTATGTGTAACCAACAGTTCTATTTAATACGTAACCAACACTTCTATGGTATGAGTAACGAAGACTTCTATTTTATGTGTAACGAACATTTCAATTTTATGCGTAACCAACACTTCTATTTTATGCGTAACCAACACTTCTATTTTATATGTAACCAACATTTCAATTTTATGTGTAACCAACACTTCTATTTTATGTGTAACCAACACTTCTATTTTATGCGTAACCAACATTTCTATTTTATATGTAACCAACACTTCTATTTTATGTGTAACGATCCCTTCTATTTTATGCGTAACCAACACTTCTATTTTATGCCACTACAGAGAAATAGCCACTGGAATGTGTGCTTGTTCATATTTTATTTCTTTAAGAGAGCTTTTTCGGACACAAGTTTGTAGCATTTTTTTGAGTAAACACACCCGTGTTTTTTTGCTCTGAATACAACGTAAATGTTTTGTTTCAAAACATAAGTAAAGTGAATGAATTTTTATCTCTAGTCTATACAAATCAGATAAAAAGTTGAACAAATTTTAAATTTACCTGCTACAATTTCTAAAAAGTCAGGACGTTTTATATATAAGATATATTTTTTTTTTCAGAATTTCGTAGCCCAGATTTAGGGATGAGTGTTATAAACGAATAATTACAGTATCAAGCGAAAAAGACATCGACAAACAGCTAACGAAGGCATGGACAGCTATCGATAGGCTTTCGATCATACGGAAATCAGACCTGACCGAGAAAATGAAATACAGTTTCTTCCAGGCAGCGGTCGTATCGATACTGCTGTATGGATGCACTACTTGGTCGCTAACTAAACGGCTGAAGAAGAAGCTAGACGGCAATTACACAAGGATGTTGCGAGCAATATTGAACAAGTCCTGGCGGCAACACCCCACAAGGCACCAACTATACGGCCAACTGCCTCCCACCACGAAAACTATCCAAGTTTGACGAACCAGCTCGAACATACATACAGCACCTATGTGAGGATACGGGATGTAGCCCTGAAGACCTGCCAGAGGCGATGAATGATAGGGAGAAGTGGCGAGAGAGTATCAGGGATATCCGTGTTATCGTTCATCGCTGTTGGCAGGTCCTCAGGGCTACATCCCGTATCCTCACATAGCTGCTGTATGTAGGTTCGAGCTGGTCATCCTATGAAGGGGTCTATAGGAGTACATCACTTATGAGCTCGTCCCTGCTTCTTCAGCAGGGTCCTGCATGTCTGGTTCGTCTAGCTTTGATAGTTTTCGTTATGGGAGGTAGATGGCCGTACAGTTGGTGCTTTGTGGGTTGTTGCCTCCAGGACTTGTTCAAAATTGCTCACAGCATTCTTATGTAGTTGTCGTCTAGCTTTTTCTCCAGCCATTTAGTTAGCGTCCATGTAGTGCATCCATATGGCAGTATCGAGACGACCGCTGCCTGGAAGAAACTGTGTTTCATTCTATCGGTCAGGTCTGACTTCCATATGACCGAGAGCTTATCGATAGCTGTCCATGACTTTGTTAACCTCGTGTCGATGTCTTTTTCGGTTGATGAGACACTGCTTCCTATGTAGGTGAACTTGTCTACGGGTTTCATAGAGCTATATATATATATATATATATATATTATCATCCCCAGACAGATTGTTTCGTTATATTACAACTCATCAGTGTGGATAGACACGCTAGATGCTTGAAGTTTGGATTGAAACCTGACTAATTTACGCCAGCTGTATGTTCAACCACAGAGCTACCAGTAAACTCTGCGAAAGCGAAGGGATTTTAACATATATGTATCACTTTTGGTTTGTTTACATACATAAACTTAACACACACGCATATATATACATATATGTATAATGATTATAAATAAATATATATTAGATATATATATTCAATTCATGGAATTTAGATTGCGACCCCTAGGTTTCATGGAGTTTTTTGCAAAACAACAATCATCAGACTGTTAAGAAAATGAAATGAATCGAAAATCGAAAAAATGCAGTCAAAAGACCGTATGATTCTTTACGTGTTTTGAGAGTGTGAGTGTGTGTGGGTGTGTGCGTATGCGTATGTGGGTTATAGTTCCGTATTAATGTGTGTTTGTATGAGTTTAAGTTAAGCTACAAACGCAGTGCGTTGTATAACCGGAAGTAAATTCGTAGGTGTATCTTAATTTTTCGTTACATTATTTTATTTCTGTATGTGTAGGTGACTAGTAATATATATATATGTATGTATATATATATATACGCACACACCCACATACACTCATACACTTACAACCACACGTAAAGAATCATACAAAATCCCAACGTTTTTTTGACTGCCTTTTTTCGATTTTCGATTCATTTCATTTGCTTAACTACCTGATGATTGTTGTTTCGCAAAAACCCCCATGAAACACAGGGGTCGCAGTCTAAATTCCATGAATTAAATATATATATCTAATATATATTTATTCATTATTATTGTTATATAATAGCTCTATCTTAGATATTGAGCACTCTCCATATTATATTGTTCTTGGTTCGACATAAACCCACAAAGTGATTTAGTGACAACCAACACTGTTATAATATATATATATATATATATATATATATATATATATATATATATATATATATATATATAACCAACGCAAACAGCCTTGTAATTGAACTCGTGTCACCATGTTCATTTCCTATGACAGTAACCATTACACCACTCTGCTCCTTTATATTTATCATCATCATCATCATGTCGGGCCGCCTGCACGGATATCCCTGACCCTCTCTCGCCACTTTACCCTATTGTTCATCGCCTCCGGCAGGTCTTCTGGACTACATCCCGTATCTTCACATAGCTGCTGTATGTATGTTCGAGCTGGTCGTCCTGCTTTTGCTCGGCCATAAATGGGGGTCCATAGGAGTACATCACTTATGAGCTCGTCTCTGCTCCTCCAGCAATGTCCTGCGTGACTGGTTCGTATAACTTGGATAGTTTTCGTGATGGGAGGCAGGTGGCCGTATAGTTGGTGCTTTGTGGGGTGTTGCCGCCAGGACTTGTTTAATATTGCTCGCAACATCCTTGTGTAGTTGCCGTCTAGCTTCTTTTCAAGCCGTTTTGTTAGCGCCCAAGTGGTGCATCCATACAGCAGTATCGACACGACCGCTACCTGGAAGAAACTGCGTTTCATTTTATCGGTCAGGTCTGATTTCCATATGACCGATAGCTTATATATATATATATATATATATATATATATATATATGCGTATATATATTTATATATACATATACCTTCAAAAGTATGTGTGTGCGTATATACGTATGTATATGTCTGTGCGTGTACATATCTATATGTATATATATGTTTATATGTACGTGTGCGCACACACACACACACACACACATATATATATATACATATATATATATATATTTGTGAGTGTGTACATTTATATATATATATATATATATATATATATGTCTGTGCGCGTGTATATTTATATATACATATATGTTTATATGTATGTGTGTATATATATATATGTGTGTGTGTGTTTGTGCGTGTGTATGTTTATATGTACATATATGTTTACATGTATGTGTATATATACATATATATATGCAGAGAGAGAGAGAGAGAGAACAAGTGAATAAGGTTTGAAATTGAAAAACCAGCTATGTGGAAAAAGGTGACGATGATGAGGGATAAAATCCAAGAAACAATTGAGCATGTCACATATTTTGCATACAAGGAAGGAAGTTTGTTCGGGCATTGCCACAGGCAAATAACTGATTCGTCTGTTTGGGAGAAAACACGCATTCCACAAAAAAGCAAAAAAAAAAAAAAAAAAAGAAGAAAACGTGCAACAAAGAACTATCAGTGTTGGTGTTTGTGTGTGTCTCTGTCGTTGTCATTGTGTGTGTGTTTGTGTGTGTGTATCCTGCGCGCGTGCGCAGGTGTGGACGTGTTGAGAGCGCTGGGAAGGAGAGTGGGTCGAAGACACCAGAAATATTTATGAGAAAGAATGTTACTTAGTGGGAGGATGCACGGGACAAAAAACTTCATGTGGTTTGTGCGTATATAATTGCATTGCATGCATTCTCTTGTTATTCATGTGTATCTGTGCGTGCGTATGTGTGTGTCTGCACGGTTATGTGTGTATGTTTGAGTGCATTGAATTCAGTAGACGTTCATGTATGAATATTTGCGTGCGTGTGTGAGTCTGTGTGTGTGCGTCAATGTCTGTATACATTTATGTATGAATGTTTGTGAGCATGTGTGTGTCTATGTTGTGTATGTATATGTGTCTCCGTATGTGTGTTGTTTGTGTGTGTGTGCACGTATGTAAGCATCAATGTGTGTATACATTTATGTACAAATTTTCGTCCGTAAGTGTTTGTGCATGTGAATGCGGTTTGGTTTCGTTGTTTAATGATATATTCGTGGTTTATCTATTGTCGTATTTTTAATGGCATATTCATGGGTTATTTAATGGCGCTTTTGTTTAATGGCATATTTGTTTAATTGCATATTTGTTTAATGGGTTACTTTAATGGCAAATTCATAGGTTACTTAATACTTAATACCAAAGCTGCTTTTGAAGAAGAATAGTAAAGTCGGCGACCGTAGTCGAGGGTGACCCGAAGGCTCCCTTTTCAAATGCTACTACACCAAGGTGTTGGGGAGGGCGCTATTTCATTCCCTGGATTGCTCCCTTTTACACTTGATCCTTACCTTGCAATACTAAATGTTAAGCAAGATGTCATCAAGAACCATTTTTTGAATCTTTGGTATGACTCAACCTGGGATTGAAGCCCGGTTTCCTGGACCATTGGCGAACATTCTACTCGTTAGGCAAATGGCCCGGTAAGAAGAATAGTAGCGGTACTATTTAACCCATAGCTGTAAGAAATATGTATGGTAAAGGAATTAAAAAATTTATATGGAAGAGAAATATATACACTATCAGTCAAAAGTATTTAGCCACCCTCAAAATTTTTTATTTCTCATCCTAAAAGTGTTACTTTTGATGAAACAAACTAAGTAATACAATATGTTTATTTAATTTACTAAATGCAAGTCTTCTTCAGTATCTTTGACCTAAGTATAACCAAATATATGGAGGTGCCCGTGGTGCAATGGTTATCGTCGTAGGAAATGGACATGGCGACAGGAGTTCAAATCCTGGACGTGACTGATTGCATTTCACATAGCACTAATAACCTTGGCAAAGGTATGAATCTAATTATTCTCCCTCCAGCTATGGGTAAATAGTAGGGCAGACTGGGCTCTTCAGCCTTGGTAAGGCAACTAGTCTAGGAGAAGGAAAACTCTGAATTCAAACCTGTTAAACTCCGCTTAAAAATTTTCCCTGTGTCATATCCTGCCCGAGCGGAGGGGTTGGTAAATATATGATAACCAAATATCTCTTGAAAAATTGAATTGAAGGCGTTTTTCTTTTTTTGTGCTGTGCATGAATAAAACGGTTTTCCAAAAGTTACATTATACCACAACTTGAACTCACATTAAACTTGGCCTAATGAGTAGAGTGTTCACCAATGCTCCGAGAGACCAGGGTTCAATCTCTAGCTCGAACCATACTAAAGAGTAAAAAAAATGGTACTTAGGGCGACTTTGCTTTTCACTCAGCAGTATAATGTACGGATCAAGTGTAAAGTGGAGCAATCCAGGGAATGGAGTAGCACCCTCCCCTACACCTCAGTGTAGTAGTTATTGAAAAGGGAGCCTTCGGGTCATCCTCGACTAAGGTCACCAATTATACTTATTGCTTGCTAGATACTACCTGTTTTACCCATGCTACCAATGAACCTTGCCCAGTAGTGAAATCTGTTATTTTTACTTCGTTTAAATTAAAACGTAAATTTTGTAATTTCTTTTCCAGATCAAAACTTTTTTCTTAACGAAATACCCAAAACACGTAAACTTACACTTGAACAAAAACGTGAGTTCATTTTTTAAAAAGGAAAAAATAAAAATTCTACCGTGGATTATACTGATAGGAGACATTCCGAAACAGAACCAAACAAGACTAGAAGTAGAGCTGGTAGACCAAAAGCAACAAAAAGGCCAGAGGACAATTTCATCAGCCTTTAGAAAGATAACAGAAAACTGAATGCTCCCAAGATCACTACATAACTGAACCAATGTCGTGAAAAAATGTGTCAGTATTCACTGTGAGGAGAAAACGCTGTGAAGCTGGCCTACATGACAGAATTGCTGTCAAGAAACCACTGTTCAGGAAGCAAAACAATGTCAAAAGGCTCCGGTAGAACAAGGCGCATAAAGACTGGACAATAGAGCAGTTGAACTGACGTATCAAAGTTCGAAATATTTGGCTTAAATAGAAGGGTCTATATGCGACGAAGAGTTGGTGAAAGAGCGGCAACCCCCTGTATCACAACGACCGTAAAGCATCGAGGAGGCTCTATTATGGTCTGAGGGAGCTTTTGCCTCTTGAAAATTTGGGGATTTTTACCAGGTGAAGGGAAAATTGAATCGGTTGGTTTTGGTTAGTTGTTTAGGTTTTATTGCATATCGACCTTTGTAGGTTATTTAAAGCCAAATCCATTTTCATACAACTAATCAGTTCTATTTTAAACAATTCAGTTTGCGTAAGTACAGTTTCAATATCAAAAACAGTTCCATTTCAAACAATTCAATTTCGCATAAGTACGCAGTTTAAAGGTAAGTACAGTTTGTCAAAAACATTTCTATTTCAAGTTATTCAGTTTAGTTGGTTGGTTAGTTGGTTGGTTGGGTTTTATGGCATATCAACCTTTGTAGGTTATTTAATGCCAAATCCATTTTCGTACAAATAAACAGTTCTATTTCAAACAATTCAGTTTAGCATGAATACAGTTTAAATGTCAAAAATATTTTTATTTCAAGCTACTCAGTTTTGTCAAACAGTTCTAATTTAAACAATTCTGTTTTAGCATAAGTAAGCTGTTTAGTTCTATTTAACCCATAGATGGGACCTTATCAGATGTTTACTATCCGGGCCAGATGGGAGCGATGGCAATGAAGGTCTGCTCGAAATTCCCCAAAGCTCCAGAATTACTGTAAAATCCTGTTTTATATATATATATAGTTTGTGGGTTACATTATTTTTAAGAGCCAGAGCTCATTTGTTTGCACACAGTTAAATGGTTTCAAGTATTGCTATTGAACATTTAATAATTCTGTTGAATATTAATCATTTGTTTGCTTATAGTTAAATGGTTTAACAAACAAAAAAGGATTAAATATGTCAATTTGATCAATAGATGGGACCCTAACAGGTACTACCACTCCAGGTCAGAGTGAATCTGAGAGTAATGGTAATAAAGGAGTACTCCATATTTACCAAGCTAAAGGATCAAAATCTAACCTTCAGATCATCTAGTGTCGTTGGAATGGGACAGTCTTACTCTTCCGCAGAGATACAGTCGGCGTATTCGATAGCCCCAGCCAACAGGACAGGGAAAACCTTTGCATACTCATTGCGATAGATTTAGATATTTCTATCTAGGAAAATTCGAAACCATTTTCTTTCATAAGATGTATTGATAAACTTCAATAGATCTAATAAAAGAAAATAGTTTCACATTAAAAAAGACAAGAAACAGACAATATTCCACAGAAACTACGCAGATGATCTAGTACTTCCCATAAACACACCCGCCCTAGCCATACCCCTTCTGCATAGCCTGGAACAAGCATCAGAAAGAATTGGCCTTTATGTGAACGCAAATAAAACAGTTCATTCGTTTAAACATTAAGTGGTAAAACTCTGAAATTAATAGACCAATTCACGTACCTAGGCAGCAATATCTCGTCTACTGAAAGCGATGTCAGGATTCGCTTTAGAGAGGTTTCGACTGCTATAGACTCGTTTTCGCTCATGTGGAAATCTGATCTTTCTGATGAAATAAAACAGGATTTCTTCTAAGCTGTGGCTATGTAAGTACTACTGTATGGATGAACCACCAGAATTCTAACGAAAACTATGGAGAAAACGTTTGATGGGAATTACACGAGAATGTCGTTTTGAATAAATCCTGGAAGCAACACCCCACAAAAGAGCGACTGTACGGGCAATTTCTCCCCCCCCCATCGAATAAACATTCTGTGTCAGATAAATAAGACAAGTTGGGTACTGTTGGTGAAGTAAGGATGAACACAAAAGCGAAGTTCTCTCATGGACTCCTACTCATGGATGCGCAAGAGATGGTCGGCCTTCAAGAACTTACATGTACGGACACAGAGTGCCATTTTGAAGACCTGCTATGAGTGATAGACAATAGGGATGGATGGCGAAATCCATGTCATCAGCAAGGATGATGATTTGGGAAGAAATTAAATAATTTTAGTTTCATCGTCATTTCCTTTTTACCAATAATTTAGATGATTGTAAAATGATATTGAGAACGGACATTATAAATTGTGAATTGGACTGGAAATTGCTTTATTCTCCATCTTAGCGCACTTTAGTTGTATTATTGTTATAGAATATCGCTACAATTATGTTTACATACACACATAACCGGGCCATTAGACTAATAAGTAGAGTGTTTGCCAATGTTCCGGGAGACCAGGGTTCAATTCCAGGTCGAGTCATACCAAAGACTAAAAAAAAGGTACTTAATGCCGCCTTGCTTAGCACTCAGCATTATTAGGCGAGGATGAAGGGTAAAGTGGAACAATCCTGGGAATGGAGTTGCGCCCTCCCTTATACACCGGTGTAGTAACTACTGAAAAGGCAGCCTTCAGGTCACCTCGACTAAGGTTGCCAACTTTACTACTGACTTACACACATGCATAGGTAGATATACAGGCACTGTTGGTGTAATGGATATTATCATAGGTAGTGGACAAAACGAACCACGCTCAAATCCTGGGCGAGGCTGTTTGCATTTCACATAGCACTAATACCCTTGGGAAAGGTATGAATCCAACTATTCTCCCTTCAGCTATGGGTAAATAGTGGGACAGACTGGGCTCTTTATGGCAACAGGTATAAGAGAAGGAAAACTCTGACTTTAAACCAGCTAAACTCCGCTTAAAAATTGACCTTGTGTCGCACCCTGCTCGTGTAGAGGCATCGGTAAATACATACAAAGTAAAGTAAAGTTGGCGACCATAGTCGAGGGCGACCAGAAGGCTCCCTTTTCAATAGCTACTACACCGAGGTGTAGTGAAGGGCGCTACTCCTTTCCCTGAATTGTTGCAATTTACCCTTGATACGTACCTAATATAGCCGAGTGTTAAGCAAGGAGGTATCAAGTACCACTTTTAAAGTCTTTGGTATGACGCGACCAGGGATTGAACCCAGGTCTCCCGGACCATTGGCGAACACTCTACCCACTAGACCATACATACATACATACATAATGAGTTATTATATATATATATATATATATATATATATATATATATATATATATATATATATATATATATATATATATATATATATATATATATATATATATATATATATATATATATATATATATATATATATATATATATATATATATATATATATATATATATATATATATATATATATATATATATATATATATATTGTAGAATATCTACCCGACGTTGGTCAGTCAAAAAAATTATATTCTATGGCTACAGAAATATGAACTTTACCTAAGTCCACACCGTAAAGAATTTTAAACTCAATGAAAATTTCAAATATGGTTCTGAGAGCCTTTTGAACACTATTGTTTGTTTTTACGTATTTTGTAAATATATAGAGTCGTTTTACGCTACTTGCACGTGAGAACAGCCAACATATAGCTGGACATGGATCTGACCTTGTTTGTCACACCATTTATGAGAACAAAAACCTTGTATATTATATTATATTAAAGTCACTATTTCACTGTGTTTGGCCAGAAATAGCATACTTTGCCACCTAATGACCTCTATCGAACTAAAACTTGCTGAGTCTGTTCTAAAATCCGAGGTCAAGTTAATCCACTAACATTATTAACGTCTTATGGTCATTCTGTTTTGGCTGTGATTTTTGGCGCTATACACACACAAAGCATAAAATAGGAGGTGTAGTTGAGTTACATGACCCGGACATATGGTTTTTCAGACTCCGTGTTCATATTTTTTGTATGGAAGATTCAAGGGTACATTCTACCGTATCCAAATTGATTAAAAATACCGAATGAGCAGTATGAAATGAAGGTCGACCTACTTTTTCTATATGGCCTAGGCCTACCGCAAGCTCTTCCCAGGTATGGACACACACACACACACACACACACACACAAACTTAGGCATAACAGTGTATACATGCTTGATTGAATAGGATAAAATATGGGTAAAACAATAGGGAAGATTGCACTGTCTAGTTTTGTGAGGGCAACCAATCTTGGAGAAGGAAACAACACTGATTTCAAAACTAGAGGGGTGTTTTTCTGGAGAATCTGTCGCTCATTGGTGCACCATTCTCCTGTTATCAGCTCATCCAAATGTGCGACTGGTTTTACACAAATATTCACCTCTATAAATAAATCACCTGTGTAGGAACTCCAACCGTTCATACCTTTAATCGAATCTTTGGGTTCATATGCCGTGATCGACTGGAGAGTCTATCATATATAAAATTACATAACTTTTATATAAAAGGCACCCTGTTTAATTGCTATTACACCGAGGTGTAGGGAAGGGCGCTACTCCTTTCCCTGGATTGCTTCACTTGTCCTTGACCCATACCTTATAATGCTGAGTGTTAAGCAAGGAAGAATTATTTTTAGTTTTTGATATGACTCAACTTTGGATTGAACCCAAGTCTCCCGGACAATTGGCGAACACTAACCTCTATGCTAATGAGCCGGTATATAGTTAAAAAATAGGGGGAATCATCAATTTAGATCGTTTAAAACGATAAAACACTAAAGGGATCCTTTCGTCCGGCGTTTGTTCCATAGCAACGACCGGAAACATTTAAAATAGTAAATTTAAAAAACAAGTTGGGGAATAATTAATAAAGAAAACTTTAGAGGGGGGATAAAAAAAAAACGACAAAAAAACCCTTCAAATCTCCGAATTCCTACCAGACCCTCAAATAAACAGTGAATTGAATTGTCTTCTCTGTCTGCACAGGCTTGGGTAAAATAACGTCATTGCAAAGGCTTTGAGAACGACCAGATGCTTATTGCACCTAGCCTTGTGCAAGACTGAGAGACGATCATCGGAGCTGTTTGTCCAGCATATATAAAGTTCGCACAAGTGATCACAGATAGCCAAATCTTCTGCTTGGGAAGACGCTAATGTTGTTTCTTGGGACCGTCTATATAATTCTCGTGGGACATGCTGCTTGACTCGAACTCCCAGTCTTTTGATAGTCCTAACACTATAGTCAGCATCACACTGACATTGGAATTTATATACCATCATGCTTTGTTGAAATATAGTTAGGACATCTTTTTTGGTTGACAAAAAGGCAGATCTGATGGTGAAGATAATGTATGTATGTACGAGGTGCAGATGATAAGTTTCTAGACTTTTTTTCGTACGGGCATATAAAATTGTCGTAGACTCTTGAAAATTCAGTATGTTATTGCTATACATTGTATGAGATGACTGACCAATTTTTATGATTTCAGGTTCAAATGAACAGCTACAGCAGCAATTGGAATACACCCTACAAAAACCCGATTGTCACAGCTGGTGATTTTCAAAAATGCAATCTGACACTTTAGAAGAACTATATACAATAAAATTGTGTTTTAAACTTGGAAAAAATGCCACAGAAACGTATGGAATGCTTCAGGCTGCTTTTAGACCATCTTGCATGAATCGAGCATCAGTTTTTGAGTGGCATAAGAGATTCAAGCAAAGCAGGGAGTCTGTGGGAGATGATGAGAGGTGTGGGAGGAGTAAGGAAGTCAATACACCAGAGTTGATTGGCCAAAGGGTTAGGGTTAGGGTTACTATGTTGAGGTTTTAAGGGAGTTCAGGGAGAGATTCCGTCAGAAGAGGCCAGAACTCTTCAAATCGAGTCAGCGGCATTTCCACCAGGACAATACACTAGTCCAAAGACTATTTGACCAAGATGGGCATCAAGACTGTTTCTCACCCTCCCTATAGTCCAGACCTTGCTCCCTGTGACTTTTGGTTATTCCCTAAGCTCAGAGGCTGTCATTATGAGACAACTCCCTGTGATATTTGGTTATTCCATAAGCTCAGAGGCTGTCGTTAAGAGACAATTGAGGAGATGAAAGAGGCTATGATGAAGGTCATTGACACGCTCACACAAGAGGACTTCCATGGAGCCTTCCAGAAGTTGTTGTAACGGTAGAACAAGCGCATTGCAGCCAGAGGAGATTACTTGGAAGGGGACTAGAGTTTCATGTGTGTGCTATCAATAAAAGTGCCCATACGAAAAAAGTCTGAAAACTTACCGTATGCACCTCGTATGTATGTATGCATGCATGTATGTATGTATGTATGGATGAGTTAGGATTGCTTGGATGCATAGTCAGCAGCGCTTTGTGACAATTAGTCCCTCGCCTAGTTGATCATCAGACCGACTATTGCATAGGTGAGTAAACTATTATTCTAGTAATACACTTAAAATACCCGAGCATGGAGAATAAAGCAATTTCCTGTCCAATTTGATACAAATTATATTGTTGTCGCTAAAGCTGGCAATCACCAAGCGCAGACGATTCTCAGTCTATAATATCCTAACGTGAGTGTGTATATATATATATATATATATATATATATATATATATATATATATATATGTATATATATATATATATATATGTATATATATATATATATATATATATATATATATATTCTATTATCTTTACTGAGAGGTCTTTATTTATAAATATAGCAAACTGCAACATGGGAGTGTTTGTGCACGCGTTTATTTGTATGTGTATGCGTGTGTTTTCATATATATCTATTTTTGTAAATATGTATTGATGCAAATATAGTTCTGTAACCATATATTATTTTACTCCTGTGTGTGTATGCACAAACTAGCGATTTTTTTTCTGTGTATGTTATCACTCTTTTTATACGCATACAGTTGTGTCTATAAGCGCATGGAAATGTGCTTGGACGAGTATCTGTTTTCGTGTAAGTAAGAGAGTGCATTGGCGTGTATATATATGTAAGTATGTCTTGTGTGTTTATCTCTGAATGCTCGTACGCAGTCGTTTTAGATTAGTAGAGGGCGCTTCTGTGATGAATAATTACCAATTTGACGGAAGAATTCCGCCAATTCCTTCACGCATGCGCGGTTTCTGCTGGGGACCGTGTTCATGATGCGTAGACTTCACATTTTTTTTTTATTACTTTACTTTTTTTCCTTTTCTCTCACGCTTCTCCATCTCTGCCTGAGTTTTCATCCAGGCATAAGCCTGTCCGTTCCAAAGTCTTCTCCACACACACACACACACACACACACTGTCTCTGTCTCTCTCAATTTCAGTCTCTCGACTTTATTTCCATTATGAACATCTCACATTTTTCTCATTTCTTTTTCTTTTGTCTCCTCATCTTTACAGCTGTGTTTCTTTTGGAAACGTCATTAAAAGTGCAACTCTTTGAAAGAACGCGAGAGAAACAGCATTCTTCCAAATAAAAGATAAAAGTAACTCCGACAAACATTCTTGCGATAAATATTTGCTTCAAAGTCATTTGTTTAGACATGAAAAATTAAAGCTACGTGCTGAAAAGAGACGAAATTTTATCTTATGTACACTGATTATAAATATACCTATCCCACTTTTAATTGCAAGCAGATTACCGAACAATTTTTGTGAAGACTTATATGTCAATAAATGTCGTCGGGAGGAAAATGTTTATGAACTTTTCGTACAACAAACCTGAAAATAAATCACGATTTTTTAGTCTTGATTTTTCTTCCGACGGAAAAAATATTATAAGAAGAAAATCCATAAAAAAGAGAAATGAATAAATACTCACCCTCCCCCCCAAAAATCAAAACTAATTTTGACAAATAAATTTTCAGGCATATATCTACATTATACTGCAAAACAAAAAGTTAAATATTTGGTTTAGTTTGCACGACTGACACAAAGTAAGGGTGCAGTTAAGTATTATACTTACACTGTTTAATGTTAGGTATTGAGCTTAGACTTGTCACAAAGTGACGAATGTTGTGCCCTCAGTGAGGCTCGAACTCATTCAAAATGAATAGTGCAACTAACTTAGACTTCGCTCAAAAACGTATGAATACATATGATGCATCATACGTATTCATACGAAAAAGTTTGAAACCGCTTTTTAACTGAAGACACGGGTTATTCAATAATTAAGTTGAATTTTGCCAAAGGAGCAGGCCAGAAGAAGCTCACTTTATAGACGCACCTTCATCAAGGATATCAAATCTAATGGGTTCTTCCATGTACCAGAATACTGTCAGCATGACCGCTGCGTTAAGAACTTTTTGGTTTGGTAAGGTTTCTTTGTTTTATTGTATATCAACCTTCGAGGTCAACTTAACGTCAAAGCTATCCATGCAGTAGAACAGAAATGATACTATTTAACCCATAGCTGGGAGGATAAGGGGTTTCACTACTTTTCATTTGGATATTAGTCCGAAAGTGAACAAATAGCGCCACTGGAGGTTTGATCTTGGCCAGAAATTTTCTCACCTAGTGTGTTTTCGATTCAGGATCGTATCAGAAAACCTATGTTTAGCTTATTTAAACTTTTTTATTACTAAAATATTCTTCTCCGTACACATCATGGATTCTTCGGGAAATTTCACATGTTTTGCACTTCTCAGCCACCAAAAATATGATTACAGGCCTCTATTCAAGCCTGGAGCACTATGTTTTATTTCCCGCCATTATGAATATTTTCAAAACAAATATTTTTGCGAGATTAAAATAATCTTTGCTTTAAACTAATTCCAAAGAATACAGAAAAAAAAATCTAAACCAAAGAAAAATTATTTTGCAGTTTTCAAAAGAATCCCGTTAATTAATGTTATGGTGATATATCCCCATGACGTCACTCTCCGACACTACAAATAGTGACTGGCTCTATAAACGAGGTAAGTGAGTCTAGTCAACTACCGGTAACCGTTACTGTCTGTATTTCCGAAAATATTTTCCGAAAAAGCGACAAACCTTACATCTCTTTGTGTTATTCATTTCTGGCCCTTCAATCCCAACAACAATTAATTGAATGATCCTTCTAAATTGTTGAAAACGAAAAATGCACAGGAGTTACATTATTGACCATTAACAACCGTGGTGTAATGGTTATCGTCGCAGGATATGGACACGGCGACACGAGTTCAAATCCTGGACCTGACTGATTACATAGCACTAATACCCTTGGGAAAGGTATGAATCCAAATATTCTCCCTCCAGCTATGGGTAAATAGTAGGGCAGACTAGGTTCTTCAACCTTGGTTAGGCAACTAGTCTAGGAGAAGGAAAACTCTGAATTCAAACCTGTAAAACTCCGCTTAAAAATTGACCTTGTGTCATATCCTGCCCGAGCGGGGGGGGGGTTGGTGAATATGAACAACCAAAGAAAAATTAAGTCGTTGCTCTGTCATAGACAATTATTCGATGACAATGGAACGGACAAAAAAGGGCATTTTGCGGACAACCATTAGAGAATTATTCAATATCAATCTTTGTTGGATTATTTGATACCGAAATCAATTCTTTTTTTTTATCTTTTTTACAAGCAATTACATAATTTTAAATAATGATAAATAATAATGATAATAATAATATGGGACTTTGACATACACAGGGATCATCTAATGTCGGCCAGAAGACCAGACCTTATAATAATCAAAAAAGAAAAAAAAAAAAGAATTAGCAAAATTGTCGACTTTGCTGTCCCGGCTGACCACAGAATAATACTGAAAGAACGTGAAAAGAAAGATAAGTACCTCGACCTTGCTAGAGAATTGAAATATCTGTGGAACATGAGGGTGACGATTGTACCAATTGTGATTGGTGCTTTTGGCACAGTAACTAAAGGATTATTGAAGGTCCTGGAGGACTTGGAAGTTGGCGGACGAGTGAAGACCATCCAAACGACAGCATTATTGAAAATGGCCAGAATTCTGAGAAGAGTCCTGGACACTTGAGGAGACTAGCTGTCACTCAAACTCCTGTGAAAAACCATCTGCCAACGCTGATGTGAAAAACTCTAAATGAATAGTAATAATAATAATAATTCTTTGTAAATAATAATTTTCGAGTAACAATTCCCAATGGAAATAATTTGTGCGTAGTTTTATGGTTTCAAGAAATTAATAATAATAATTCTTAGCAAATAATTATAATTTCAATTAACAATTCCTAGTACAAATAATTGGTACGCAGTTATATGGATTCAAGTAATTAATAATAATTCTTAGTAAATAACTAAAGTTTCGTGTAACCAGTCCTTATGGAAATAATTTGCTCACAGTTATGTGGTTTCAAGATTTGTTTGTTTGGTTTGTTTGTTTGGGTTCCTTTGCCAAAGCCATTTTCCAAGAAGAACAGTAGTGCTACTATTTAACCCATAGCTGGGAGGATAAGGGGGTTCACACCTTTCCCAAGAGTATTTGCCCGAAAGTGAACGTAATAACGCAACTGGAGTACGAACTCGCGTACTACGATTCCGCAGTCCATCGCTTTAACCATTACACCACATACCCTTGGGAAAGGTATGAACCCCTTTATCCTCCCAGCTATGGGTTAAAAAGTACCACTACTGTTCTTCTAGGAGAATGGCTTTGGCATTAAATAACCTACAAAGGTTGATATACCATTAAACAAAGAAACCAAACCAAGTAACAATTCCTAATAACAATAATTTGTACGGTTTCAAGTAGTTTTATCTAATACTAATAATTTGTACAATCATATATCTTGTAGATTATTTGCATGCACACTGTTATATGGTTTCAAAAAAAAAAGTAATGATGCTTTCTTTCTTTTCTTTAATGGCATATCAACTTTTTTTAAGATTGATATGGCCAAAGCTTTTTTTAGGTTGATATGAAAGTGAACGTAATAGCGCGACTGGAGTACGGACTCACTTACTGACGATTCGGCAGTCCATCGCTTTTACCATTACACCACGAGGACAACCACACAAATGACACTAATCATTTGCAAACAAGTAAATAATAGCTTCAAATGACTCATTCTATTAAATAATGATAATAATCAAAATAATTATGATAATAATAATATGGAAGGAAAAACAACTGTATGTTTATTTCAAGAGACAAACAATCAAACAATCACACGAGAAAATTTGGATATGGTTAAAAAATAGAAACCTTAAGAGAGAAACTGAATATCTTCAAATATCAGCACAAAACAACGCCATCAAGACAAACTGCGTTATAGCAAAAATAGAGGAGACGCAACAAAAAAGCATGTGTAGGTTATGTGGTGATAGAGACAAAACGATCAATCATATAATAAGAAAGTAAATATGGTGACCTTAGTCGAGGGTGACCCGAAGGCTCCCTTTTCGATAGCTACTACACCGAAGTGTAGGGGAGGGCGCTACACCATTCACTGGATTGCTCCACTTTATCCTTGGTCCTTACCTTATAATGCTGGGTGTTAAACAAGGCGGCGTCAAGTACCATTTTTTGAGTCTTTGGTATGACTCGACCTGGGATTGAACCCTGGTGTCCCAGTCCATTGGCAAACGCTCGACTCATTAGGCCAATGAAGTAAATACAGCAATTAGCACAAAAAGAGAGAGAGAGAGAGATCCACTGGCAATTGCACGAGAAATTTAAATTTGATCATACGAGCATGTAGTATCTGCACAACCTGGAATTCGTCCTTGAGAATGAGACGCATAATGAGGAGAATCCCTTGAAAAACTATGAGCCAATACGGGTGTGAAAAATTCTCATATTAATAATAACCTGTTTGAACACAATTATATAATTTTAATTATTGCTATCTAATAATTGGGGAAGTCCCTGTGACATCATGTCTAAAGTATAAAGCTGCAGCCTTAAAGTAAGTGAGTTCGAATTCCAGTCACGCTATTACATTCGCTTTCGATCAAAAACCCTTGGAAAAGATATTGAACCTGTGCATCTTTCCTGCTACGGGTTAAATAGTATCACTGGTGGTCTTCTACAAGAATGGCTTTGCAACCCACGAACGTTGACATATCATTTAAGAAGCCAAAATAAAACGATATATAATATTAATAATTTTTACAAAATTATATGATTTCAAGTATTTAATTTGGTTTAGTTTGGTTTGATCTTATGGCATATCAACCATTATTGGTTATTTAATGCCAAATACTCTTAATACATATATATTAAATATACATGATTTAGTTTGGTTTGGTTTTATGGCATATCAACCATTGTAGGTTATTTGATGCCAAATCCTCTTTATATGTATATATCAAATATATATGATTTGGTTTGGTTTGGTTTGGTCTTATGGCATACAAACCATTGTAGGTTATTTAACGCCAAATTCTTTTTATACATATATATTATATATATATATGATTTGGTTGGGTTGGGTTTTAAGGCATATCAGCCATTAAAGGTTATTTAATGCCAAATCCTCTTTATGCATATATATCAAATATGTAAGATTTGGTTGGGTTGGGTTTTAAGGTATATCAACCATTATTTAAGCCCTTATTTAATGCCAAATCCTCTTTATATATATATATATATATCAAATATGTGTGATTTGTAAACACACTTTGTAAATAGATTTTCAAACGAGCATGAGCTCATTTGATCGCACCCAGTTAAATGGTTTCAAGTACTGCTATGTTACATAAGTCATTTGTTTGCACATATAGGTAATTTCATTTTTAAATGAGTTAGAACTAATTTGTTCGAAAACATTTTACTGTGTAGAAACTGTGTAGCAATACCTGTGTTCAATTATTCCTATCTAACACTAATAATTCTATTAGATATTCATTATTTGTTTGCACACAGTGAAGAGGTTACAAGTGTTTCTATTCAACACTATTCTATTTAACATTACTCATTCGTTTGCACTCAGTTAAATGGTTCCAAGAATTGTTATGTATCTCTTATAATTCAGTTTAACAAAAGTCATTTGTTTGCATTCCGGTTAAATGTCAGTCGGTTTTATTTAACACATAGATAGGACTCTATCAGCTGCTATTAATTCAGGCCAGAGTAGGCTTGGAAGCAATGGTATTGATGAGTACTCCACATTTGCCTGAGCTCTGAGACTGGAGATGAACCATCGGATGGTTTAGTGTCATACAGGACACGCCTGAGAGGTGTCTCATCCTTCTGCAGAGATGCTGTCGATGTATTCTACAGCACCAGCCGACGGTCTGTAAAAGGAACATTCCAAAATGTATTTTTAAGATATTGCCACTCACAATACATAGATTTAGAAAGGAACGCTTGAAGTTTATTTTCAAGATTTTCAACAGCACCAGGTGTTTTATTGGTAATTAGAGTGCTAGTACCTGTTTAGAAGGTATTTTTGTGCTTAAAAAACAAATTCTGTTATCGCTATTTTATAGTCTTTTAGACTACATTGATGAGACAATACATCTTCCAGTTTGAAACAATAAAATGTTTTTTGATACATTTATCCAACTCCACCACCTCAACCCAGATGCGACACAAGGTAATTTCTTTTAGTGGGGTACAGCTGGTTTGAATTCAGGGCTTTCTTTCTCTAAGTGTGGTTGCTATATTTGGGGCAAAAAGCCTGTTTGGCTAGTTGAAATTAGCTAAAAGAAAAGATGAACTCATATCTTTCTCAAAAGAATATACGTAAAGCGAAAGACAAACAACTACTTCCGGGATTTGAACTCGGCTCCCCGTGTCCATTTCCTACAATGATAACCATTAAGCGATGCCTATCTCGCCTACGCCGCACCTAATAGCTTATGAATATAGCAACCAAGATGAAGACAGTTTTCCGCGTAGATCAAAGTATAATCTTGCTTCAGTCTGGCCCGCAAAAGACTGACACATTTGAAAAAGTTATAACTTTCTTGTTTTTAATCAAATGTTTTTCTTTTATTTGTCAGATATTATAAGTAATCTTAAAAAAATGGAAAAAAGTCAAGCTACAGTGTAAAAAGAATGAACTAGAATAATAGAATTTTACTATTTGACTGATAGATCTACTATTTCAACAGAAAGAAAATACTGTGTCGCCCATTTTAACGTGAAGAATCTTCCAAGTAGAAACATGATTAAGAGCTTAGTGTACAGATTTAAAACTCTTGGCTCAGTGACAGACCACCCACAAAGCGGTCATTGCAAATGTGTTTGCGCAGAGGTTGCAGCAAAAGCTGTTTTTCTTCTTTTTTTCATGAGTCAGTCTTTTATGAACCACTTTGTATATTTCATCAAATATATTGCGTCCTGAGTATAGTGCGAAACTACATCCGGTACTGAGTAGCATTGTAGGTTATTTAATGCCCGTGGTGTAATGGTTATCGTTGTAGGAAATGGATACAGTGACATGAGTTCAAATCCTGGCCGAGACTGATTGCATTTCACATAGCACTAATACCCTCGGGAAAGATATGAATCCAATTATTCTCCCTCCAGCTATGGGTAAATAGTAGGGCAGACTGTTTCTTCAGGCTAGGTGAGGCAACAAGTCTAGGAGAAGGAAAACTCTGAATTCAAACCGGTTAAACTCCGCTTAAAAATTGACCACCCGAGCGGAGGGGTTGGTAAATAAGGTTATTTAATGACAAATCGATTTTCATGCATATAAATAGTTATATTCCAAACAATTAAGTTTAGTATAAGTATAGTTTTTTGTTTATACTCAGTTAAATGTCAAAACAGTTCTTTTTCAAACAATTCAGTTTAGCATAATAAAGTTCCATTTCATACAGTTCAGTTTCGCATAAGTACGCAGTTTAAATGTCAAAACAGTTCTATTTTAAGCAATTCAGTTTAGCATAAGTACACTGTTTAGTTCTATTTGACCGATAGATAGGTTCCCCTCTGGGTTAGAGTGGACCCGGGAGCAATGGCAATGAGGAGATACTCTGCATTCCCCGAAACTCCAGCATTACTGGAACCTCAGCATCAGATTGTTGTGTCATACCCAGGACCCTTCTACAGAGAAGCAGTCTGTGTATTCTAAAGCTTCAGCCGACTAGGAAACTCGATCACTGGGGAGATTGAAGTCACCATTTCGTATCGTAACACCCAAATTCACTCTGACCCGGAATGGCTGTTCCTGTTGAGGTACAATCTCTAAGTCAAACAGATCTGTTCGAAAATTATTAGTATTCGAAATACTGGGAGAGTAGAATACACCGACAGCATCTTTGCAGAGGGGTAAAACTCCCCCAACGAATGTACTTGATATGACATTAAACCATCTGATTGAAGATTTTGGGAATGCGAGTACCCCTTCATTGCCATTGTTTCCAGGTCTAATCTGACCCGGAGTGGTAGCACCTGATAGCGTTCTATGAGTCAAATAGAACAAACTGTGTGCAAACAAATGACTGGTGTTAAATAGTGACTGGCTTATAGTAATACTTGAAAACATTTAACTGTGTGCAAAAAGAGCTTAGCCTCGTTTAAGAATGTTACCTCCAAAGAGTGTTTACAATTCCTCAAAGCTCAACAAACGAATTGAACACTCTGGTATCCGGTAAGGTATAAAATGTAAACAAATGAAAGATACTATTTAATTACTTATAATTCCTTAGCTGACGTGGTATGCTTATTGGCTGAGCGGTCTAATACTAAGTCTAACGTAAAGTTGGGCGCGTTTCGATCGCAACTTCAAGCGTCCAACGTGTCTACCTACATTGAAGAGTTGGGATACAACGAAACAGTCTGTCTGTGGATGACAATATATTTAATATTTATGTATAAAAAGGATTTGGCATTAAATAACCTACTAATAGTTGATATGCCTCCAAACCAAACCAAACCATATATATTTAATATATATGTATAAAGAGGATTTGGGATTAAATAACCTACAATAGTTGATATACCTTCAAACCCAACCAAACAAAACTTTTGTTAAGTCCTAAATAACAAAATAAAGTCAGGGAACTGAAAACCTTTCTCCAGCTTCCAAATACATAAGCAGCCGTTTACAGTTCATTCCAAACATGAAGTTACGTTATTGATATTCGACGCTGTTTTTTGTTCGACATGATTTTTTTTTTTCAATTTAAGCAAAAATTCCCGGAGGTATGTCTCTGTTGGAGGAAGGCGGTTGGCGGTTGGCTGTTGGTAAGAGCGTTTCTGTCATATTTAGTGCTGTTATTTTCCTTCCTACGCTTTGTTTTCATGTCATCTCGTGTTAAGTGTCGGGTTTCCATCCGAAACATTACTCACCGTTTTTTCAATCTTTTGACTCCTCTTTATTTCACATGCTCTCTCTCTCTCTCTCTCTCTCTCTCTCTCTCTCTCTCTCTTGGTCTCTCTTTATATAGATTTTTTCTCTCATAATATCTATCTATCTATCTATCTATGCATGCGCGTGCACATTCCCACATTTCCACATGCACTCACGCAGACAAGCACGAACTCACACACACACACACACACACACACACATACGCTTGCAATCACGTGTATATGCGTGTGGTCAAAAAAAAAAAATTCTATTTCTTGATAATAATAATAATAATAATTGAAGCCCTTGAAACGATCCGCAAAGGTCTGGAAAAAGGAATAGGTGAATAAGAGATTATAAAAAGAATCAAAACTATGAAGACCTCAGCACTGTTAAAAATCAGCAAGAAATACTGAGAAGAGTCCTATAGACCACAAGAGACTTGCTGTTGCTCAGACTTCAGGAATTAAAAAGAAAAAGAAAAAAGAAAAAAAGCACCAGTTAGAACTTCTTGGTTTGATTTGTTAATGTAAAGGTATATCAACCTTTGTGGGTAATTTAATGCCAAAGTAATCCTTATAGAAGAACAGAAGTGGTATTATTTAACACATAGCTGGATAGGGCTGGGAATAAGTGGATTCATACCAAGGGCATTGGTCCGAAAGTGAACACAATTGCACGATTAGAGTTCGAACTCGCTTACTACGATGTTATAGTCCAGCACTTTAGCCACTATTTGATGGGAATTCCCTCCAGTTAAAACTTAGTAAAGTTATAACAGGAAAATAAAACAAGAAATAAAGAGTTTGTATTCGACGAAAGACACACGTATATATATATATATGTGTGTGTGTGTATTATTCGGTCCAGTTAAACCGGAGTTGGGAGTAATTCCATCAGGACAAAAAAAAAAAAATTCAACTGTGAACATTTAAATTTTCCTGGTAAAGAGCTCAATGTAACTGACATTAGAGGATGAAAATAAATCTATAATCCTAATGTGACCGTTTTTTTTGTTTTTTCTTATCAAATTGTACTATATATATATATATATTCATTTTTTTAGACCTTTCCTATAACACCGGCGTTGTGAAAAAACCTTGGTGATACAATTTGTATAATAAAAAATATTACGCAAACTGATATCTGAGAGAAAATTCAAATAGAAAAAAAGAGAGAAAAGACTTAAACATTTGTACTGCTTGAAGATAATCAACCAGCAACGCAATGTCTATCCAAAAAAAAAAAAAAAAAAAAAAAAGCACCGACAGGTTAGCTTGGCAGAAACGTATAAGTAGATCAAAATTGGGACACCTACAGAGCCAGAAGTATTTGTCGCTGCCTCCCACCAGACAGGACTTGACACAACGTCAAAAGCCCGAAGGCCGATTAACACCTACAGAGCCAGAAGTATTCCTTGAATAAAGGATAAGAAATATCGTTATGTCTTATGGTTATCCAAACAGAACCAGAAAATTTGCATATGACTGCGATTTTACAAAGAAAAGACTTTAAAAGTATCGAAGTTTTGTCCCGTTCGAAAAACTATTGTTGTATAAGTTTCAGCAAATATAAGCAAAAACCAAAAACAAAACTGAACAAAACAAAAAAATCTTGTTCAGTATATAAACGGTCCCACCGCTACTTAATAATCTCTTTATTTCCACAAAACTTCCTGGCAGCAGAAAATTTGGTTTTGTACTTTTTAAACAGGATTCAAAAATATCAGACCATTCAATCTGTCTATCTAGAAATAATTAGCTAATTTTTAAAATCTTTTTTACCTAGGTATATTCACGGAGTAAGGATTATCATCGCAGGAAATGAACTGAGGGGACCGAGTTCAAATTTTGGATGGGGTTGTTTATATTTCACTTTGCACTAATACTCTGGTAAAAACTCAGGAATCTGGCAGCTATGAGTAAATGGTAGGTTAGATTGGGGCCTTGGTAAGGTAATCGGTCTAGAAGAAGAAAACATTCTGGATTCAAGTCATGAATCTGTCTCCTCCTCTGATAGCTATGGGTTAATGGTAGGGTAGATTGGGGTCTTGGTATGGTCACCGGTCTAGAAGAAGAAAGTACTCTTGATTCAAAGTAGGATGAGTATTCATAGAATTTGTGACCCATTAATACAGCTCATTCAAAAAGTGTAACTGGTTTACCCAGACCTTCAACACTAGAAAAAAATCATTCTCATTCTAGTCATACTTCATACATAGAATACACACAGAGCCAGAAGTAATCACCTAACCTGGACATCAAGGTTTTACCTACAGGATCATAAGGATAATTCTAAGTCAGAATTATCCTTATGATCCAGTAGGTGAAACCTTGGTTGATAACTTTTGGCTCTGTAGGTATTCTATGTATAAAGTAAAGTAGGCGACCGTAGTTAAGGACGACTCGAAGGCTCCTTTTTTATTAGCTACTACACCGACGTGTAGGGGAGGGTGCTACTCTTTTACCAGGATTACTTTATTAGCCTTAATATGTACCTTATAATGTTGAGTGTTAAGCAAGGAGTTATCAAATACCATTTTTTGAATATTTGGTATGACTCAACCTGGGATTGAACCCCGGTCTCCCGGGCCATTGGCGAACTCTCTACCCACAAGGAAAAAATATTTGTATACTTACATATATATATGCGCATATGTATTTGTGTGATTGTATTGAGACTGAAACTTCATTGTCTGTTTCTGTATATTTGTACAATAGCCAGATACGAATATGCGAAACATACATAGAATGTTCATAACATATATACATAGAACACAGGAATCCCGAAATACGAAAAACACTTACGACTTCTTAGTTCAGGTACAAAACTTTTTATTACCTTTGAGTTTAAAGGTTTTTCGACATAAGGAGAGAGATACACCTGACTTTTCCATCTGCCCCAAACGACGTGCGCACCCGAGCTAGCGAAAGTCAACCGTCTTCTTCCGAGCCAGGAACTCAACTCAACTGACTTTTTTCAAAATCCCCAAAATCCTCCGCGCGCGCTTCCGGTGCATGACGTCATTCACATCCCCTGGTCAAATTTTTCTATCTTGGATTTTTATTTTGACATCTGTGAACGACACATCCTCCCCGCGTGCGCGTCAACACCTGCACTCAAGTTGGCACCTAACTAACCCATGCACTGAGCCGAAAGGTTCTCAACCTAACTAAACCCGCAGGCAAGATATATAAAACGAAATCCCTCGGCTATTATATTACATATTTATTATAAAACCTCCACCAATTATCATTTTCTCTTTCGGTATGTATCTATGTATCGGGGTAGTTCCAGTAAAGTAATGACTAAAGTGCTGTTGCCCAGTCGGCTGGGTGGGGCTGTAGAATACACTGACTGCATCTAAGCAGATAGGTAAGACCCCAACCCCAACGAGTGGTCTGGATATGACACTAAACAATCTGATGGTGAGGTACCAGTAATGTTGGAGCTTTGGGGAGTGCGGAGTACCCCTTTATTGCTATCTCTCCCTGGTTCTTTCTGTCCCGGAGTGATAGCACCTGATAGGGTCCTATTTATGGGTCAAATAGAACTAAACTGCATACTTATGCTAAACTGAATAACTTGAAATAGAACTGTTTTGACATTGAAACTGCATACTTATGCTAAACTGAATCGTTTGAAATGAACTGTTTTTGTGCTAAACTGAAATGTTTGAAATAGAACTGTTTTTGATATTAAAACTATGCTTACGCTAAACTGAATTGTTTGACTTAAAACTGGTTGACTAAACTGAACAGCTTGAAATAGAAATGTTTTTGACAATTAAACTGTGTACTTATGCTAAACGGAATTGTTTGAAATAGAACTGTTTATTTGTACAAAAATAGATTTGGCATTAAAAACCTGCAAAGATTGATACGACAAACAAACAAACTAAAGTGCTGGACAGTAAGTTCGAACTCGAGTAGTGCTATTTCCTTCACTTTCGGACCAGTAATTTTCGGAAAAGTATAAACTCTCTTATCTCCACAGCAATGGGTTGAATAGTACCACTACTGTTCTTCTACAAGAATAGCTTTGGCATTAAATAACCCAGGAAGGTTAATATACCTATTGTACCACTATTGTTCTTCTAAGAAGATGGCTTTGGCATTAAATAACCCACAAAAGTTGATATACCAATAGTACCACTATTGTTCTTCTACAAGGATGGCTTTGGCATTAAAACTCATGAAGGTTATATGCCATTAAACGAAGAAACCATACCAAATCTATCTATCTATCTATCTATCTATGTTCATATTTATCTATATATCAATTTCTATTTGTATGTATGTATGTATGTATGTCATTCTGCTCCTATCTATCTGTCTATCTAACCATCTATCTATTCAACTCATAAAGATTTTGTGTCTTCCAACTAGTTACTGGTTTCTCAGTCACAAACAATTGAAATATTGCTGAATATTCGCTACCAAGTCAACCCAAGTTATTATTTGAGAAAAAACAAAACACAAGACGGAAAAAAAGATAAGAAATAAATCAATTTTCAAATACAATTCTAAAACAAGTCTAATAATTTCTCTTCCTAAAAAATTCCACCCTGAATATAAGACACTGTGTGTGTGTGTGTGTGTGTGTGTGTGTGTGTGTGAGAGAGAGAGAGAGAGAGAGAGAGAGAGAGAGAGAGAGAGAACTAAGTAAATCATGCCCAAGTATTTATGTATGTGAGTCAAAACGAAAAACCTGGATGAAAGAAATTCAAGAGAACTTTAGAATCATGAACACACGCAAAACTCATGAAGCGGGTCACGTGATAACCAGTGAGCATGCGCATCAAGTTATGTTGGCCTGGAGGCATTAAGAAAGAAAAAAGAAGTTTTAAAAACAAGCAAAAAGAAAAAAAAGGAAAGTTGTGTGTTGTTGAATAGATTGAAAATGAAAGGAACTGTTGGTTGATTCGGGTGAATGGGAGATTGATTTGTTGGGGCCAATGGTATTATGTGCAGAAGCGTGAGCTTAGAAATGAGAAAATTCGTAATAATATAAAAAACTCTAGTCTGACAATTGTGAGGCAATAGTTGACAAGCTTGTTGCACGAATCATTATGACAATTGAATTACATCCTCAGTCGGTGACATATATATATATATACTAACGAGTGATATATATATATATATATATATATATATATATATATAGAGAGAGAGAGAGAGAGAGAGAGAGGGAGAGAGAGAGAGAAAGAGTTTGGTTTGGTTTTATGGCATATCAACCACTGTAGCTGAATTAATGCCAAATCCATTTTTATACATATGAACAAAGTTTTATTTGAAACAGTTCAGTTTAGCACAAGTACAGTTTCTATGTCAAACAGTTCTATTTGACCCATAGATAGGACCCTATCAGGTGCTACCACTCCGGGCCAGAGTGGATCTGGGAGCGTTGGCAATGAAGAGGAACTCCGCATTCCCCAAAGCTCTAGCATTCCTGGAGCCTCACTATCAGAGTGTTTAGTGTCTTGTCCAGGACACTCTTTGGTGGGGGGAGTCCTACCCCACTGCAGAGTTGCAGTCGGTGTATTCTACAGCCCCAGCCGACTGGGCCAGAGAGAGTTCGGTTGATATATATATACATATTGATACAAAATCAGATACGAATAAAAAGCGGAGACAGGATGATAGATACAATGATATTATATACAAATACAAAGCATAGATAGATAGATAGATAGATAGATAGATAGATAGATAGATAGAACAATATTTCATACAAATAAAAAGAAGAGATAGATAGATAGATAGATTGTGGAGGTGCTCGTCATATAATGGTTATCGTCGTTGGAAGTAAGCACAGAAACCCGTGTTTAAATCCTAGATGAGACTGTTTTCATTTCCCATCGTGCTAATACCCTGGTGAAAGTTATGAATTCAACTATCCTCTTTCCAGCCATGAGCAAATAGTCAGACTGGGCACTTTAACCTTGATATGGCGGCAGGTCTTGGAGCAGGAAAAATCTGCATTCAAACCTGTTAAATTCTGCTTAAAAATAATCTTGTGTCCTACCCTGCTAGTGCAGAGGGGTTGGTACATACATACATGCATAGATATAAATAAAAGATGATAGATAGATTGGAACAGATTGGTTTGCTTTGGTTAGGTTTTATGGCATAAAAACCATAGTAAGATTTTAATGCCAAATCCTCTTCATACATATATACGAGGTGCATATGATAAGTTTCAAGACTTTTTTTTTCGTATGGCCACTTTTATTGATTGTACACACATGAAACTCTAGTCCCCTTCGAAGTAATCTCCTCTGGCTGCAATGCACTTGTTCTACCGTTCCAACAAGTTCTGGAAGGTCCCATGCAAGTCCTCTTGTGTGAGCGTGTCAATGATCGTCGTCACAGCCTCTTTCATCTCCTCAATTGTCTCATTACGACAGCCTCTGAGGGAGCAACGTCTGGACTATTGGGAGGGTGAGGAACTGTCTTGATGCCCATCTTGCTCAAATAGTCTGAGACAAGGATGGAGTTGTGGACTAGTGTATTGTCCTGGTGGAAATGCCACTGTCCCGATTTGAAGAGTGCTGGCCTCTTCCCAAGGAATCTCTTCCTGAACTCCCTTAAAACCTCAACATAGTAACCCTAACCCTAACCCTAAACCTTTGGCCAATCAACTCTGGTGTATAGACTTCCTTACTCCTTCCACACCTCTCATCATCCCTCACAGACTCCCTGCTTTCCTTGAATCTCTTATGCCACTCAAAAACTGATGCTCGATTCATCCAAGATGGTCGAAAAGCAGTCTGAAGCATTCCATACGTTTCTGTGGCATTTTTTCCAAGTTTAAAACACAATTTTATTGCATATCGTTCTTCTAAAGTGTCAGATTGCATTTTTGAACTTCACCAGCTGTGACAATCAGGCTTTTGTAGGGTGTATATAAAAGTAAGTAAAGTTAGCGACCGTAGTAGAGGGCGGCCCGAAGGCTCCCTTTTCAATTGCTACTACACCAAAATCCTTTCCCTGGATTGCTCTACTTTACCCTTGATCCCTTCCTTGAGAGTTAAGCAAAAGTCATCAAGTAGCATTTTTTGAGTCTTTGGTATAACTCGACCTGGGATGGAACCCCGGTCCATTGGCAAACACTCTACTCATCAGACCAACAGACCGTTAAATATACAGTTCTTAATAAGGAAGTTTTATCAAAACATATTGAGATTGAAGCTTTTAATTTTTGAATTCTACCATTAAATGAAACGTGTGCATAACTTAGCAATTTTTAAAGGGTGCGACAGAAATACCTCTCTGCATTTCAACCAGCCACCGAACATAGGCAAGTAGTAATTGTAGCTCCGACTGGCTAACGTCTTCCCATGTTTTCTTCAGATACTATCAGTTACGATCTTGGCTTGGATCGTTGCGTACTATGCATTTGCTATTAAAACGTTTTTTAAAGTGTGTTGTATCAGTAATTGCAACACAGAAAGCTTTTCGTGTACATTTTACGTTACGTCAGTTGTTGGTTGGTTGGTTGGTTGGGTTTTATGGCATATCAACCTTGGTAGGTTATTTAACGCCAAATCCATTTTTATGTAAATAATCAGTTCTATTTCAAAGAATTCACTTTTGCATAAGCGCACAGTTTAAATGTAAGTACAGTTTAATCGTGAAAAACATTTCTATTTCAAGCTATTCAATTTAGTCAAGCAGTTCTAATTCAGCTAATTCAGTTTAGTAAAAGTACAGATTTTGTTTACACACAGTTAAATGTAAAAACAGTTCTATAATAAATGTTAATGGTTATCCTCGCAGGAAATGAACACGACGACACGAGTTCAAATCCTAGACGAGATTGATTGCATTTCACATAGCACTAATACCTTTGGGATAGGTATGAATCCAATTATTCTCCCTCCAGCTATGGGTAAATAGTAGGGCAGACTAGGTTCTTCAACCTTGGTTAGGCAACTAGTCTAGGAGAAGGAAAACTCTGAATTCAAACCTGTTAAACTCCGCTCAAAAATTGGCCTTGTGTCATATCCTGCCCGAGCGGAGGGGTTGGTAAATATGATATTAAACAAATCAATTTAGTGTAAGTACACTTTCAATGTCAAAAACAGTTCTATTTCAAATAATTCAGTTTAGTATAAGCACGCAGTTTAAATGTAAGTACGGTTTAATTGTCAAAAACATTTCTATTTTAAGTTTAATCAAACAATTCAGTTTAGCATAAGTATGGCGTTAGTACTATTTAACCCATAGATAGGGCCCTATCAGGTGCTACCACGCTAGGTCTGAGTGGATCTGGGAGCAATGGCAATGAAAGGGTGCTCCGTATTCCTCAAGGCCCCAGCATTACTGAAACCTCACCATCAGTGTATTCTACAGCCCCAGCTGACTGGGCAATACACAGAGTTAAATGTCAAACAGTTTTATTTCAGATACTTCAGTTCAGCATAAATACACAAAAAATGGTACTTGATGCCGCCTTGCTTAACACTCAGCATTATAAGGCAAGGATCAAGTGTAAAATGGATCAATCCAGGGAAATGAGTAGCACCCTCTCCTACTCCTTGGTGTTGTAGCTATCGAAAAGGGATACTTCGGGTCTCCCTCGACTGCGGTCGCCAACTTTATATATATATATATATGCGTGTGTGTGTGTGTGTATCTAAAATTAGAAAAGATAGTCTTTTTTATTTCCGGATTTTCTACGAGATGCTAACCAAAAGTTCAAGGAATTTGACCATAAGTGTACATACTCTTATACCTAATTTCAACTGCCTCTTTTACCGTATTCCCCTTTAGGCATATGCATACAGTGATCTTCGAGGCGGTACTGATCAAAAAAGGTAGCGACTAGAAGTCGTATTCCCTTTGGACGAGCCATTTAAATCTTTGACTCGCACCTCGTAAAAGATGAGTCATTTTACTCACTTTAATTTTTAAAGAATTTCGACCAAGATGCCATTGCCCCGGAGCGCTTTCATCTCTTTTCTTTCGCTTCATTCTACGGAATTCAACCTTCTTCTTCTTCTTCTTCTTCTTCTTCTTCTTCTTCTTTCCAAACATTCTTTCCCAACTTTTTCTGCACCGTGAAATGAGACTGTGTCGGATCTAATTCCTTGGGGACGTCCATACTGTCCTCAAACGTCAGTTACCTTATCATATACAAAAAGCAGTGGACCGCGTTGAAGAATTCCAACATTCAGTTATGACGTTTATTTAATATTGGAGGAGAAAATAGTTCGCCAGTTTTGTTGCGTAACACTTGGAACCTAGGATTCAGCTCCTGTGACTCGCCATGCAAAATAATTATTTTATGGCTCGCTGCACGACAGACGCGTCGTCAACACGATGTTGTGTATCCCATAATCCTCTTCGGTTTTGTTTGGATTCCTTTTTTTCCTACGCAGCTGTCAAACGTATCGCTAGAAAATTTAGAATCTAATACTGTTTTCAATTATAGAACCGTTGCTGAACAAATATGAAATATTTTTAGACATAATACATTTTGTGAATGGAGGCGCTCGTGGTGTAATGGTTATCGTCGTAGGAAATGGACACGACGACCAGAGTTCAAATCCTCGGCATGGCTGTTCTTATTTCACATAGTATTTGATATCCCTGAGAAAGGTATGCATCCAACTATTCTCTTTCCAGTTATATGTAAATAGTAGAGTAAAAAAGGTTGTTTTACCTTGGTGTGGCAACTGGTCTAGGAGAAGGAAAACTCTAAATTCAAAGCTGTTGTATTCTGCTTCAAAATAGACCTTGTGTCGCATTTAGCTCGCGAGGAGGGGTTGGGTAAATGCATGTTATACAGTTCATTTCGTTTTTTCTTCTTTATCAAATGTGGTGAGGTTACCAAGACAATAAGTAAAGTTGGCGACACCGACGTGTATGGGAGGGCGCTACTCCATATATATAGTGTCATCCACAAACAGGCTGTTTCGTTGTATCACAACTCTTCAATGTGGCTAGACACGTAGGACGTTTGAAGCTGGGATCGAAACTCGCCCAATTTTACGTTAGACTTAGTATCATACCGCTCAGCCAACAAGCGTACCACGATAGCTCGGGAATTATGACGTATTAAGTCGTAGCTTTCGTTTGTTTTCATTTTATACCTTACCGGATACCAGCGTGCTCAATTCGTTCGAAGAGCTTTACATTGTGCAAGTGACAGCCGTAAATTCCTTCGCCAGAGTGCTCAACCCCCATGGGGGAGTGTATATTGTCATCCACAGACAGACTGTTTCGTTGTCACAACTCTTATTACAGTTCATTCACTCTTTCTCTCTCTCTCTCTCTCTCTCTCTCTCAATATATATACATACTGTTTTGTTGCTGTTGGCGACTTTAGTCGAGGGCGACCTGAAGGCTCCCTTATCGACAGCTACCTCACCGAGGTGTAGGGGAGGGCGCTACTCCTTTCCCTGGATCACTCCACTTTACCCTTGATACGTACCTTATAATGCTAAGTGTTAAGTAAGGAAGTATTAAGTACCATTTTTAAGTATGACATGACCTGGGATTGAACCCTGGTCTCCCGGACAACTGCTAGGCCAATATATATATATATATATATATATATATATATATATAAATTTTAATTATATATATATAATTAAACTAAACTGAAATATATATATATATATTGAGAGAGAGAGAGAGAGAGAGAGAGAGAGAGAGAGAGAGAGAGAGAGAATGAACTGAAATACCCAATATAAATCTGAATAAACTTATAGGAAGGAGATGAAATATTTCTAAAGAGTATTGTTTTGATAATACTAGGCCATTTACCTTATGAGTAGAGTGTTCGCCAATGGTCAGGTCGAGTCATACCAAAGATTTAAAAATGGTATTTGATTCCGCCTTGCTTAACACTCAGTACAAGGATCAAGTGTAAAGTGGAGCAATCCAAGGACTGGAGTAGTGCCCTCCCCTACACCTTGGTGTAGTAGCTATTGAAAAGGGAGCCTTCGGGTCACCCTCGACTACGATCAGCAACTTATTTTTTTTTTTTATACATATAGTGACACGCAAACATATTAGACTCAAAGAATTTTTAAAGGATAATTTTTTAAAATTTCTTTTTTTTAGGACGAACACAAAACTTCCCCCGAATATAATAAATATTTGATATATTCTATGAATCACATAAAAAGAGGAAATATTTGTGTCTACCGAAATTTATTGACTAATTCAACATGTAAGTATGTATTTACCCAACCCCTCCGCTATGAAACAGATTTGACACAAGGTCAATTTTTAAGCGGAGTACTACAGAAAGTTTTCTTTCTCCTAGACTGGTTACCATACCATGGTTAAAGAGTCCGGTCTTCTCAACTATTTACCCATAAGTGACGGGAGAATAGATTTATACCTTTTCCAAAGATATAAACGCTGAGAAAAGTATATAGCCTCGTTCAAGGTTTGAACTTGGTGCGCCGGGTTCATTTTTTTACGGTGATAACCATTTCACCACGAGCGCCTCAAACATATAAGTACCATGCATGTTTGGATATATTTAAAAAATATTCATGAAACAGAAAAAAATTTACAGTTTGGAATTGAATTCTATTTAACTTATTAATTATGAAATTTCCACCAACCGGTCAAGCACAAAGATTGACAAAGAGGGTAGGTACTTTAAACGAACGTGTGGTTTAAACGAACGTTGAATTTCTGGCTGACTAACACAAAAGTTGAAAGCAAACGAGTTCTCTCAATAAATTGTGAGAGTGATTATTGACCAGCATTTTTGGGATGGTAATCAAAATATCTCCAATGAACTCAATCACCCCATCAAAGCCATCATACGACAATGCTAGTAACATGGCCTGACGACAGATCTGCATCAAACAGGATAGCCAAGTAAATTAAATGAATGAGCAACAAAATTTATTTACCAAGATGTAATCCGAGACCCATTTACAACAAGGAGGGAACTTCAGAAGAATTTCTAGATTGTTGGGAGAGAAATGAGCAAAGATACAATTCGTCGGACATTCCTTTGTGTAAGACCTCATTCTTGGATTTTTCAGAAGGGACCCCAAATTCAAAATGTTTTGAAATAAATATAGATATATATCGAATAATAATAATAATAATAATAAAGTTTGAACAAAGAGACTTATTGTGACTTGTTCTCTAAAAGCCTCCAATTTTTAACAGCATTAAATATATGATAGAGAATGTAACAAAATTAGCACCAGCAAGTCTCAAGAACAACCTTAGTGTTTGACAAATTGTCAAGAAGAAATTAGATTTATGACTCCTTCGTGTTTCTAGCTTTGATATTCCCGTTTCCTAAAAGAAAACTTAGTTGAATTTAGGATGTAAATTGGGAAGAAACTATAAACAAAGAACGAAGGACCTTTGACGGAAAATAGCCTTGAACGATTGAAATATAAATCCATAAGATTATTAACCAGTACAGGACTTTGTGAGTAAAAAAATGACTATAGCAAACACATTTAAAAAATTCTAAAAATAAATTTCTTATATAAGTTAGTAATAGTAAAGTTGGTGACGGTTGTAAAGGGTGACCCGAAGGCTCCCTTTTCGATAGCTACTATACCAATGTGTAGGAGAGGGCGCTACTCCTTTCCCTGGATTGCTCCATTTTACCCTCGATCCTTACCTTATAATGCTGAGTGTTAAGCAAGGCGGCATCAAGTACCATTTTTTGAGTCTTTGGTATGACTCGACCTGGGACTGAACTTCGGTCTTCGAGACCAAAAAGAAAACCATTTACTTCTTTCCGTAAAATATTTCATTGTAAACAATCTATTCATCATCCATTGTTTCGCATAAAACATATATATATATATATATATACCTACAAATTCTTTTATTGTTATTTGTTTTTTGCGTGTTTAATTTTGTTTTTTTGCATGTCTGTCAAAAGCCTAATAATTTGTATTATTCTAGTTGCTTTTTTTTCTACTTATATAAGTACATATTTTAATGTATTATGACAACTGTTAGCGGTGACTATATCTCTAACCCATTTTAATATAAAAGTAATTCTAGTTCGGAGATATCACAAAATTAAATCCACAAGCCTAATCACATGAAGTCTCATAGAATCCTTACTCTAAAACATCTTAAAATGCTTGCTTCTTTCTAGGACAAAATATGGTTTGACAACACAACAATTGCCCGTGGTGTAATTGTTATCGTCGTTGGAAATGGACACGGTGACACGAGTTCAAATCCTGGACGAGACTGATTGCATTTCACATAGCACTAATACCCTTGAGAAAGGTATGAACGCAATTGTTCTCCCTCCAGCTATGGGTAAATAGTAGGGGTAGACTGGATTCTTCAGACTTGGTGAAGCAACTATTCTAGGAGAAGGAAAACTCTGAATTCAAACTTGTTAAACTCCGCTTAAAAATGACTTTTTGTCATATCCTGCCTGAGAGGAGGGGTTTGTAAATATGGACAAGACAGAAATTGATCTCTTCAGCGGAAAAAGTTTGAGACAAGTTAAGATTTTTTTTATTTTAGTTTTATGGCATATCGACAATTGTTGGTTATGCAATACCAAATTCTATTTTTACATATATATTAAACGCATGATTTGTAAACACATTTTGTAGATACAGATGGTTAGACGATCAAACAGTTCTATTTCTAACTATTCAATTTAGCATAAGTCACTTGTTTGTACTCAGTTTAAATGTCAAAAAATTCTATTTGACCCATAGATAGGATCCTCTGTGGTGCTACCACTCCGGTCAGAGTGGACCTGGGAGCAATGGCTATGAAGGGGTACTCTGCATTCCCCAAAGCTCCTCATTTTCAGATTGTTTAATGTCATATTCAGGCCACTCGTTGTGAGGGGCGTCTTACCCGCTTCCTGCAGGGATGCAGTGTGTATTCTACAGTCCCAGTCGACTGGACTAACAAGTTTAGAGAAAAAAGAGCGCTTCGTATAAACCTTAGAAGATCGCCCGAACATTTAAACAGCGGTGGAAGTATCATGATTTAGGATTTTTGTTATTTTTTTTGTTTTGTTTTTCTTCTGCTGGGGGTGAGTGCTCTATTTCACATCGCAAGCGGACAGTAAAACGTCTATGAGAATGGTCCATCCAACAAAGAAGAGCTATTAACTGTCATTAGTTAGGTTTGGTTTGGTTTTTTCGTTCAATGGCATATCAATCTTGTGGGCTTAACTAAAGCAATTGTAAATCTTATTTGGATGGTTTCTGAGATGGGAGGTAAGAGGCCGTATAGCTACTATTTTATGGGGTAATGTTTCCCTACGAATATCAGCGGGAAAGTATTTTCGTAGTTTTTAAAATTCGTTGTAAAATCCATAAGTTCACAGATAAATAAATTCATTTCTTTCTTTTAAGTTCGCAATATTTCTGTGTATACAAAACTGATTCATGAAATCTATATAATAAGCTACAGGAGAAACATAAGGGGACGTATTCTATAAGTAACATTTAATAGTTATTTTCCATGAGAAATAAAAAGGATCAGGTTGATTAGAGCTTGAATTATTTCACAGTTGGTTTGGAAATTACCTAATTCTCAAAGAACATTTGAATCCTCTTCCGCTAACAAAATATAGCTTTTTAAAGGTATGTTATTGATAAATAATTATTAATATCTAAACTACAGCATTGTTGAGATCGGCTAGAATACTGTTGGAGGACATGTTATTTGGTAGATATGTTTGGTCCCCCAAAATTTATGTTCTAGTTTAGGGGTTTGTTTTGTTTGGAAAAAGGCACATAGAGATAAATGTAGTAAAGATGTTTAAACGATATGAAACGGCGCGGACGAAAGGAACATTCAAAACAAGTGGCATAAACAAAACAAATTTATATCTTAACAATACATACAAGGAAACATTCAAAACATTACTATGGTTCTATTACTGTTCGTGAAAATATTCTCTGTGTGTGTGTGTGCGTGTGTGTGCGCGCGCGCTTGTGTGTGTGACTAACACAAATGATAAAAGTGTCCTATGTATGTTGACTACATATTTCTAAATGTTCGTTTCTTTCTGTGGTTCGACGCAATTGCTGTTTTTGAGGCAAGAAAAAGTCTCACAGACAAGGTATACTAAGGAAAGTAATGTTTGCATAGCCTATACATTTTTTGGCGTTTGACGGCTGTTGGTGAATATTCGCATATTATTGGCATATTATCATGTATAAAAAAATGCATTGTCTGAATATTTTGTTTTTTCATATTTATACAAACACATACATCCCTGTGTGTGTATGTGTGTGCTACGATTACTGGTATATCCTAGCGACATTTTTATTCGAATATTGCACTTAAAAGACTCTTTGAAAATTAAGCAATATACAGTTCAATTTGTAACTAAATGATAATTTTGTGGGGTCTTCACCTTGCGAATAACGCGAGGCTGGAATATAACTGAAGAAAATGCCGCAAAAGTCAAAAGTTTAATACCATTTTATCTTCGGTTAACAGTAAGAACAATTGATGATTAACTAACATTGATCCGTTGATTTTCTATCAGGGTTGCAAACCTGAAAAATATCTCATTACTTCATTGACACACTCTCAGTAAACGAGTTTTAGCCGAAAAGAATATTCCTGTGGTACCATAGCCATCTGATCTGAATTCTTGTGACTATATCATGTTCTTAAAATTCAAAAATCTATTCCGATGGTGCTGTTTAGGAGCTGTTGAGAACAGGCAACAGGTCGTGACGAACCAATTAAAGACAGTATCAGCTGAAAACTTGCTGCATCTCAGGAGTGGGAAAAATGTCCCTGTCTGTGTGGGGTTTCTCAAAGGGAACGATTTTCATGGAAGTAAAGTTGATTTCTAATTAAGCTGATAATATTCTTTCTTGTATTTTTTTTTTAATATACAGCCATTACTTCGGAGGCTGAACTTGTATTTACGGGAAGGGAAACATAAACTAAGATTAAAGATTAAAGTATGACTTTTCATTTTAATTTGTTTACAAACCTCTCTAATCCGTAGCAGAACATCAACGATGTCATTGCTACGGAGAGGGAAAAAGGGAAAGAAAAAGAGCAAAAATAAGAGAGAAGGAAAATATGAACATGACGAAGAAAGAGATATATATATATATATATATAGAGATAGATAGATAGATAGAGAGAGAGAGAGAGAGAGAGAGAGAGAGATGAAAAGAGAAAAAGCAAAAATATGAGAAAGGGAAAATATAAACAAGACAAAGAACGAGAGAGAGAGAGAGAGAGAGAGAGAGAGAGAGAGAAGGAATGATGAAAAGAGAAAGAGCAAAAATAAGAGCGAAGAAAAATATGAACATGATGATGAAGAGAGAGAGAGAGAGAGAGAGATAGATAGATAGATAGATTGATAGATAGAATAGGTAAGTGTGTATGATCATATAAATGAGATAAAGATTACTTGAGTCTATATAGCTGGTTCCTTTCGGGCATCGAAATTACTGCAATCGCATAATTCTATTTTTCGTCAAAGACATTTCGTTCAGAAAATATCAAGTCTAACTATGTATATAAACCCTCCCTTCTTTTTTATCTGTCAGTATTTAAGTTTTAAGTTAAATATCGGATAAGAGTGCGGTATCTGTGTACACTCTTTCTCACCCTTTCTCACTCTTTCTCTCCCTCACTCTCTCCTTCTCTCACACACGCTAACACACATATGTGTATGTGAGTATATCATGATCATCATTTGTCTCAATTTCTCTGATGAAGCGTACTATTTTTTTATCATGGTGTAACGTTTGTTTAAAGTGTTTCAAAGTGGAGTCATCTGGAGGTTGCTAGTTCAATCCTGACTATAAGTAAAAAAACAAGGACTATTTACAATTGCTTAACACTGGTACCTGTTTTTGGTAAACGGAATTAGAACAATCTACCCTCTTATATTAAATAAAAGGTTTCGGTTTGAAGTTCTATGTAGACTCCTGACTTCATCATGAAATACCTGAAGAAGGCTTGTTGGTTGGGTTTTATGGCATATCAAACTTTGTAGGTTATTCAACGCCAAATCCATTTTTATGCAAATAGTTCTATTTCAAACAATTCAGTTTAACATGAGTACACAATTTAATTGTCAAAACAGTTCTTATTCAGCTAATTCAGTTTAGTATAAGCACAGATTTTGTTTAATCGTAGTTGAATGTCAAAACAGACTCTATACCAAACAATTCAGTTTAGTGTGAGTAAAGGTTCAATGTCATAAACAGTTCCATTTCAAGCAATTCAGTTTTGCATCAGCATAGTTTAATTGTCAAAAACTTTTTCATTTCAAGCTATTTAGTTTAGTCAAACAGTTCTGCTTTAAACAATTCAGTTTAGCATAGGTAAGCAGTTAGTTCTATTTAACCCGTAGATAGGGCCCAATCAGGTGCTACCGTTCCGGGCCAGGGTTGAACTTGGAGCAATAGCAATGAAGGCGTACTCGGCATCCCCCAAAGCTCCAGCATCACTGGAACCTCACCATCAGATTGTTTAGCGTCATATATCAGGACACTCATTGGGGTGGGGTATTACATCTCTGCAGTCGGTGTATTCTACAACCCTAGCCGACTGGGCAATCCGAAGAAGGCTGAGAGACGCATCGGCCGAAACGTTATGAATGTAACAATAAAGATGAGTTTTTACACAAGTTTTTATTGGTATTTTTTCACTGAAGATAGAGTGACAATAAATCTTCTTAGATCTCTAACCTCTCCTTCAGCTATGTATATGAATAGAATATTTTACTAAAACTGACTGGAAATGAAGCAACGCTTTCATTATTCTAAACATTATGCAAGTTTATATATTTACTAGCTGAAGTACCCAATTTGGATCCAACTTTTAAAAATCTATACACAGCAGATAAAAAGGGTTGTTTTTACAATAAAATATGAACACAAATAAAAAAAAATGTGCCGGAAAGAAGTCACCGTAGTGTAGTGGCTTACGAGCTGTAATGCGACCTTGTAATAAGTTAGTTCGAACTCCAGTCATGCTATTACATTCACTTTTTGACTAATACCCTTGGGTGGCGCTCGTGGTGTAATAGTTATCACCGTAGGAAATAGACGCGACGAACAGAGTTCAAATCCTGGACAAGGCTGATTGCATTTCACATAGCACTAATACCCTTATTCTTCCTCCAGGTATAAGTAAATAGTAGGACAGTCTGGGTTCTTTAACCTTGTTTTGGCTACCAGTCTAGGAGAAAGAAAACTCTGAATTCAAACCTGTTTAGGGGGTGTCCTCGTGATGTAATGGTTAAAGTTCTGGACAGCGGAATCATAGTAAGCGAGTTCGAACTCGAATCACGCTCTCACGTTCACTTTCGGACAAATACCATCGGGAAAGATACTAGTCCCCCTAACCTCCCAGCTATGGATTAAATAGTACCACTACTGTCCTTCTACAGGATGGATTTGGCATTAAATAACCCAAGGAGGTCGATATGCCATTCAACAACAAACCAAACCAAACCTAACTAAACCTGTTAAACTCTGCTTGAAAACTGACCTTGTGTCACATCCTGTCAGTATGGAGGGATTGGTAGATAAATATACTTGGGAAAGGCATGAACTCCCTTTCCCCAACTCATGGGTTTCAATAGTATCATTGCTGTTTTACAAGAATTGCTTTGGTATTAAATAACTTAGGAAGGTTGATATGCCATTAAAAAAAAAGGGAACAAGATTTGTCAACTGTATTTTTATCTCGTGAAGTTAATATTGTTCTGTAAACAAAGCAAAAAAAGTCACAGTTTTGTTTGGAAATATTTTTTAAAAACTAAGTGTGACATTTAAAATATTCTATACGTGACCAAGTTGTGTAATTGTCTTTATGTGAACTTGAAATTCAAAAGGAAGAATCAAAGTTTTAGTCTGATGATGCCACACACACACATACACACGCACACACACACACACACACACACACACACACACACACACACACACACACATATATATATATATATATATATATATATATATAACTGGGTTATCGGAGGAGGAAAGGGCACGGCGACCCGATTTTAAATCCTAGGCGAGGCTGTTAGCATCACGCATAGCGCTAATACCCTTGGGAAGAGTATGCATTTAACTACTTCCCCTTCATCTATGGTTAAATAGTAAGGCAGATTCTGACTGATAACTTTGGAACGGAAACCGGTCTAGGAGAAAGAAAACGCTTAATTCAAACTCCGTTTAAAAATCTGACATTGTGTCACATCCTGCTCGTGCGGAAGTGTTGGGTAATTTCGGTCGTTTTCTTAGGTTTCTTTCTTTTAATGACATATCAACTTTTGTGGGTTATTTAATGCCAAAGTCGTCCTTGTAGAATAGTAGCGGTATTATTGGTACACAAACCTTTGTGAGTTATTCAATGCCAAAGCCCTCCGTACAGAAGAACACTAGTGGTACAATTTAACCCATAGCTGGAGGGATAAGGAATTTTATGTCCTTCCAAAGGGCATTAGTCTAAAAGGGAATGTAATAGCGCGACTGGTGTTCAAACTTGTTTACTACGATGTTGCTGTCAAGCACGTTAAAAATTGTCATGGGACTTCTCCCTGTTGGGCGGGTTTCGATCCCAGCTTCAAGCGTCCCACGTGTCTAGCGACACTGAAGTGTTGTAATACAACGAAACAGTCTGTCTGTGGATGACAATATATACGCTCCCCCATGGATTTGAGCACTCTGGCGAAGGAATTTTCGGTCGCCGCTCGCATAATGCAAAGCTCTTCGAACGAATTGAGCACTCTGGTACCCGATAGGGTATAAAAATGTAAACAAACGAACGCTGCTGCTGCTATTGCTACATAATACCTTATAATTCCTTAGCCAACGTGGTACGCTTGTTGGTCGAGCGGTCTGATACTAAGTCTAACGTAAAGTTGGGCGGGTTTCGATCCCAGCTTCCAGCGTCCAATGTGTCTTGCCACACTGAAGAGTTGTGATACAACGAAACAGTCTGTCTGCGGTTGACAATATATATATATATATATATATATATATATATATATATATGTGTGTGTGTGTGTGTGTGTATTAGTAGAAGGAATACTAAAAGACATTTTACACAGGTGCAAAATTGATCCTTAGCTATTATCTCCACTAATTCAAACCAGCACCAATAATCTACGGTTTGACACAGGACGTCATCTACACATGATGAAGACGCTCATCCAAAATATTCCTTGAGCACAGAACAAATGCTGAACTCCAGAACATCGGAGCACTCACATCCTAGACAATGACTAAAAATATCTAAAGGTACCCATACCTTTGACTACACCAATAGAGACCTTTGGACATTTTTTAGTTTCTGCCACACTTACGAAATCTCGTTCGTCAACAAGAAAAGATTACTTAAAAGCAAAACACCAAATTCTTGTATGTTAATCGTAATAAAATATTCCTACAATATATATATATATATATATATATGGTAACCGAAAAAACTCATATGGTTTAATCATTTCTATAAAAAGAAAAGTATTTCCAAAGACAACAGTCACATTATGCATTAGAAAAGTGGATACCCTACTAACTTGTTGATAAAAAACGCGAATTTTTGGGACAACCTATCACATCTTTACCTCTCTTTATCCTATCGTATAAAGAGATATAGTATAGATACATACACGTATATACATAAAAAAGGTGCCTAACAGTTCGCATCGTAGGAAATGGAATAGGCAATCCGGGTTCAAATCCTAGACAAGGATGTTTACATTTCACCTCGCGTTAATTCTCTCGGGAAAGGCCCGAATCCATCTATTCTACGCTCTCCAGTTGTAAGTAGTAGACCAGACTGGGTTCTTTTGCCTTGGTTAGATTACAAGTCCCGGGGAGAGTAAACTCTGAATTCAAACCTGCTTTAATCTACTAAAAAATTGATGAGTCACATCCAAGCTTGTTGTGGAGGGGTTGAAAAAAGTCATACATCAATACACATGAATATATACGTTTATGTGAGCGTATGTGTGTTGTGTGTGTAAGCGCATACATGTTTCTCAGTGACTATTACTCGGTTTTCATTCATTTTTTTACCCTCCTCATTACCTTTAAAATTTACCGACCCACTGGCGTTGTGGGTAGAGTGCTCGCTAATGGCCCGGGTTCAATCCCAGGTCGAGTCATTCTATAGACTCGACAAATAGTTCTTCAGGCCTCCTTGCTTAGCACTCAGCATTATCAGGTATGGATCAAGAGTAAGTGAAGCAATCTACAAAAGGAGTAACGCCCTCCCCTACACCTAGGTGTAGTAGCTATTCGGGTCACCCTCGATAATGGTCGCCAACTTTACTTCTGCTGCTGTTGCTACATAATACCTTATAATTCCTTAGCCAACGTGGTACGCTTGTTGGCCGAGCCGTCTGATACTAAGTCTAACGTAAAGTTGGATGGGTTTCGATCCCAGCTTCAAGAGTCCCACGTGTCTAGCCACATTGAAGAGTTGTGATACAATGAAACAGTCTGTCTGTGGATGACAATATATACGCTCCCTCTTGGGGGTTGAGCACTCTGGCGAAGGAATTTTCGGTTGCCGCCCGCATAATACAAAACTCTTCGAACGAATTGAGCACTCTGGAATCTGGTAAGGTAGAAAATGTAAACAAACGAACGCTGCTGCTGCTGTAGCTACATTATAATTCCCTTGTTAACATGGTACGCTTGTTGGCCGAGCGGTCTGATACTAAGTGTAACGTAAAGTTTGGCGGGTTTCGATCCCAGCTTCAAGCGTCTTACGTGTCTAACCACACGTAGGAGTTGTGATACAGCGAAACAGTTTCTCGGTGGATGACTGTAAGTATGAATTAACAAAAAAAGAAATTTAAGTAATTTTTTTTCTGGTTGGACATAACATCTCTAAGAGAAGATAATGTAAAACTCTAAATGTTAACGTTTATATATTATTTACATATAAATAGATACACCCTTTGAATATCTTTTTTTATATTTTATCATATCATATGATATCATATCATATATATATATATATATATATATATACGAACTAGCGCAGTGCCCGTTAAAAATTACGGTATTACGTCCGCAAGCAACAACAGTTGTTCCTTCTGTCTTGGATGAGATTGCAACACGGTGTTTGGGCTGAGATCTCCTGGTACAGTATCTCTTCCTCCTAAACTGTGTTCTCGTCCAAGGGCGAGAAGCAGTAAAAGAAAAAAAAATGAAGATTCTGATCTTGGTCATTTCCGCCTTGTAGCAGTTCCAACTCCTGCGCACAAATTTCATGATAAAGACAGGTTCGGTGTAATCAGATAATTTTGTGGTAGATTTTTTCTTGGGCTCTGCTGTGGTCTGGATCGTCTTCATTCTTCCTCTGATTTCCAGTACCTCCAGTGTTTTTTCCAAGCCCTAAGAGGCAGTTCCCAAACGTGCCAACTACTATTAGTTTCTCCGTCTAGCCCAGTTGGTTAGGGTTGTAGAATACACCAACTGCGTCCCTGCAGACGTGTAAGACTCCCCACCAACAAGTGTCTTGTTTATGATGGCAAGACTCCAGCTGGATAGCTTAGGGGAATGTGAAGTACCCCTTCATTGCCATTGCTCCCACGTTCACTCAAGCCCGGAGTGGTAGCACCTGATGAGGTCCTATCTATGGATTAAGTAGAACTGTTTGACATTCAAACAAATGAATTATGCTAAATTGAATTGTTCGAAATAGAATTGTTTGATCATTTAACTGTGTGTAAACAAATGACTGATGTCTAATTGAATTGTTAGTGATACTTAGCAGTACTTGGAACCATTTGACTGTATGCAAATGAATGAACAGTGTTCAAGAGAATAATTAGTATTAAATAGCAATACTTGTAACCACTTCTCTGTGAGCAAAAAAACGATTAATATTAAATAGAATTATAAGTGTTAGATAGCAATAATTAAAGCCATTTAACCGTGAAGAAACAATAGCAATACAAGTGTGGAAACAAATAAGTTCTAAATCATTTAAAATAAATGAGTTTCAAATTGTTACTGTTACATAGCAATACTTGAAACCATTAAATTGTAGACACAAAAATGAGCTCACGTTCGTTTACAAATATGATCTACAAAATGTGCTTACGAATAATAAATTTAATACATATATCTAAAGCGGATTTGGCATTCAATAACCTACAATGGTTGATATGCCATAAAACCCAACCAAACCAAATCATATATATTTAATACATATATCTAAAGTGGATTTGGCATTCAATAACCTACAATGGTTGATATGCCATAAAACCCAACCAAACCAAATCATATATATTTAATACATATATCTAAAGTGGATTTGGCATTCAATAACCTACAATGGTTGATATGCCATAAAACCCAACCAAACCAAATCATATATATTTAATACATATATCTAAAGTGGATTTGGCATTCAATAACCTACAATGGTTGATATGCCATAAAACCCAACCAAACCAAATCATATATATTTAATACATATATCTAAAGTGGATTTGGCATTCAATAACCTACAATGGTTGATATGCCATAAAACCCAACCAAACCAAATCATATATATTTAATACATATATCTAAAGTGGATTTGGCATTCAATAACCTACAATGGTTGATATGCCATAAAACCCAACCAAACCAAATCATATATATTTAATACATATATCTAAAGTGGATTTGGCATTAAATAACCTATAATGGTTAATATGCCAAAAAACCCATCCTACCAACGAATTAACCTCATATCCTCGTCACTTTCATATTTCAAATCTTATTATCAACTCTCCTGCAAGAGATTTTAGTATTTGTTTATCTTTTAACTTTCTTTGATTTTCACTCTACAATCCGCTGGAACCGCGAAACTACTCTGATGACGAGTTCTTTCATTTTACTTGGTAATTAAAACTCGGTGTAATTTTCTGGCCGGAATTGAATGATCTCTTTTTATTTCAAAATCGTAAAGAATTATTAGTTTCACTTTCTAGCGCAATTCCTAGTTGGCATATAAATCATCTGTTAGGATGGTTAAATTTTAATCTCTTGCACAATTCCCAGTGGGGTACTTTTCCCACCCAATCGTGCCGAGCCTTTTACTCCTTTTATGGTAGTTTGCAACATTCGCTTATTATGTGATTAATCGTCACATCTCTTTTTCTGCATAATCTACATTCGCTGTTCTGTTGCGGAATATCAATTAATATAATTAGTCCTTTTGGCATTGTTTTTATGCTATTATGAGAAGAGATTCCGTTTTCTCACTAGACGTTTCTCCTTTCTTAGTCATGTCCAGGTCTTCTTGCGCGCAATCTTACCTGTTTTGCGTTTCATTTTCGTATTCTTCCTTTCGCTTTTCAGTTTGTCCTTATGTTGCAAATGCTGTTAATGGTTGCTGCAATTAGTCTTTTTGGCTCTTTTTTAGAGGATTTCTCGAGTTCTTTTATTGATGCATCTTTGCAATCGTCAAAGCTTTTCTGTTCCTTATTTTTTTCTTGACAAATGTAGCTTGTCTGTGTTACCTCTTGGATATGTTGCATAGTCATCAATTGTCTTATCTTTTGGTCCATTTCTCTTATCATTATTATACACGGCTGAGAGTTTTTCACACCAGCATTAGCTGATCGTCTTTCACGGAAGTCTCTTACTGGTCTTTCGCTGCTCTTTCACTGGAGACCTGAGGTCATTCGTTGGTCTTTAAATGGTCTTTTACTTGATATCTGAGGTCTTTCGCTGGTCTTTAAATGGTCTTTCACTGGAGACCTGAAGTCTTTCATTGGACTTTCAATGGTTTTTCACAGAAGACCTGAGGTCATTCGTTGATCTTTTAATGGTCTTTCACTGGAGACCTGAGGTCATTCGCTGGTCTTTCAATGGTCTTTCACTGGAGACCTGAGGTCATTCGCTGGTCTTTCAATAGTCTTTCACTGGAGATCTGAGGTCATTCGCTGGTCTTTCAATGGTCTTTCACTGGAGACCTGAGGCCATTCGCTGGTCTTTCAATGGTCTTTCACTGGAGACCTGAGGTCATTCGCTGGTCTTTCAATGGTCTTTCACTGGAGATCTGAGGTCATTCGCTGGTCTTTCAATGGTCTTTCACTGGAGATCTGAGGTCATTCGCTGGTCTTTCAATGGTCTTTCACTGGAGACCTGAGATCATTCGCTGGTCTTTCAATGGTCTTTCACTGGAGACCTAAGGTCATTCGCTGGTCTTTCAATGGTCTTTCACTGGAGACCTAGGTCATTTACTGGTCTTTCAATAGTCTTTCACTGGAGACCTGAGGTCATTCGCTGGTCTTTCAATGGTCTTTCACTGGAGATCTGAGGTCATTCGCTGGTCTTTCAATGGTCTTTCACTGGAGACCTAGGTCATTCGCTGGTCTTTTAATGGTCTTTCACTGGAGATCTGAGGTCATTCGCTGGTCTTTCAATGGTCTTTCACTGGAGACCTAGGTCATTCGCTGGTCTTTTAATGGTCTTTCACTGGAGACCTGAGGTCATTCGCTGGTCTTTCAATGGTCTTTCACTGGAGATCTGAGGTCATTCGCTGGTCTTTCAATGGTCTTTCACTGGAGACCTGAGGTCATTCGCTGGTCTTTCAATGGTCTTTCACTGGAGACCTAGGTCATTCGTTGGTCTTTCAATGGTCTTTCACTGGAGACCTGAGGTCATTCGCTGGTCTTTCAATGGTCTTTCACTGGAGACCTGAGGTCATTCGCTGGTCTTTCAATGGTCTTTCACTGGAGATCTGAGGTCATTCGCTGGTCTTTCAATGGTCTTTCCCTGGAGACCTGAGGTCTTTCACTGTGGACTCTTTTCAGTATTTTAGCCGATCTTATTAATGCTGTGGTTTGAATGGTCTTGGCTTGTCCTCCGATTTCCAACTCTTCAACTCTCTTACCAAACCTTTGGGGACATTTTCAAGCACACCAATTCCAATTATTATTACCGTCACATTTATGTCCATGGCTTTTTTAGTTCTCTGACAAGGTCCGAGTAATTTGTCCCTCTTTTTGCTTTCTTCATTTTTCATTTTGTGGTTCCTTGGAACGGGAAAGTTTACAATCCGGCAAGTTCTTTTTTTTTTGTTAATTATCACACTTGGTATGGTCGTCTGGCCGGAATTAGGTGATCTGTTTGTGTCTCCAAATCCCAGAGAATTTTGTGCATCTCATTCTACAGGACAGATTCTGATTTGTACATATACCATTTCATAGTATAGTCGAATCTTACTCACTTACGCATACTCCCAGGAGAATATCTTTCCCACCAAGACATGTCTAGTCATATTCTCTTTGGGCTTGTTTGGTAGATTCGCTAAATATATGATTTAATGGTTTCATCTCTATCACCACATCATCTATACTTGCTATTTTGTTGCTATTTTATTCCCTTTTGCGAGTTTTTCCACACCAGCATTAGTTGATGATCTTTCACTGGAATCTGAGTGACAGCAATTTTCCTCAACTCTCCAGGACTCCTCTCAGTATTCTGTCCGATATCAACAATGCTATTTTATTATTCTTTGCAAATAATAGAATAGGCAGGTTTCCCTTATTTTTCTAATTATCACTTGACTTGGTCTTCTGATTATTATTAAGTATTACTTTTATTGAGTATAACCTTTTTGAGCAAAAATCAAAAAAAGGTGCTCAATACTGTTGTGAGCCGAACTGATTTAAAATGTAAAAAAATTAAAAGGGATCAGCAACGTTACATAATACCCATAACCCAAAGTTTCGCATGTAATATGCACTAACGATCATTTTATGGGTTGCAGTAGCCTGGATTGGAGCAATCGTATGAAAATACCGACCCAGGGTAATCCTATTTACCAACCCTGATGCTCGATTCATACAAGATGGTCGAAAAGCAGTCTGAAGCATTCCATACGTTTCTGTGGCCTTTTTTTTCCAAGTCTAAAACAGAATTTTATTGCATATCGTTCTTCTAAAGCGTCTTGACGTCCAGATTGCATTGGTCAGTCATCTCATAAGATGTATAGCAATGGGATAGTGCATTTTCAAGAGTCTACGACAATGCATGTACAAAAAAAGTACAGGCATTTAAAATTGTCGCAGACCCTTGAAAATTCAGTATCTTATTGCTATACATCTTATGAGATGACTGACCAATTTTTATGATTTCAGGTTCAAATGAACAACTACAGCAGGAATTGGAATTCACCCTTCTAAAGCCTAATTGTCACAGCTGGTGAATTTCAAAAATGCAATCTGGGAATTTATTGAATGCACCACGTATATATATACTGTACTGCTCAAAGTGTTTAAACAGATAATTTGCTCTAAAGCAATTTTAATATAATGTTAGAAGTACTAAGTTTTATTTTATCAACATAACAAGGCATGCAGCGTTTTATTGTGTTTTGTTGGTCCTAATTATAAATTCTGGAAAAAACTTACAAAAATTGTTTGTTCACTAAGATATAATTTTTTTTATTCTTCTTGAATCTTTTCCAGAATTGATCATGGAGATTGAAAAGGCGAAAGTTATTTAGAAATTTATTTTGGATACCCTGCTAAAAATGCTTAATTGCTCCAGTAATCTTTGGCCATAAAAAAGAAGTTTTGAAGTTGTTCAAATATTTATGAGCCGTATTTTAGTATTTTCTGTAACCTTTATGACTATTACCTGATGGGAATTCCCCAAGCCAAAAAAAAAAGAAAAGAAAAAAAAAAGACAGAAGCAAAAAAAATAACTAAAACAAAAACAACAAAAAACAATAAAACAACAAAAGGCAATGGGTTAACACGTTCACCCACAAACGTACAAATACGCACATACGCACGTATATGCATTTATGAGTGTGTGAATGAGTGTGTGAATGAATTAGTGTGTGAGTGAGTGTGTGTATGTGTGCATGTGTGTGTGTTTAGAATTATAATTTCAATATCTTGCCGGCTTTTACTTTTCTTTGATATATTCTTACTTTCTTCCCCTCTCTCTCTCTCTCTCTCTCTCTCTCTCTCTCTCTCATTCTTTCTTTCTTTCTTTCTTTCTTTCTCAGTTAGTCTGTTGATCTACCTCAGTTTATTCACATCTTCCTCGTTCAGCTTATACATACATACATACATACATACATACATACATACATACATATATATATATATATATATGGTAACATTATAACACCGAAAAATTCTATATAATAGCAAAGTGACATACTTAAGCAAACTAAAGGCATTTTCATACTGCAAAAACCACATGATGACGTCAATGGGAGCCCGGATCGAAATTAGGCAACTGTAAATTGAAACGCTTAGAGACGCCCAAATTTTATTACCTAGCATTACATGAATTCAGTAATACAATTATGACCACGACCTGTTTTTTTCCATTGAAGAAATACGAGATGAATATTATCCACAAGACTTCGAGTTCAAATTTATTGAAATAACTGCTTACTGAAAACCGTCCAGTTACAACGCCTTTTCTTTCTATTTAACATGGTAAATATTGCGGTTTTTTCCTTACCAAAGAATATATATTTTTTTTTTTATTGTGTCGAAAAAAGTACACAATATTTATCACGATGAAAAGAGATAAAAACCCGTAACAGACGGTGTTCAGTAATATATATAGTAGGTTGGCGATCGTAGTTGAGGGCGACCTGAAGGCTCCTTTTTCAATAGATACTATACCGAGGTGTAGGAGAGGGCGCTATTCCTTTCCCTGGATTGCTTGACTTTACCCTTGATACGTACGTTATATTGCTGAGTGTCAAGCAAGGAGGCATCAAGTACCATTTTTCAAGTCTTTGGTATGACGCAACATGGGATTGAACCCAGCTCTCCCGGACCATTGGCAAACACTCTACCAATGAGCGGGTTAGTTATACATATATATATATATATATATATATATATATATATATATATATATATATATATATATATATATATATATATATATATATATATATATATATATATATATATATATATATATATATATATTCAGTCCAGTTAAACGGGAGTCGGAAATAATCCGTCAGGGCAAAAACAATCATTTAACTCTGAACATTTAAATTTTCCTGGTGAAGACGTCAATGTAACTGACATTACAGAGCAATAATTCCTTTAAGAAAAACAAAAACCGGTCACATTAGGATTATAAATTTATTTCTATTCTCAAACTAATAGGTCGCTAATTCCATTTCTTATAGCAATAACTATTATACCATGAACACCTGAGATTGCAAAGGTAATTTAATGTTATTGTTATTGTAAATCGAAAAAAAAAAATTATGACACTCTGATATATATATATATATATATATATACATATATATATATATATATATGTGTGTGTGTGTGTGTGTGTGTGTGTGTGTGTGTTCCGTTGGGCAGCATTTCTTCATTAAAACATATTTGGTGAAATAGTATAGGTGTCTTTTGTCTACATATTTTTATTTTGATCCATTTAAGTCACCGTATGGATGTTATAATATCCAGCCGGAATTGGCTAATAAATTTTCCACAGTTAATTCGCTCCTAAGTATTTTCAGACCCATCGTAGGCCATCATCATAGGGTAGGTGTACTGCAAAATCAGTTGTATTGTTCTTGTAATGGTCCTAGTGCTTTTGCAATATACATCCCCACTGGTGATAGGTCCGAAAGTATATGGGAACGAATTAACTATGGAAAATTCATTAGTCAATTCCGGCCGGATATTATAACGGATCAAAAATATGTTGACAAAAGACGTTTATACAATTCAACCAAATATGTCTCAATATATATATATATATATATATATATATATATGACAAAAAAAGCAGAAAAAGTGAACCATATTTTATTGTTGTCACAAATTTTTATGAAGGTTCAATGGGTTAGACAAACATAGGAAGTGATTATTTTCCTTAATTTTTGCTGTCGAAATTACCTTCTGATGCAGTGTTTTTTCTCTTCTCTTCTCTTCGGTTTTTTTTATATATTTTTTGATTTTCTAATATATTTTTAGGCAAGCGTCAATTGATGAATGATATACCGAGCTGCAAAAGTTCACTATCATTGTATGCTACAATTTGAAATTTTTCAAACTCAGACAACTGCTGAGATGCCATTAGCAATGGGCTTATCACAAATTTAGATATTAAACCAAGGAAATGAACATTCGAAGAAATTTCCTACGTTTTTATATTCCTGGGTGACTTTTTTTTTTTTAGAAAATTATAACTTTTTCCCATCACTAAGGAAACGTGTCGACGTTATTAAAGTTTTATAAAAATTCGTTGCTATAACAAAAATAGATAATTTTTTTCCCTAACCGTTTTTGTCCTGTACTTTATATATATATATATATATATATATATATATATATATATATATATATATATATATATATATATATATATATATAAACAGATCTTAAAAAGAGACTCTTTGTTTCGTTTCAGTCTCATCAGTTTTTTTTATCATAAAATTAATATTTGAGATATATAAAATTTATGTATGTTGGATTTCGACAAACTATAATCAACCAAATTAAATATATACATTTATTAAAAACTGAATATTTGTTAAAAGTATAAATTTGTTATATATATGAATTCTTTAAATACATAGATATGTTAAATATTAAAATTTTATTTTCTATACTTATTTGTTAAATATATCAATTTATTAAATATATAAACTTCTTGAAATTGTTTTTGCCTCTTCGTTAGATTTAAATAAAAATATCGATTCGGCGTTTAATGACCCAAAATGGGTTGATACGCCGTAAATCAACCAACCAACCAACCAACCAACTAATATTTGAGGAAGTCAGGACTTGGATAGTGGTCAGTAGAAATGCAAAGAAAAATAACTTTTTTTCCTTTAACCTTCCCTCTTCTTTATATATATATATATATATATATATATATATATATATATATATATATATATATATATACTGTATATAACAGGTTTATGGTTTCTACTAGCTCACATGGGGAGTTAATCTTATTTACCAACCCCTCCGCTCGGGCAGAATATGACACAAGGTTAATTTCTGAAGCGGAGTTTAACAGGTTTGAATTCAGAGTTTTCCTTCTCCTAGACTTGTTGTCTCACAAAGGCTGAAGAACCTCGTCTGCCCTACTATTTACCCATAGCTGGAGGGAGAATAAATTGGATTCATACCTTTCCCAAGGGTATTAGTGCTATGTGAAATGCAATCAGTCTCGTCCAGGATTTGAACTCGTGTCGCTGTGTCCCTTTCCTCCGACGATAACCATTACACATGGAGAGTTAATGGCGGATCAAATGTTGCAGTATTGTTAAATAGCGCTCAGTATCAATGATAGAGCGTTTACATATATATATATATATATATATATATATATATATATATATATATATATCGTGCCGCTAGCACGGATATCCATGACCCTCTCTCGCCACTTCTCCCTATCATTCATCGCCTCTGGTAGGTCTTCAGGCTACATCCCGTATCCTCACATAGCTGCTGTATGTATGTTCGAGCTGGTCGTCCTGCTTTTGCTCGGCCATATGCGGGGGTCCATAAGAGAACATCACTTATTAGCTCGTCCCCTGCTTCTCCAGTAGTGTCCTGCATGTCTGGTTCATCTAACTTTGATAGTTTTCCTGATGGGTGGTAGGTGGCCGTATAGCTGCTGCTTTGTGGGGTGTTGCCTCCAGGATTTGTTCAATATTGCTCGCAACATTCTTGTCTAGTTGCCGTCAAGTTTTTCTCCATCCGTTTAGTTAGCGTCCAAGTAGTGCATCCATATAGCAGTATATATATATATATATATATATGTGTGTGTGTGTGTGTGTGTGTGAAAACAACTGATTTACATACGAAAAAACAGTTAATTTTTTTTCAAAAAATTAGCTTGGGAAGCTATAATTTTTGTCAATATCGACTAATCATCGCTTACTCGCTAGTTTTAAATCTTCTATGAAATTTCTAGATGACAATATTTGATTTGCCGCGAAAAATTTGAAATATCAAAACCGAAAATGATTTAAGAAATCTTTTCCCACCTCGATTGTTAGAAATACATTTTTAGACAACTAGAATTATTCATCATCATCATCATGTCGCGCCGTCGCTTATTGTGACGCTTATTATTTTTGTTGTTTCGATGGTAGCTAATATTATTGCTGTTGTGGTGGTTATTATAATTTTTTTGTGGTTATTATTGTCGTTACCAGGCCATTGGCATAATGGTTTCAGTGGTGCCAGAAACCGGGGTTCAATCCCAGGTCGAGTTATACCAAAAACTCAAAAAATGGTACTTGATGGTGCCTTGCTTAACAGTCAGCATTGTAAGGATAAAGTTGAGCAGTCAAGGGGTAAGAGTAGCACCCTTCCCCTACACATCGGTGTAGTAGCTATTGAAAAGCAACCTTCGGGTAACCCTCGACTATGGTCGGCAAACTTTACTTTCTTCTTCTTGTGGTGGGGGTTATTATTGTTGTTGTTGTTGTTAGTTTTGTTGTTGTGGTGTTTATTATTGTTGTTGTTGTAGTAATGGTTATTTTTGTTGTTGTTTTGGTTTATATCATTGTTGTTGAGGTGATTATTATCTCATTGCTTTTTTTGTTGTAGTATTTATTAGCGTTATTGTTGGTGTGGTGTTGGTTCTTATTATTATTGTTGTTGTGGTGATCATTATTGTTGTTTTTGTGGTGGTGTTTATTTTTGTTGCTGTGGTGGTGGTTGTTGTTGTTGTGATGGTGATGATTGTTGTTTTGTGGTGTTGTTTTTTTATTGTTGTTGCTTCCTCATTTCACGGTTTTTGTGCAGACATTTTTCCAAAACGATCATCTCTCAACAAAATAAGCAGATGTCGCTTTACTCGAGGAATTTCCTCAAGGGGGCGCATGTTTCTTTGAAAGTGATCGTTTGTAGATCCCTTTTCTTCGAATTACCTTACCCTCCACCACCATCACCATCACCATCTGAGCAATGACGGCGTTAAGTGCGATTTTGATAATACCCAGAATAATTCCTTTTTTTTTTTGCATTACATATTCACCGGATTGTGATCTCATGATACGAATATTTCATTTCCTTCTCCGTCTCCTCTTATTATTAGACAATCTTCTGGAATCGTAACACGAATAAAACGTTTAGGCTATGGGCCAAAGGCTTAAAAACGGCTTAGTTTTTGAGTTCTGGGGACATTTTATTCATATGAGAAAAATTCAACTGTTTCTAGAAGTATTTTTCGTGCTAATTTCAAATCTGAAGATATCTCCGTTGTAAGTTTGATCTTTTATTTCTTCTGTTTTGTCAGTTGGTTGCCAGAAACATTCATTGTTAGCCATATACCTCCCCACATACAATATATATATATATATATATATATATATATATATATACAGAGAGAGAGAGAGCGCGTGAGAGAGAGAGAGAGCAAGCGAGAGAGAGAGAGAGAGAGAGAGAGAGAAAGAGAGAGAAAGAATTGATAACTAGGTAATCCAAGCAGACGGAGATTTATTGTGAAACAAAGTCGACACTATAGCATTTCGGTTCAAATGAACCATCATCGGGTATTTGAGGGATGATACTAGTAATTTTAAATCTACGATGGATGTTTAAAATGTATATATATATATATATATATATATATATATATATATATTTGTGTGTGTGTGTGTGTGTGTGTTGTACTCCCTACTTAATGGACTCACCCTCCTCCATAAATACACATCGAGAGCGTTAGATGGAGGTAACCAGACCCGCGTGACACAATTACGTGTGATATCATTTGAGTCGTGGACGGATAGTCACTACCCATCTGGACTCTCAGCTTCCTATCAACTAACTACTATTTAACCATGTTCACTTGTATCTTGTTTCTGTTACTTGAATATATACGTTTTTCTATCAAACCTTTTTCTGTTTCTCATGTCTTTCTTTTGTCAGCATCACAATAGTTAGTATGAGTGTTTATTTACCTATCTCTCCATACAAATAGGATCCGACACGAGATCAATTTTAAAGCGGAGTTTAACGGGTTCAATTCAGGGTTTCCTTCTCCTAGACTAGTTGCCATACCAAGGCTAAAGAACCCAGTCTATTTTACCCATAGCTGGAGTGAGAATAGTTTGCTTCATAACTTTCCCAGGAATTGGTGCTTAGTGAAATGCTGACAGCCTCGTCCAGGATTTGATCTCGGAAGGCCGTGTCTATTTCCAATGACGATATTCATTATACAACGAGCGCCTCTACTTGTGTCTGTGTATGTTTGACCAACAACAAAAGGTAAATATCGAAAACTCTCGCCGTAGGTTTGAAAGACCGGCACACATGAGACTTTGTATCTTTGAAAAGTGGCAGTTAGCGGGAAAGCAACAATCATCATGGCCGGCTGCTAGCATGGATTTCCCTGACTCTCTCTCGCCACTTGTCTCAATCGACTATCGCTGCCTGCAGGCCTTCCAGGCTACATCCTGTATCGGCACGGAGCGACGGTATATAGGTTCTAGCTGGTCGTCTAACCTTTGTTCCCCATGTTAATGGGGTCCACAGGAGTACATCGCTTATGAGTTCGTCCTTCTCCAGCAGTGTCCCTTATGTCTGGTTCGTCTAACTTGGATAGTTTTTTTGTGGTGGCCATACAGCTGTTGTTTTTTGGGGGGTATTGCCTTCAGGACTTGTTCAGTACAGCTCGTAGCAGTTTTGTGTAATTGCTGTCAAGATTTTTCTCCATACGCTTTGTTGGCGTCCACGTGATGTATCCATATAGCAGTATTGATACGACCGCTACTTGGAAAATAATGCGTTTTATTTTATCTGACTTCCATATGACCGATAGCTTATCAATTGCTATCCATGCCTTTGCTGGTCGCGTGTTGATGTCATTTTCGGTTGATGAGACACTACTTCCTTGGTAGGTGTACTTGTCCACTAGTTTCAGAGGACTACCATTTAGTGTGGAGATGTCGCCTCTTTTAATCGAGTTAAATTTCAGGGCTAAGTAATACTGGCCCCTCATTAGAAGTAGGCTACAATTTATCAAAGAATATATCTTTTCCTTGATCGAGGAAATCGGACAGATAGATAATTATAGGAAAAAGAATAAGGTGTATACAACAGATGAGACAGTGTTGGATATGCGATAAAAACAAAGCACACGCACACGCACACACAAATTAAGATGAAATAATAGTTGAATTAATTAAAATGAATAATGGTTAACGCTCCGTGGGGTCGCTATCCATTTTAGTTGTTTTGTCATTGGCTTAATGAGTAGAGTGTTTGCCAATGGTCCAGGAGACCGGAGTTCAATACCAGGTCGAGTAATACCAAAGACTCAAAAAATGGTTCTTGATGCCGACTTGCATAACACTCAGCATTATAAGGTAAAGATCAAGGGTAAAGTGGAGCAATCCAGGGACTGGAGTAGCGCTTTCCCTTACATCTCAGTGTAGTAGCTATTGAAAAGGGAGCCCTCGGGTCATCCTCGACTATGGTAGCCAACTTTACTACTTTTATTTTAATATATCTAGAAAAGCTGTTCTCGAACCTTTCTCCATAATTTATCTTCCTTGGTTTCCTCATGTTACGTGATTGTTAGCTACCACAACAAAACATTAACACCAAATTGATATGCACAAAAATGATAACTGAAATGATAACTGAACTTTAAGGCATAACAGCAATTCACATATTGTTCCACAGATTACCAAAGGGAGATAACCAACTTACTGTATATCATCATCATCATCATAATGATCAGTCATCATCATGATCCTCAATCATCATGATCCATCATCATCAAACATAAACCATCATCAATCATCTATATCATCATCATCATCATCATCATGATCAAGCATGATCAATCGTCATGATCAACTCTCATCGACATCATCAATCGTCATCTATATCTTCATCATAAATCATAATGTTCAATCATCATGATCAATTATCATCAATATCATTATCATCATCATCATAACAGTCAATCATCATAATCAATCATCAGTCATCATCTATATCATCAAATATGATCAATCATCATAAATCATCATTATCAATCATCATCAACATCATTAATTACAATCTATATCCTCATTATCACCATCAATCATCATAATCAATCATCATTATCAATCATCATCAACATCATCAATTATAATCTATATCATCATTATCACCATCAATCATCATAATCAATCATCCGGATCAATCATCCGGATCAATCATCATCGACATCATCAATTATGATTTATATCATCATCATCATCACCATCAATCCTCATAATCAATCATCCGGATCAATCATCATCAACATCATCAATTATAATCTATATCATCATTATTACCATCAATCATCATAATCCATCATCATGATCAATTATCATCAACATCATCAATTATGATCCATATCATCATCATCATGCTCATCCATCATGATCAATCATTATGATTATCAACATCATCATCTATATCATCATCGTCATCATGATGATCAAACACTGATCAATCATCAATCAATATCTATATAATCAATTATGATCAATAATCACGATCAGTCATCATCGACATCATCAGTTATCATCTATATCATCATCATCGTCCTCAGTCATCATGTTCAATCATCATCTCTATGGTCATCTGTATCATCGTCATCATCATCATCATCGTCATCATCATCAATCGTTTTGTGGTTCTAAAACTCTTAAATGATGATCTGAAGGAGCTCTGTATGTAGGTGTGTCAAGACATCATAGAGCGTCTTCAAACTGAACCAGACTTGCTTCTTGGCTTCCGCCCGACCTCCCACTCCTCTAAAACTCTCATTATAAAAAAAGACCTTGTGTCAAATCTTGTCTGGTGGGAGGCAGCGATAAATATTCAAACTTGCTTCGTAGAATCATCACGGGTGATGAGACATGGATTTATGAGTACGACCCGAGAGCAAAACGTCAGAGCAATCAGTGGAAGTCTTCAACGATGCCAAGGCCGATAAAAGCAAGACAGTCCAAGTCAAAAGTCAAAGACAGTTTGATCACGTTCTTCAATATGAGGGGCATCGTCCATTGTAAGTTCTTGCCTCATGCATGGCCCGACGACAAAAAGATCCTGCTGCGAATGCCTCGCTCAAAGAACGAGAAGAGAACGAGAGTTGTGCCAGGATAAATCCTGGTTGCTTCAGCGCGACAATGCTTACAACGCACTGACCTTGTAGCAATTCCTGGCTGAGAGCAATGTCACCGTACGGGAACAACCCCCCTATTCATTTGACCTTGCTCTGTCGGACTTTTTTTCTTTTCCCCAAGCTTAAGAGGATCAAGGGGGATCCGTTTTGATGGCATGGAAGCCATCAAGAGGGTCGTAACGACGGAGCTAATGGGCATCTCAGAAAAATACACAAGCAGTGCATAGAGGTATGGCAGAGAAGGATAGGAAAGTACATTAGGAGGATAATAACAAAGTAGTTTGTTGATTGAAATTGAAATAAATTATTTGCGACGCCAGTCCCGCTACTTTTCAGACACACCTCGTACCACGTAAGAATCGAACTCATGACACTTGGTTAGCCCGTAAACAACACGAGGCCACCTGATCCAAATGAGAAGTGTCGTACAGAGACACTTTAATGAGAACCAGAGCGCACAGACACTACATTCTCATCTTACGAAAAATACAAATCTATATTTATATCTCTGCCTCGACAGGGATGTAGCACAAGGTCAATTTTTAGTGGGGTGAGCTGCTTTGAATTTATTTTCTTTCCTTCCACAAGACTGATTGCCTTACTAAGGTTAAATAACTAAAATTGCTGTTCTATTGCATATCAACCATTGTAGGTTATTTAATGATAAATCCTCTTTATACATATATATTAAATATATATGGTTTTGTTTGGTTTGGTTTTATGGCATATCAACCATTGCAGGTTATTTAATGTCGAATCTTTTTTATATATATATGTCTAATATATATGATTTGGATCCGTTTGTTTTTATGGCATATCAACCGTTGTAGGTCATTTAATGCTAAATCCTTTTTATACATACGTGGGACATTCAATAAGTTTCCCGACTTTTTTTGTGTAGGCATTTAGAATTGTCGTAGACTCTTGAAAATTCACTATGTTATTACTATACATCTTATGAGATGATTGACTAATTTTTATGATTTCAGGCTTAAATGAACAGCTACAGCAGCAATTGGAATACACCCTACTAAATCCTGATTGTCACAGCTGGTGAAATTCAAAAATGCAATCTGGACGTGAGGATACTTTAGAAGAACAATATGCAATAAAATTCTGTTTTAAACTAAGAAAAAATGCCACGGAAACGTATGAAATGCTTCAGACTGCTTTTGGAGTATCTTGCATGAATCGAGCATCAGTTTTTGAGTGGCATAAGAGATTCAAGGAAGGCAGAGAGTCTGTGGGGGATGATGAGAGGTGTTGGAGGAATAAGGAAGTCAGAACACCTGAGTTGATTGGACAAAGGGTTATGGTTAGGGTTACTATGTTGAGGTTTTAAGGGAGTTCAGGAAGAGATTCCTTGGGAAGAGGCCAGCACTCTTCAAATCGGGTCAGTGGCATTTCCACCAGGACAATGCACCAGTCCACAACTCTATCCTTGTCACAGACTATTTGACCAAGATGGGAATCAAGACAGTTCCTGAGCCTCCCTATAGTCCAGACCTTGCTCCCTGTGACTTTTGGTTATTCCCTAAGCTCAGAGGATGTCGTTATGAGACAATTGAGGAGATGAAAGAGGCTGTGACGAAGGTCATTGAGACGCGCACACAAGAGGACTTCCATGAGGCCTTCCAGAAGTTGTTGGAACGATACAACAAGTTCATTGCAGCCGGAGGAGATTACTTGGGAACTAGAGTTTCATGTGTGTACTATCAATAAAAGTGCCCATACGAAAAAAGTCTGAAAACTTATTTAATGATCCTCGTATATATTAAATATATATGATTTGGTTGGGTTTGGTTTTATGGTATATCGACCAATGTTGGTTGTTTAATGCCAAATCCTCTTTATATATATATATTAGATCTATATAATTTAGTTTGTTTTGGTTTTATGGCATATAAACCATTGTAGGTCATTTAATGCTAAATCCTCTTTGGGTGTGTCCTCGTGGTGTAATGGTTAAAGCGATGGACTGCGGAATCGTAGTGAGTGAGTGAGTTCGCACTCCAGTCGCGCAATTACGTTCACTTTCGGGCAAATACCCTTGGGAAAGGTATGAACCCACTTATCCCCCCAACTATGGGTTAGATAGTACCACTACTGTTCTCCGAAGAGAATAGGTTTGGCATTAAATAACCTACAAAGGTTGATATGCCATTAAACAAAGAAACCAAACTGAACCAAACCTAAATCCTCTTTATACAAATATATTAAATATATATGATCTTGTTTGGTTTGGTTTTATGGCATATCAACCATTGTAGGCTATTTAATGCCAAATCCTCTTTATACATATATTAAATATATATTATTTGGTTTGGTTAAGTTTGGTTTTATGGTATATCGACCATTGTAGGTCATTTAATGCCAAATCCTTTTTATACATATATATTAAATATATGATTTCTAAACCCATTTTGTAGGAAACATTTTTAAACGAGCGTAAACTCATGTAAACATTTTTTAAAATCAAGCCATATCAAATAACTAAGATATTCCTCAAACTGAAAGAAAGTACCATGTGTAAGAAGTTGGGCATCATTTGTTCAACTCTACAAAGACAACTTATTTATCACTTGTTTACTCAGATCTCTTGCCCAGTTGACTGGGGGCTGTGGAATATACCGACTGCTTCTCTGCAGAAGGGTAAGTCTCCATTCCAACGAGTGACCAGGATATGATGGTGAGGTTCCAGTAATGCTGGAGCGTTGGGGAATGCGGACTACTCCTTCATTGCCATCGCTCCCAAGTCTACTCTGGCCGGTTGTGGTAGCACCTAACGGGGTCCTATCTATGGGTAAAAAAAGAACTAAACTGCACACTTATGCTAGGCTGAATTGCTTGAAATGGAACTGTTTTTGTGCTGAATTGAATTGTTTGGGGTGGAACTGTTTTGAAATTTAACTGAATGTGAGCAAGAGCTATACTTGTACTAAACTGAATTGTTTGAATTAGAACTGTTAAACTAAACTGAATAGCTTGAAATAGAAATGTTTTGGACACTTAAAATGTGTACTTAGGTTAAACTGAATTGTTTGAAATAGAACTGTTTATTTGTATTATAATGGATTTGGCATTAAATAACCTACAAAGGTTAATATGCCATAAAACCCAAACAAACAAACTCAGAACTGCTATCTCTCAAAACGACACAGAAATGTCTTTTTGGGTCAGGGAGATTATAAAAAAACAACTGAATGACACATTTTTTTCGCTTCGGAGCCGAGTGGAGTTCAGAAGAAATAACAGCTGGTTGAGCATCGAACTGTATCCTTTGCTTGAAGATTGCAAATACGATTCCAAAATTAAAATTAAAAAAAACTTAATAGTCTTAAGTCGTCTAAATTTCTTTGATGAATCATCATCATCGTCATCATAAAGACCATCATCATCATCATCAGCAGCAGCAGCACCACCACCATCATCATCATCATCATCAACACCACAATCATAATCATCACCACCATCACCTCAATCCCTACCGCCATCATAATCATCAACAACACCACTATTATCATCATCATCACCAACCCTACGGTTATCGTTATCACCACCACCAGCTCTATCATCATCATCATCATAATGATAATCATCACCACTGTCACCTCCATCCCTTCCACTGTCATCATCACCTCCACCATCATCATCTCCACCACTACCGTCATCGTCATCTCCACCACCACTATCATCACCATCGTCATCATCACCACTATCATAATCATCACCGTCAATACCTCCATGACTAACACTGTCATCGTCACTGCCACCACCGTTATCATCATCATCAACACCTCCACCATCATCATTATCATCACTATCATCATTACCACCATCACCACCACCACCATATCATCACCGTCATCACCTCCATCACTACCATTGTCATCGTCACTGCCACCACCGTTATCATCATCATGACCATAATCATCACCATCATCATCATCATCATCCATTACTGTCACCGGCCCAACCACCACCACCACCATCATCATCATCGACATCGTCACCACCACCTCCATCATCATCATAAACACCACCGTCATCATCTCCATGATTACCACTGTCATCGTCACTGCTACCACCGTCATCATCATCAACACCTCCACCACCACCACCACCATCATCATCATTTCTACCATCATCACCACCACCACCATCATAATAATCACTGTTATCACCTCCATGACTACCACTATCATCGTCACTGCCACCAGCGTTATCATTATCAACGCCTTCACCATCATCATCATCACATCCACAACTGTCACTGGCCCATCACCATCATCATCGTCATCGTCATCGTCAGCCCCCATCACCATCATAAACACCATCATGATCATCGTCATCGTCACCACCATCACCATCATAAACTTCCCCGTCATCATCTCCATGATTACCACTGTCATCGTCTCTACCAACACCGTCATCATTAACCTCAGCACCATTATCATTACCACCGTCAGCACCACCAACGCCACCATCATCATCATAACCACCACTGTTAAGGGTGGGATTTTAACGTAAGACGATCATAAATTTATCCTTCTAACTTTTTGCTGCAACATTAAACTTACGTTCATATCACAACAGTGATGCTATTTAAGCCTTAGCTGGAAGGATAAGGGGGTTCATGCCTTTGCCGAGGATATTTGTCCGAAAGTGAACGTATTAGCACGACTGGAGTTCTAACTCACTTTCTACGATTCCGCAGTCCATCGCTTTAACCATTACACCACGAGGACACCCCTGCTGAAATTGTTAGTTCCTTGAAACCATATAATTGAGTGCAAACAAATGATTATTATTGATAAATATAAACTGCGATTTAAAAACAATAAATTCAATGGAATGTTAAGAATATAGATGATGGCTCACACTTGGGTTGGTTTATCTAACGGTATACAAACCCCTTACGGGCTAATAAATGGCTGATTTTAATTCATTTGTGAATGTTTGATTATAATCATAACCATCTAATGGAATTAAATGGTTTCAAGTATTTTTATCTAGTACTTATTTATAGGCAATTAAATGGTTTCAAGTATTTTTTTATCTACTACTTATTTATAGGCAATTAAATGGTTTCAAGTATTTTTCATCTAGTACATATTTATAGGCACTTAAATGGTTTCAAGCATTTTTATGAAGTACTTATTTATAGGGAATTAAATGGTTTCAAGTATTTTCATCTATTAGTTATTTATAGGCAATTAAATGGTTTCAAGTATTTTTTATCTAGTACTTATCTATAGGCAATTAAATGGTTTCAAGTATTTTTATCTTGTACTTATTTATAGGCAATTAAATGGTTTCAAGTATTTTTTATCTAGTACTTATTTATAGGCAATTAAATGGTTTCAAGTATTTTTTATCTAGTACTTATTTATAGGCAATTAAATGGTTTCAAGTATTTTTTATCTATTACTTATTTATAGGCAATTAAATGGTTTCAAGTATTTTTTATCTAGTACTTATTTATAGGGAATTAAATAGTTTCAAGTATTTTTATCTAGTACTTATTTATAGGGAATTAAATGGTTTCAAATAGTTTTATCTAGTACTTATTTATAGGCAATTAAATGGTTTCAAGTATTTTTATCTAGTACTTATTTATAGGGAATTAAATGGTTTCAAGTAGTTTTATCTAGTACTTATTTATAGGCAATTATATGGTTTCAAGTATTTTTATCTATTACTTATTTATAGGCAATTAAATGGTTTCAAGTATTTTTATCTAGTACTTATTTATAGGGAATTAAATGGTTTCAAGTATTTTTATCTAGTACTTATTTATAGGGAATTAAATGGTTTTAAGTATTTTTATCTAGTACTTATTTATAGGCAATTAAATGGTTTCAAGTATTTTTTATCTATTACTTATTTATAGGCAATTAAATGGTTTCAAGTATTTTTCATCTAGTACATATTTATAGGCACTTAAATGGTTTCAAGTATTTTTATGAAGTACTTATTTATAGGGAATTAAATGGTTTCAAGTATTTTCATCTAGTAGTTATTTATAGGCAATTAAATGGTTTCAAGTATTTTTATCTAGTACTTATTTATAGGCAATTAAATGGTTTCAAGTATTTTTATCTAGTACTTATTTATAGGCAATTAAATGGTTTCAAGTATTTTCATCTAGTACTTATTTATAGGCAATTAAATGGTTTCAAGTATTTTTATCTAGTACTTATTTATAGGCAATTAAATGGTTTCAAGTATTTTTTTATCTAGTACTTATTTATAGGCAATTAAATGGTTTCAAGTATTTTTATCTAGTACTTATTTATAGGCAATTAAATGGTTTCAAGTATTTTTATCTTGTACTTATTTATAGGCAATTATATGGTTTCAAGTATTTTTATCTATTACTTATTTATAGGGAATTAAATGGTTTCAAGTATTTTTATCTAGTACTTATTTATAGGCAATTATATGGTTTCATTTTTTTTCTAGTACTTATTTATAGGCAATTATATAGTTTCAAGTATTTTTATCGATTATTTCTACGCAATTAAATGGTTTTAATTATTCTTTTCGTACTTATTTGTATTTATAAATGAATATTTATACGCAATTATGTGGTTTCAAGTCTTCCAATCTAATATTTTATTTGTTGGTTGGTGTTTTTATCGCATATCAACCCTTGTCGGCTAATAAATATCAAATCCTATATATATATATATATACTATTTTTAGTGAATAATCTGTCGGTAAGTTTATCTTTTAACCAGTTGATCGAGCTCATTTGTTTGCACATAGTTAAAATGGTTCAAGTATTGATATTTAACATAAGTAATTCTATTTATCAAGTATTCATATGTAATATGGATAATTAGCACACAATTGTATGGTTTCAAATAACTAATGATAATCCTTAGTAAATGATTGATCAATTCTATTTGACCCATAGATGGGACCCTGACAGTTACTACCGATCAGGGTCAGGGTCGGTTTTGGAGTAATAGTAATGAAGGAGTACTTCACATTCCCTAAAGCGTCTGGATAGGAGCCTCACCATCAGATGCAATTTAGAGTCGAACAGGACGGTATCTTATACTAATTATTTATAATCAGTTATATAGTTACTATAATCCTATCAAATGTTAATTAATCCACAATCATGTTGTTTCCTACTAAGTATTCCTATCAAATATTAAGGACTTAGATGCAATTTATACACAATTATGTGGTTTCAAGTCTTATTTTTATCTAGTACTTATTCCGATCTAATAGTAAAATTTTTATCTAGTACTTATTTTTATCTAGTACTTATTCCTATCTAATAGGAAGTGTTCCTTAGAAACCATATTTTTTTACCACTGCTTTACTGGTGTAGAGATTGCACTCAAACGGCAGAAGGTAAAAGGGTTAAAAATGTAAAGAATTTAAGTAAGGATCCATTTTAGTTGATACTTACATTATAAACCGAAACCCAGACTAAAAATTTGAAAAGTTTTAGAATCTTCAAAAATATACCAAAATTATATCCCGTGGCGCTTCTGGCAAATGCACCCGTCCAAGCTGAAACCCTACTGCATAGTCTGGAATGGGGCGCCGCAGGCATTGGCCTCCATGTTAATACACACAAAACGGAATACATGAGCTTTAATCAAACGGGCGACATTTCCACACTAAACGGTAGCTCTCTGAAACTAGTTGACATGTTCACCTACCTAGGAAGCAGTGTCTCGTCAACCGGGACTAACATCGACACGCGACTAACAAAGGCATGGACAGCTATCGATAACCTATGGGTCATATGGAAGTCAGACCTGGCCGATAAAATGAAACGCAGTTTCTTCCAAGCAGCGGTCAAGTCGATATTGCTATATGGATGCACTACATGGACGTTAACTAAACGGCTGGAGAAAAAGCTTGACGGCAACTACACAAGAATGCTGCGAGCAATATCGAACAAGTCCTGGTGGCAACAACCCACAAAGCAGCAGCTATACTGCCGCCTACCACCCATCACGAAAACTATCAAAGTTAGACGAACCAGACATGCAGGACACAGCTAGAGAAGCAGGGACGAGCTCATAAGTGGTGTTTTCCTATGGACCCCCTCACATGGCCGATCAAAAGCAGGGCGACCAGCTCGAACCAACATAGAGCAGCTCTGTGCTGATACGGGATGTAGCTCTTAGGAACTGCTAGAAGCGATGAACGATAGGGTAGAGTGGCGAGAGAGGGTCAAAGATATCCGTGTTGGTGGCACGACAAGATGTTGATGATATCCCGATGCCCCACTAGTAACGACCGAGAAGATGGTAGCTGTAGCTTTAGGCGTCCAAGAGTTTTATGATGGACAAAAAAAAAAAAAAAAAGATCAAGTGAATTCTTATTTTAAGATCCTTATATCTATCTTATTTTTGTCCCTTTTCATCGTAACTTTCAGGTTGTTTTATATTCTATTCTCTGATCGTTAAGCAAGCAGTATGAATTAGAAAACAGTACTATCTAGCTTTACGCCATTTCCACCAACATTAAATTACTGTGGGGGTTACGTCCCTTGCCAGCTGAACAGTACTGCTATTTGGGGATTAGTGACACAAAAAGTAATTACCTCCCGTGTTTGCTAAATACAACTGCTAATAGCTATAAGGTCGCATTATCACAGAAAAATAAAACGAGAGCCCACTGAAGTCAAATACCTTTTCTACCTCGAAAATAGATTGAAAACGACCTGCTTCCTGTCCGCATAGGCAGAGGCCTTGCGCCCCCAACAACCTCGTGTCGCTTTGAAAATGGTAGCATTTCTTAAGTCTACATTCAAACTCCTATGTTTGCTTACACCTACGTCGATCAAGAACTCAATAACTTACTAAAGACTCTTTCAATCACACCAAGATATTTCTCTACATATACTCTTTAAATACTGTTTAAGTATTTCATATCATTTTTGTATCCACTCAGGTAAATTTACTCAGGCAATGAAAAGGTTATCAGTTCATCTTGAATTGTCCTTGCATTATTCTGCTTCAAATATTATTAAATCATATTACATTTCTTCTACTATAAGTGTCCGAATTGTTATCTTTCATTCTATTTGATGTTAACAGGTGTTTTGGTAATTGTCTTTATTGGGAATGCTTTTTGAGATGAGGCTTCTTAATCTGGTTATTAATTTTTATTGCAGACTTTTGTCCTCATCTTGGTAGGTTTATTTTCTTTTTTTTTTTCACTGTGTTTCGGCCAAATTTTACTTCTGGCCGTCTTCAGGTGATTAACCGCGACTTCGAATAGGAATGCTGAGTTTTGTAATCGTATCCAACCGATATGGAAGGCAGTAATTACTGGGGATACGGTTACCAGACTCAGCATTCCTATCCGAAGTCGCGGTTAATCACCTGGAGACGGCCAGAGGTAAAATTTGGCCGAAACGTTGCGAAAAAAAAAAACCCTACCAAGATGAGGACAAAAGTCCGCAATAAAAATTAATACTCAGGTGTTTTGGTACCCAAATACGACCAGCCCAGTCGGTTGGGGCTGTAGAATATACCGAATACATCTCTGCAGAGGGGTAAGACTCCTAACAATTGTCCTGGATATGACACTAAAGAATCTGGTGGTGAGGCTCCTTTAATGCTGGAGTTTCGGGGAATACAAAGTACCTCTTAACTGCAATTGCTCCCAGAACCGCTCTGACCCTGTGTGGTAGCACCTGAAAGGGTCCTATCTATAGGTTAAATTTAAACTGAATGCAAGCAAATGACTTATGCTAAATTGAATTGTTTGAAATAGAACAGTTTGATCATTTAACTGTGTGCAGACAAATGGCTGATGTTTAATTGAATTGTTAGTGATGACTATAAATACTTGAAACCATTTAACTTTGTTGAATTATATTTACAAATATATATCTAATATATATATATATATATATATATATATATATATACGAGTATGTGTATAAAGATGATTTGGCATTAAATAACCTAGATTGGTTGATATGCCATAAAACCAAACCCAACCAAACCAAATCATATATATTTAATATATATGTATAAAGAGGATTTAGCATTAAATAACCTACATTGGTTGATATGCCATAGAACCAAACCAAACCAAACCATAAAAAAACCCGCTCCCATAACGAATATGACACTAAACTGAAATATGACACTGAACTACATTCTCTGGTGAGGTTCCAGTCTTGGAGCTCTAGGGAATGTGGTGTACCCCTTCATTGCCAATATTTCTAGGTCCACTCTGACCCGGAATAATTGTACCTCTTGGGGTCTCATATATGGGTCAAACAAATAGAACTGTTTAATTATTTAATTATGTGTAAACAAATGACTTAAACTCAGATCACTGGCTACATTTTCAACGGTGATAACCGTTGCATCAATTGCACCTCCTCCCATGTATCAATAACTTCGGCTGCCCTGTCGACTAGAACTGTAGAACACACTGAGTTTATCTCCACAAATGAGTAAGATCTTCCACTAAGGAGTTTCTTGGGTATGACACAAAAATACACCTGATATTGAGGCTCTAATCTAGAAGCAATGGAAAAAGTGATATACCCCATCATTGCCATTAATTCCAGAAACACTCTGATCATGATTGGTTGTACTTGTTAGGGTCAAATCTATGAGTCAAACAGAACTGTTCAATCATTTACTCAGGATTATCATAATTAGTTATTTGAAACCATACAGCATTGTGTAAATTATTCATTGGTCTTGTGGGTAGAGTGTTCGTTATTGGCGGGGTTCAATCCCAGGTCAAGTCATGCCAAAGACTCAAAAATGGTACCTGATGCTGCCTTACTTAGCACTCAGCATTATAAGGTACGGATCAAGAGAATAGAGTAGTGCCCTCTCCTACTCTTCCATGTAGTAGATAATGAAAAGGGAACCTTCAGGTCGCTCTCAACCTTACTTTTTACTTGATGAATAAAATTATTAATGTTAAATAACAATACTTAAAACCATTTACATGTGTGCAAACAAATGACTTATATTAAGTAGAATTATCAGTGTTAGATAGCAATACTTGAAACCATTTAACAATGTGCAAACAAATGAGCTCTAACAACTTGTTTTAAAATCTTTACCGACAAACTATTCGCTTATATATATATATATATATAGGATTTGGCATTAAATAATCCATAGGGGTTCATATGCCATAAAAATTGGTGAAATAGTCCATAAAATGTGACGACGTTTATGAAAAGTACGAAAAATGGCCCGAATGGGTAAATAGTCAAGGAAATGTGACAATATGATTTAAGAGTACGAGAAATGTCCCAAATGGGTGAAATAGTCCAGGGAATGTAACAATATGATTTAAGAGTACGAGAAATGGCCAAAATGAGTGAAATAGTCTAGGGAATGTGACAATATGATTTAAGAGTACGAGAAATGGCCAAAATGAGTGAAATAGTCTAGGGAATGTGACAATATGATTTAAGAGTACGAGAAATAAGCCAAAATGGGTGAAATAGTCTAGGGAATGTGACAATATGATTTAAGCGTACGAGAAATAAGCCAAAATGGGTGAAATAGTCCATGAAATGTGACGATGTTGTTTAAGTGTACGAGAAATGGCAAAAGGGGGTGAAAAAGTCGACGAAATGTGATGATATGATTTAAGAGTACGAGAAATGGCCAAAATGGGTGAAAAGCCCAGGAAATGTGACAATATGATTTAAGAGTACGAGAAATGGCCAAAATGTGTGAAATAGTCCAGGAATTTTGACAACGCGATGAAAGATTAGAAGAAATAGAAAAAGATGGTGAAAACTTTAGAAGAAATGAGACGATGGGATGAAAGAGTACGAGGAAAGGGAAAAGCCGGTGTAATCGTTCAGGAAATTTGATGACGTGATTGAGGAAAGAAAATGAAGTAAAAAAGCCCGATAATTGCGACGACGTTATTTATGGTCGAGTACGAGAAATGGGAAAAGGTGGTGTAATCGTTCGGGAAATTTGCCGAAGTCATTAAAGAGTACGAGAGATATGGAAAGGCGGTGAAATAGTCCTGGAAATGTGAAGATGTGATTGAAGAATAGGAAAAATGGGAAAAGTGGGTGTAAAAGTCCTGGAAATATGTGCCAGAAATGGAAAATTGCGGTAAAATGTAACGACGAGCTGGAAAAGTTGGAGAAATTGGAAAAGGGGGCGAAAACTTCAGATGAAATGTGACGATGTGATGAAAGACTACGAGAAATGCGAAAAGGTAGTAAAATTTTCCAATAGATGTGACGACCTGATGGACGAGTACGAGCAATGGAGTTGAACTGGGAATAGGAAAACGAGGTGAAATAGTCGAGGAATGTATTGACGTGATGAAGGGTATGAGAAATAGGGAAAGGATTTGAAATATTCTAGGTGTGACGAAGTAATTAAATAGTACGAAAAATGGGAAAAAATAGTCCATTAAACGTGTTGTCGCGATGGAAGAATACTAGAAATGGGAAAGGTGGTGAAATAGTTCCGGAAATTTGATGACATTAGTGAAGAGTACGAGAAACGATAAAGGGTGGTGTAATACTCCATCAGATAAACCGACGTGATTAAGAGGTACGAGAAATGGGAAAAGGCGGTGAAATAGTCGTCAAATTTCTTTGACTATTTCATCACCTTTTCCCATTTCTCGTACTGTTCTAGCGCGTCATCAGATTTAATGGGCTATTTATCTACAGAGTCCATTAAATGTGATGACGCGATAGAAGAATACAAAAAGCGGTGAAATAGTCGTCAAATTTCTTTGACTATTTCATCACCTTTTCCCATTTCTCGTACTGTTCCAGCGCGTCATCAGATTTAATGGGCTATTTATCTACAGAGTCCATTAAATGTGATGACACGATAGAAGAATACAAAAGGCGGTAAAATAGTCGTCAAATTTCTTTGACTATTTCATCACCTTTTCCCATTTCTCGTACTGTTCTAGCGCGTCATCAGATTTAATGGGCTATTTATCTACAGAGTCCATTAAATGTGATGACGCGATAGAAGAATACAAAAAGCGGTGAAATAGTCGTCAAATTTCTTTGACTATTTCATCACCTTTTCCCATTTCTCGTACTGTTCCAGCGCGTCATCAGATTTAATGGGCTATTTATCTACAGAGTCCATTAAATGTGATGACGCGATAGAAGAATACAAAAGGCGGTGAAATAGTCGTCAAATTTCTTTGACTATTTCATCACCTTTTCCCATTTCTCGTACTGTTCTAGCGCGTCATCAGATTTAATGGGCTATTTATCTACAGAGTCCATTAAATGTGATGACACGATAGAAGAATACAAAAGGCGGTGAAATAGTCGTCAAATTTCTTTGACTATTTCATCACCTTTTCCCATTTCTCGTACTGTTCTAGCGCGTCATCAGATTTAATGGGCTATTTATCTACAGAGTCCATTAAATGTGATGACACGATAGAAGAATACAAAAGGCGGTGAAATAGTCGTCAAATTTCTTTGACTATTTCATCACCTTTTCCCATTTCTCGTACTGTTTTAGCGCGTCATCAGATTTAATGGGCTATTTATCTACAGAGTCCATTAAATGTGATGACACGATAGAAGAATACAAAAGGCGGTGAAATAGTCCTGGAAAAGTAAAGATCTGATTAAAGAGTACAAGAAATGGGAAAATATGGTCAAAGAACGCAATAAATGTTGTCAAAGAACACAATAAATGTGGTCAAAGAACACAATAAATGTGGTCATAGAACACAATAAATGTGGTCAAAGAACACGATATAATTTGTCCACGGGATGGAAGAATAGGTGATATTGGTAAAGGTGGTGAAATCTTCAGAGGACATGTGGCGATGCGATGGAAGTGTAGGAGAGGTGGGAAAATGAGGTAAAAGTCCGTTAAATGTGACGACGGGAGGCAAGATTACGAGAAATCGGAAAAGGAAGTGAAACAGCACAGGAAATGTGGGTAAAGAGTATGAGAAATGAGAAAAAGATGTGAAATAGTCCAGGGAATGTGACGACATGATTAAAGAGCACGGATGTAATGGTTAAAGCGATGGACTACGGAATCGTAGTAAGCGAGTTCGTACTCCAGTCGCGCTGTAGCACTATGGGGGTAGGCTGCCAAAGCAGACAATTCAATTGTCTGTTTTGGCGCGAAACCAGACAAAGGATTCTTGGACATGAAATCTCGCCGTACCCGGAAGTGGTACGGGGAGGCGAATGAGAGTTGACGACGCGACCCAGGAGAGGCAGTTGGTAGTTGGACAGGAGAGAGGACAGTTGGTAGCTGGAGCCCAGGAGAGGTAGTTGGTGGCAGGAGACCAATAGAGGCAGTTGGTGGCTGGAGAGCAGAGAGGCAAGCAGCAGAAGAGAAGTTGGCGTGGAAGAATGGAGGGGCAGTCAACACCAGAACAGAGAGACGAGGAGACAAGATAGGGTCCAGTGAAGAAGAGTCTCAAGATGTCTGATTCTAGTAGCATTGTGGAATTTTCGCTAGTAACCCACGCTAGCGATAGTCCGCACATGCATGTAGTGTTGCAATACCTCTTTTCTGCTCTTGGTTAACCCCAAGCTTTGTTTGTTCGTTTGTCTTTCTATTTTCTCCTGTCTCCCTCGATCGTATTCTTGTGTAGGTAAAGAAATGTGCGTTACCCCCTCAGCCACTAGTTGATCACCGGCCGGCTAAGAAGAAGACATGGTTAGAAGACTGAGATAATGTGGGGGGGGTGAGGGGGTAACGTTTCACAGCGCTATTACGTCCACTTTCGGGCAAATACCCTTGGGAAAGGTATGAACCCCGTTATCCTCCCAGCTATGGGTTAAATAGTACCACTACTGTTCTTCTAGGAGAATAGCTTTGGCATTAAATAACCTAGAAAGGTTGATATGCCATTAAACAAAGAAGCCCAACCTTATTTCGTATCCTCTTTATGTTTAAAAGGTAACTCGACAGAATTAATTTCTTTCTTTTCAGCGTGTTGTTTTTTTCTCTTTTTCTCTAATTTTCTTATTGGTATCTTTTTATCTCACAGTGCATAAAATGAACATCATTTCGGTAGCAAACATAGAGTAGATTCCCTTTATTTTTATTTTTTTCTATTCCTGTCGCTTGCAAAATTAGAAAACGCATGATCACATTATGCGTGAAGCATCTTTCATTTTTTTAACCATTATTTTAAAGATGGCCACAATGAAATCTTATACTGGTAATATCTCGAAAACTAATTTATCTATCGTGATGATTCTCGTATACCCACATTTTTCTGTTCAGTGAATCAGATAAAAGCATCCTTAAGCAATTTAAATCATTACTTTATGTGGATAAATACTTGTACGAAAAATTGAAAATAACTCTTAAAACTAAACTTTTTTTTTGCTAATAAAGAATTTAATTACTGTGATTATCTTGTTGCTCTTCCTCACAACATTTGTCAGTTTGCTCAGTGAGCTGAGGCCGTAGAATACACCGACTGCATCTTTGCAGAGGGATAAGACCCACACAATGAGTGTTCTAGATATGACACTAAACCATCTGACGGTGAGGTTTCAGTAATGTTGGAGCTCTGGAGAATGCAAAGTACCCTTTTCATTGCCATCACTCCCTGGTCCTCTCAAGGTCGGAGTGATAGCACCTGATAAGATTCTATCTATGGGTCAAATTGAAATAAACTGTGTACTTATGATAAAGTGAATTGCTTGAAATAGAACTGTTTTTGACATTTAACTGTGGGTAAACAAAAAAAAACAATACTTATAATGAACCGAATTGTTTGAAATAGAACTGCTTATATGTATAAAAATAGATTTGACATTAATAACCAACAATGGTTGATGTGCCATAAAACCAAACCAAACCAAACCATGTGTCAGCCTCTTACTGCTTCATTCAAAATTATTGGAAATTGATATGACAGTGATAGGAATAGACTAAATATGCCGAATTAACCTACAAGCGACATTAATATTTGTCGACTTTACCAAGGCCTTCGATTCCATTCACAGAGGAAAGATGGAACAAATCCTACTAGCGTACGGCATACCTAAAGAAACCGTAGCGGCAATGACGATTCTCTTTAGAAACACCAAAGTAAAAGTACGATCACCAGATGGAGACACAGAATACTTCGACATTGTAGCAGGTGTACTACAAGGGGACACGCTGGCTCCGTACCTCTTTATCATTTGTCTAGACTACGTACTTAGAACATCGATTGACAAAATCAGAGAGAATGACTTCGAACTGACAAAGAAAAGAAGCAGAAAGTACCCCGCAACAACAATTATCGACGCCGACTACGCCGATGACATAGCGATACTGGCAAATACACCCGACCAAGCCGAAACACTACTGCATAGTTTGGAACGAGCAGCCGCAAGCATAGGCCTCTATGTTAATGCACACAAAACGGAATATATGTGCTATAATCAAACGGGGGACATCTCCACTCTAGAATGAACCCCTCTTAAACTAGTAGACAAATTCACTTACCTAAGAAGCAGCGTCGAATCAACCGAAAAGGACATCGAAACGAGGTTAACGAAAGCATGGACAGCTATCAATAGGCTATCGATTATATGGAAATTAGACCTAACCGATAAAATGAAACGCAGTTTCTTCCAGGCAGCGGTCACATCGATACTGCTATATGGGTGCACTACATGGACTCTAACAAAACGGCTGGAGAAGAAGCTAGACGGCAATTGCATAAGAATGCTACGTGCAATCTTGAACAAGTCCTGACGGCAACACGCCACAAGACACCAACTGTACGGTCACCTGCCCCCTATCACGAAAACTATTCAAGTTAGACGAACCAGACATGCAGGACACTGCTGGAAAAGCAGGGACGAACTCATAAGAGATGTACTCTTATGGATCCCCACACATGGCCGTGCAAAAGCAGGACGACCAGCTTGGACATTCATTCAGCAGCTACGTGAGGATACGGGATGTAGCCCTGAAGAACTGCCGGAGGCGATGAACGATAGGGAGTAGTGGCGAGAGAGGGTCAGGGATATCCGTGCTACCAGCGCGATATGATGATATATCCTAAAAGCTGATAATTCAGACTCTTTTGGTATTTGTAGAATTTAAAGGAAACTATTGAAAAAGGAAATAATCATAACTCCATAATGTAACTACATTTTTGCATTATATGTGAGTCAAACGTTTTACAATATTTTAGTAACGCGATGCACAATTCGGCTGATCCTGATGCTGTTACCTAGGTCAAGAAAGTGACAAACCACACTGGACTGTGAGATAACGAGCTCTCCTGATACTCTCCCATCGTTACTTTATGGCTTGGAGCACGGCCTCATAATCCACAATTTTTAGCCAACCTAATCTTACCTGATCAACGAGATGCTTGTAATCCGAACGAAATTTCTTGAAACATATCTGGTTACTGTACAGTGGTTAACTGCGCCTTCAGTATTCACGAAGCAAATGTTTTTGATGTAGTTTGAACTTGAAAAACATAAGTTCCCGAATTAGTCAACGCTGTACGTTCAGCTGCGTGGCTTTCAAATTAAATACGGATTAAAGCAAACGACAGTGTGTCAGCGCACCAACTATTACAATACTACCAACCAAAGTGGGTATCTGCCACGGCTTGAACTGCTTCGGTCACGTTATAATCGTGCCGCAAACAAAAACGTACCAAAATATCGCAGAACTTTTATCTCACCAATATATATATATATATATAAGAGAGAGAGAGAGAGAGAGAGAGAGAGAGAGAGAGAGAGAGAGAGAGAGAGAGAGAGAGAGAATGTCTCAAAATAGATGCAACCCATTAATATGCTAATGATATATTATTGAGACAAAGCGAAATTGCGGTAATTTGGAACAAGTCCTGTAAAAAAGCATCTATTGAGCAAGAGACATCAAATTAATGTTTCTTTTAATTATTATTATATCAGCTTCCAGGACATGCACTCTTTTTTTTTTAGTATCTTGTCTCAGTAATAAATCATCATCATATTAATGAGTTGCATCTATCTTGAGAGAGTTTTGAATGGTTTTGTCTCCAAATAAGAAGTCACGCAAAATATTTTTCCTTTCTTGTCCAAGTAATTGTAATCGAAAATTAATAGTTGTTATAGGATACTATTTACAAATCTAAATAAAAAATGAACACAACATTATTAATAGTAGAGTTATTAGCAGTTACATGTATATGGATCCCATGAATATTTAGACATCGTATATAATAGAGGATTATAATTGTAATATTGATTTTGGCATAAAATAACCCGACAAAGTTTGATATGCCATAAAACCAACCAAACTAATGTAACTTTTATTGCTTGTGCGATAAGTCATGTATCATTTACAAACCTAAGGAAAAAATTCAGGAGCTAAGAAAGTGGATTCCCAAATATTTGTCTGGCCCCTAAACAAAGAAATTAGTTTCCTCTCTTGTCTAAGACATTGTGACCGAGGAATCATAGTTGCCATAGTGTACTATTTTCAAATTAGAAAAAAAAACAACATTATCATAAGTAGAGTTATAAGCAATCCTATAGATAGCATGTGTATTAAGATATCATTATATATATATATATATATATATATATATGTAAGTTGTCTATTGTGTATATTGAGATAGTCTCTCTCTCTCTCTATATATATATATATATATATATATATGTATATTGAGTCATCCTACATATAAGTATACGTATATTGAGAGACCTTATATATATATATATATATATATATAGAGAGAGAGAGAGAGAGAGATGTATGTATATAGTAAGTAAGTTGGCGACGTCGTCGAGGGCGACCAGAAGGCTCCCTTTTCGATTGCTACTATACCGAGGCGTAGGGGAGAGCGCTAATCCTTTCTCTGGATTGCTCCACTTTACCCTTGATACGTACCTTATATTGCTGAGAGTTAAGCAAGGAGGTATCAAGTACCATTTCTTAAATCTTTGGTATGACACGACCGAGGATTGAACCCAAGTCTATCGGACTATAGGCGAAAACTCTACCCACTAGACCATATATGTCTATTGAGACACACACACACAAACACACACATATATATATATATATATATGTATATAGTGAGACACCATATATATATATATATATATATATTGAGATTCCGTAGTATTATCAAAAAACAAGCAAAGAAAAGCTGCTCAGAGTCCCCATACATGTCTTTTTCTGTGGAGGTGCCACGTTTATCCTCGTTGAAAATATTTTAACCTAATGATCTGTTGGAACATCCAAGTCAACTTGCTGATACATTCTTCTTCTTTCATTACAACAGGACGTGGTCATTTGAGTGATAGATTTTTCTTTTTTATTACAACAGGATTCGATCTTCTTGCCTAAACTGGGTGATTCGTATTTATCTCAAAGGTCCAGAGAATGGAACAGAGTATTCTACAACAATTTCGGTAACATTTTTCCTCTATGGTCAAATTTTCATCACTTACACAATTGGATTACTTTCCCTCACCAGTCGCATTTGTTATTTTACTCTTCTATTATTATTATTATTACTCCTCTAGAGTTTTTCACATCAGAATTAGCTGATGGTTTTTCACTGGAGTTTGAGTGACAGCAAGTCTCCACAAGTCTCCAGGACTCGTCTCAGGATTCTGGCCGTCCTCAGCAATGCTGTCGTTTGGATAGTCTCTACCCATCCGCCAACTTCCAAGTCCTCCAGGCCTTTTAGAAATCCTTTAGTTACTGTGCCTAACGCACCAATCACAATTGGCACAATCGTTACTTTCATGTTCCACTGTTTTTTCAATTCTCTAGCAAGGTCGAGGTACTTATCCTTCTTTTCCCTTTCCTTCAGATTTATTCTGTGGTCCGCCGGGACAGCAAAGTCAACAATTTTGCAGATTCTCTTTCTTTTGTTGATTATTATGATGTCTGGTCTTCTGGCCGGGATTAGGTGATCCGTTTATTATTATTATTATTATTCCTTGCAAGTTTTATTATTTTAAGAATAATTCTTCTTCTTGCTACGTCATGTTTCGAATATTTCCCTTTGGGTATTTGACATTTAGCATAAAATTCACAGCATATTTATCCACTCAACCCTGATGTGACAGATGATCCATCCCCACCTTTTAGCATTCCCAAAATCATTCTTAGATTACGTTTCTTCT
>OY757917.1:90136935-90184435 GCA_963585895.1 Sepioteuthis lessoniana
CAGAGATAAACTTAAACAAATTGACCAAAGAACAAGAAAACAAATGACCATTACATCCCAGAGACGACGTTGACAGACTATATGTATCAAGAAAAGAGGGAGGAAGAGGACTTGCCAGCATCGAAGATAGCGTTGACGCATCGATACAATGACTCGAAGACTACATAGGAAAATACGGAGGAGGACTGATTACATCCATCAGAAACAATATTAACAACACGATAGACAATAGAATGACAATAACTATTAAACAAAAAATGAGAAACAAAACAACTCTGTGGGCGTTTTAAACGACTAATAAACACCATCTCACACGACAAAACCAGGACATGGGTAAGAAAAGGAAACTTTAAGATAGAAACAGAATCTCTCCTAATAGTAGCACAAAACAACGCCATAAGAACCAATAATATCAAAGCGAGAATAGATAAGACTCAACAAAATAGCAAATGTAGATTATGTGGTGACAGAGACGAAACGATCAATCACATAACAATCGAATGCAGCAAATTAGCACTGAAGGAGTATAAAACTTGACACGACTGGGTGGGCAAGGTGATCCACTGGGAAATATGCAAGAAATTTAAATTTCACTGTACGAACAAATGGTATATGCACAACCCAGCACCTGTACTAGAAAATGACACACATAAACTCCTATGGGACTTTGACATATACACGGATCACCTAGTCTCGGCCAGAAGACCAGGCCTTATATGAATCAACCAAAAAAAAAAAAAGAAAAAAAAGAGAATTTGCAAAATTGTGGAATTTGCGGTCCCGGCTGACCACAGAATAAAACTGAAAGAATTTGAAAAGAAGGATAAGTACCTCGACCGTGCTAGTGAATTGAAAAAACTATGGAACATGAAGATGACAATTATACCTAGTGTAATTGGTGCTTTTGGCACAGTAACTAAAGGATTATTAAAGGGACTGGATTACTTGAAAGTTAACGGACGAGTAGAGACCATCCAAACGACAGCATTATCGAGAACGGCCAGAATACTGAGAACAGTCCTGGAAACCTGAGGACACTTGCTGTCACTAAAACTCCAGTGAAAGACCATCAGCTAAAGCTGATGTAAAAAAAAAAACTCTAAAGGGATAAATAATAATAATAATAATAATAATTAGAAGAAAAAGAAGAGTCGTAAAGACTACTGTGGAATACCACCAGTTTAAACAGGCATGAAAAAGTAGCAATTAAGTGAAATAACAATAATAATAATGAAGAAATAAAAGGAAGATTTAAAAAATACTGTGACAGGGCAAAACAATATTAACAAAGTAGGACATTCCAAAATAACGAAAGAAAATTCAACCAACAAGTTGGTGGAGAATGCACAAGAACAAAACAACAATTGTATGCAAAAGAAGCAAAAGAATTTTGGAATAAGATATGGTCATGAAAACAGCAGAAAGGTTGAAGGGATAAATAATCCAGGAAAAGTATTACAAAAACTCGAAGAACACCCTGACGGACGCGTTTGTACACCGGAAATCGCTCAGAGCAACACTCAAGAAAGTATTGAACTGGTAAAGGTCAAGTCATGATTGCATGTATAGATTTTAGTCAAAGAAATTCACGTTCATTCATCATAGATTGGCTCTTAAATAGAATAGATGCTTAGAAGAAGCAAAAATACCCGAATAGATGACAAACGGGAAGACTCTCATGATCCAGAAGGACCCCCGAAAATGAACAATCCTCATCAACTATAGACCGATGACATATCTACCTATGATATGGAAAATCTTGACCATATAGATTTGGAAGGTGGTCCATTATTCGCTTACATGCCGCGGAGCGTCTTCCAAAGAACAGAACGGATGCCGACGGAGAACCAAAGGAATAGCTGACTTACAGTATATTGATCAACGCATCCTCAAGGAACGCAAAACGAGGCGGAAAATGTGGCCATGGCGTGGATCGATTGCAAAAAGGCCTATCATATGATCCTGCAATCCTGGATAATAGATTATCAGAAAGTGTTCAAGATACCCGACAACGCCATAAAATTCATCACAGAAGTCAGAAAAAATGAATAGTGGAATTAACAGCTGGAGAGAAAGCTTTACCAGAGGTGTAAATCCAAAGAGGCATCTTCGAGTGAGATGCACTTTCTCTATTTGTAATAGCAATGATCCCACTCAATTACACACTGGGAACAAAAAATTTACAAAATCCTAAGAAAAGATTAATTCCAATATGTACACAGACGACATTAAGGTATTTACAAAAAAAAAAAAAAGAAAAAAAAAAAAAAAGAAAGAATTGAAGTATCCGATACAAATAATAAGAATATACAGCCAGGATATAGGAATGGAATTCAGCATCAAAATGCTCGTAATGAAAAGTAAAAAAGTCAAATAACAGAAGAGAACTGCTAAATCAATAAAGAATCAGAACGCACGGAGAAAAGGAAAATTACAAGTACTTGGGAATATTGAAAGCGGATACCCTCAAACAAACTGAAATAAAAGAAAAGAGCATTTGATGTAAACGAGAAAACTTCTCGAAACCAGGCTCCGTTATAGAAATCCCATCACAGGAATAAACACCTGGGCAGTCGCCTTTTTAAGATACTCGATGACATACTTTAAATGAGCAAGGGAGGAAGGGAGGAACTCAAATAAATGGACAAGAAAGTTAACCATATTTACCCAACCCCTCCGCTCGGGCAGGATATGACTCAAGGTCAATTTTTCAGCGGAGTTTAACAGGTTTGAATTCAGAGTTTTCCTTCTCCTAGGGTAGTTGCCTCACCAAACCTGAAGAACCCAGTCTGCCATACTATTTACCCATAGCTGGAGGGAGAATTATTGGATTCATACCTTTCCCTAAGGGTATTAGTGCTATGTAAAATGCAATCAGTCTCGTCCAGGATTTGTACTCGTGTCGCCGTATCCATTTCGTACGAACAAGAAAGTTAACAATGATGCAGAAGACCTTACATCCGAGAGATGACATAAACCGACTATATGTGTCTAGAAAAGAAGGAGGAAGAAGACTCACCAACATTCAAGATAGCGTGGATGCATCAATACGCGGAGTCGTGAACTTCATTAAAAAGAGAAAAGAAAGACAAGTTACTGATACTGGAAATAACACTGACAAATAGAGAGACAAACAGAGCAACAAAATATAGGAAACAGAAATGGGAAGAAAAACAACTGTATGGATATTTCAAACAACAAATTAACGAAATCTCACTCGAGTAGACCTGGACATGGCTACGAAAGGGACACCTTAAGAAAGAAACTGAATCTCTTCAAAGAACAGCTCAAAACAACGGCATAAGGACCAATTATATTAAAGCGAAAACCGATAATGCTCAGCAGAATAGCAAATGTAGATTGTGTGGGGATAGAAATGAAACGATTAATATCATCGTAAGCGAATTTAACAAACTAACACAAAAGGAGTATAAAATTAGACCCGATTGGGTACGGAGAGTGATCCACTGGGAATTGTACAAGAAATTGAAATTTGACCATACAAAACAGTATATGCGCAAACCAGAATCCGCCCAGAAAAAGACGCAAAAAATTCTCGAGTATTTTCTGATACAAACGGATCACTTAATCCCGGCTAGGATACCAGACTCAGTGATAATTGACGATAAATAAAAGAATAAATAAATAAAATAAAATAAAGTAAAGAGAACTTGCTTTTTAGGGAACATTGTCGTCCCATTTAACCACAGAGCGAAAATCAAAGAAAGCGAAAAAAACAGACTAGTACTTAGACATGACCAGCGAAGTGAAAATGTTGTGGAACATGAGGGTGACAGTAATACCCACTGTGATTGGTGCTCTTCAAACGATCCCCAAAAGCTTGGAAAGAGGACTGGTAGAGCTTGAAATCAGAGGACGAGTAGAAACTATCTAAAATACAACATTATTGAGATCGGCCGGTATACTGAAGAGAATCCTGGAGACTTGAGGAGACTTACTGTCACTCAGAATTCAGAGAAAAAATCGCAATGGAAATGATAATAATAATAATTGTGGCGATTTAAAACTACCACCATCCAAGTAATTGTGAGAGCTTTGGGGATGATCAAGAAAGGGGACAGATAAACACATTAGCAAGATACCTGCCAGTCCTAATCTTTAGGAAATAAAAAAAAAACCCGAAAACTTTTATCTTCTTGGGAGAGTACAGTGATTGTGACTGAACAATATTACACAAAGGAGGCAGGCGAAAAATAAATACACATAATACATGTAATCTCTACCTCCCTTTACCCTACGTTTTATGTAAAGACCCACTGAAGGTAAGAAACCGAAAATAAATCAAAAACCAAATAATAGAAATAATAATAACAAGAAGAAAAAGAAGAAGGAGAAGAAATTGATCAAAGAAAAAACTTAAAGAAGAAGAAGAAGAAAAAGAAACTGATCAAAGGAAAAAGAAAAGAAGAAGAAGAAGAAGAAGAAATTGATCAAAGGAAAAAAGAAAGAAAAAAGAAAGTAATAATAAGAAGAAACTGATCAAAGGGAAAAAAAAGAAAAAAGAAAGTAATAATAATAAGAAACTGATCAAAGGAAAAGAAAAAAAAGAGAAAGAAAGAAAGAAAGAAGAAGAAGAAGAAGAAGAAGAAGAAATTGATCAAAGGAAAAAAGAAAGAAAAAAAGAAAGTAAGAATAAGAAGAAACTGATCAAACTAGAAAGAAAGAAAGAAAGAAAGAAAGAAGAAGAAACTGATAAGAAGAAGAAGAAACTGATCAAAAGAAGAAGAAGAAGAAGAAGAAGAAGAAGAAGAAATTGATCAAAAAGAAAGAAAGAAAAAAAGAAAGAAAGAAGAAGAAAACTGATCAAAGGAAAAAAGAAAGAAAAAAGACAGAAAGAAAGAAAAAAAGACAGAAAGAAGAAGAAGAAGAAGGAGAAGAAGAAGAAAGCTCCAAACAACTAAAAATAAAATCAAAATTAGCAAGAGACATTAAAGTAAGAAGAGAAGTTATTGGAGTATTAAACCTCTGAGGTGTATAATTAGTTTTTGTAAGGTTTTTTCATTTCATCAAGAGAAAGACGTTGGGACCAGCACGCCACAGCAGGACGCGCTATGCCTTCTTGTTAAGTCAGGCTACCTCGATATGAGGTTCACTGCCCAAAGTAGTAAGACTAATCACATATCATCTTTTTTTCTCACCTTTCATGGCCAATGGTTTTTCCAGTTCTACCTTTTTTGTCTAATTCACTGATGGCCACAAATACACGCATAAATATACATCGCTATAAGAAATCCACAAGGCATAAACATGAAACTTTAAAGTATATACAATGTCGTTCATAAATAAAAACACTCTGACTCATTCTAAAGAAAAAGTTAAATTTCATCATAACCAAATATACCAGAATTCTATTATTCTAGCGGAATACTGAACTATCAAAACGGATGATATTAAGAATTCTTTATTAGTAAACTCCAGAGCAAAATATGTATATATAGTAAGTTGCTCTGGAGTTTGCGTATAGTAAGTTGCTCTGGAGGGAAAGGATAGCGCTCGCCTCTACACTTCGGTGTAGTAGCAATTGAAAAGGGAGCCTTCAGGTCACCCTTGACAACGGTCGCCAACTTACTATATATCATATTTACCAACCCCTCAAGCAGGATATGACACAAGGTCAATTTTTACGCGGAGTTCAACAGGTTTTAATTCAGAGTTTTCCTTCTCCTAGACTAGTTGCCTCACCAAGGCTGAAGAACCTAGTCTGTCCTACTATTTACCCATAGCTGGAGGGAGAATAATTGGATTCATACCTTTCCCAAGGGTATTAGTGCTATGTGAAATGCAATCAGTCTCGTCCAGGTTTTGAACTCGTGTCGCCGTGTCCATTACACCACGGGCACTTCCATGGATTGCTCCACTTTACCCTTGATTCGTACCTTATAATACTGAGAATTAAGCAAGGAAGTTCAAGTACCATTTTTTGAGTCTTTGGTATGACTCGACCTGGGATTGAACCCTGGTCTCCCGGACCTTTGGCGAACATTCTATTCTTTAGGCCTAAACAGACCAAAAATATGTTGAAACAAAATAACAACCTCTCCAATCTTCCCTTTTGACTTTATTCTCTTTCTCTTTTCAGATTATTGCTGGGAAATAGTTGGCATTTTGATACATCGAGTCAAATATTGCGAAATTATGCATTGGAAAATAAATAGAACAGAAGATCTTTTATTTAAAGACATTTTTACGAAACTAAGACAGGAAGGGCTAAAATGAAAAGTGGTATCTCAACCATTTTCACTACAGAAGACTGTACGCTGACTCTTCATTCCTTCCAAAACAGAAGCATCAAACATGATTACTATGAACCGTTGCTACAACAGGAACCTAACGGTGTCATTGTTCGTCAAGTGCGACTTAAAAATCTTACATGTAAAAACTTTTCAGCAGGGAAAAAGAAATGTAAAAATGTCAATATTTTTATTGACACAACAAAAAAGCCTGCTTATTTTTACACAGAAAAGAAACTTTTTGAAAGTTCGACATCAATTTGGGCTGATAGCACAGATTCCCTTGTCTCTCTCTCGCCATCCATCCCTATTGGTCTGTGTTTTTGGCGGGTCTTCATCACAGTATCAAGTGTTTACACTGAGCTGATATAAAATTTTGCAAATCGGCCAACTCAGGTGTGTCCATGTGTAGGAGTCCATAGAAGAGCGTCGCTTAGGAATCTGTCTTTACTTTCCCAGTCTGGACCAGCATGTCTTTCTCGTCTTTTTTTGGACGGTTTGTGAGATAAGAGGTAAATGGTCGTAAAGCTACTTTGTGGGCTACTGTTTCCAGGATTTGTTGAAAACAGCACGCAGTATTTTTGTGTAGTTCCCTTGTGAAATTAAAACCTAGTCTTGCTTCATAGTATACGTTTTAACGAGATGTTATTTCCTGTTTCTTATAACGCATTAGGTTATCCCAAAGAGTGTAACCTAACGAAGAATATTTGTTAGGAAACAGAACAAATCAATTAATATAATAAGACGCAATACGAGTAGGAACTGAGTTCCTACTCAAGAATATACAAGAGTCACAAGTATTTAAGGAACAAATAGAAAAGTCCATAGAGCAAAAATGTTGGAACCACTTACTTTTCTTAAGTGTAGAATATAAAGGAGAGAGGCTCCATATGCTCTCCGGAAGGAACGAACCACTGAGTGTGCACAACTCAAAGTCCTGTTCGTGAAAAAGGCGGATTTCTCAGGTCACATTGTCATGTGACCAAGAAAGACGTGACGTGAGAGTTCTTCAAACACTGTGACCAGGGGGGGTCACTCCGTTTAATCTTCCGGCAATAGAAACAACTGGTGTTGTAGATTAAAGAAATTTTCGTACTACTTTGAGATGTAATCTACATAAACAAGGAGATTTACACGAGTGAAATTCTATTTTAGTTTGCCATCTACATGTTTCGTTTATTTATTTTGGTTTATATAAAACATTCAGTATATATATATATATATATATATGCAACCCACACCTAACAAAATTAATTTTCAAACCCGTGCTAATGTACCTAAATGTCTTTAGCTACTGACACTATTTATAGAAACATATTTTAAAGCAAACGCTACACACTCCAACGGTAAAGACGCTCTTACATAGTAGTAATGCAAAAACAAAAGTTACATCACTTTTGTAATAGATCCTCCCCTGATGATGGCCCAAAGTCAGGGATATATATAATTATGGAAAATACATCAATCAATTCCCGCCGAATACGATAAAAGCAATACGGCAATATGAACGGATCAATAAGAAAATATGTTGAGAGAAAATATCTACTATGCTCAACGAAATTTGTATTAATGAAGAAATGCTGCTTATATATATATATATATATATATATATATATATATATATATATATATATATATATATATATATACTTATCTATAAAAATAATTATCATTTATACAAAAAAAATTATTTTAGAAAGTGATGTAAAATTTCATACATTCATTAATTTAAAAAAACTCATATGAATCCAATTTTAAACAAATGTACTGATTTTATCAATGTGTCGAATAAATATATGCTAGAAAAATGGAGTTTTTTCTCAGCAATCTAAAAAGCCATTTCTTTGTAGAAATTGCTTTCGTCTCGTCTGTGATCTACTTGTAAAACTCTTTTGCTAATATTTTTAGGGTTCTTTAAATATTCAGCTATTAGATAGCAGGTAAAATCATCGAAGGGTCCTCAGGTTGGCTATCGAGGCTGAGGTCAATGCCGAAATGAAATGCGCTGTTGCCACCTTGTTGAGCCGAGACCTGAGACTCGAACAGACGTTTATTTTATGCTTTAGTCTCTTTGACTAAATTTTCTCTCGAAAGCAAGTCAAGTATTTATTTTGTCTGTTGATAATAAAAAGAAAAAGTTGTAACCTTCTTTTTGTTGTAGATCATAATATAAAATAGAGATCATATCCAAAAATAGCTTCATGACACGGAGAGCGCATACCAAAGTAGAATCAAAATTTCTCACTCGGTTTTGACTGCAATCGACACAGTCTAAATTTGTGCAAAATTAGGTGTCAATAATGTCGACTTTGTTCTCTTGTTTACTGTTTCTTACCGATTCCTGTGACGATTCGTTACGATGATTAGCAAATAGTTTATTGGGGAAATCGAAAGAAAAAGTAAGATACACTCAGTCTGAAAGTGTACTCGACGCCGCAGTCTCCAATTCCGCTGTCCAGACTGGCGCCAGACAATATTTAAGACCCGAATAATCTACCAATATATCAAAGTTGGTAACTAGAGCCGAATCAGTCCTTTTCCTTCGTGTTGGGTTGATTTTTATTTTATTATTTTTCTCTGTTTTGAGGTTTAAGATTTTCGCACTTACGATGCAGTGTCAATTCGATTGCATTTAACTGTTTACGTGAAAATTTGATAACCAACAACTAAGGTAGTTTTGTTTTTTCTTAGCGTGTTTCGCGTTACAGGGAATGATTATCAGTGACGCAGGTTCAAATCCTGGACGAAATAGTTTGCGTTTCTCTAATGCCTTTGAGAAAGACATCAATCTGTCTCTTCTTCATCTAGCTATGGGTTAATACTAGGGCAGACAAGGTTCTTTAAGGGAAACTCTAAATTCAAAACAGCTTTACCCAGTTCAATATATATATATATATATATATATTCACCAGTGGTCTGGGCGGGAGATCGGGGTTCAATCCCAGGTCGAGTCATACCAAAGACAAAAAATGGTACTTGTTGCCTCTGCTTAACACTCAGCATAATAGGGTATGAATTAAGGGTAAGTGGAGTAACCCAGGGAAAGGAGTAGCACCCTCTCGTACATCTCGGAGGTAGTATCTTTTGAAAAGGGAGCGTTTGACAATGATCGGCCAACTTATATATATATACATATATAAAATTCATATTATTAATGGAATGACTCTTGTATATATATATATATATATATATATACAAGAGTCATTCTATTAATAATATGAATTTTGACAAATGTGTTAGTGGTAGGAAGCACTGTTTAGAGATTTTTTCTTGACCACTGCAACCGGAACTTTTTCTTTACCGGAGAGTCAGTATGTTTCCACTCTATGGACTATCTTTTCAAATCCGGTTCGTTGTGGCAAACCAACGTTCAGTCCATTTTTAAACATTGACTAAGAGAGGCTTTTCTGTGCACATTACATCTGTAAATATGACGATTTGCACTTCATAGCCCACAAAAAATTAATGACAAACTATGTGATGATCACTATGTTTGATTAGTCACCATTTTGAATAGCCTCAAAACAAATCTTTTTGAAAGGTTAAAATAATTTTTGCTATAAACCAATTCCAAACAGTTCAGAGTTTATATTTATGAGGAAAAATATGAAAAAAAAAACATTTTGTTTTTTTAAAAAAAAATCCACTTCTGTAAATTGCGGGGAACAAGTCAGACTGACATATAAGTTGAACTCAAAATTTTTGCTGACAATTCTGGGTAAGACTTATGTCTCCTGTATAGGTCAACCTCCAAACATATTGTAGGCAACTGTGACGTTCCGGTTTGCGTTTTCAGTTGGTACATCAGCTGTTGGAAATGGCATGTGACTGCGTTAATATAATACTTCATTTGTATTACTGTTTTATTATTTTATACTAATCTCTGTTTTAATTTGTTAAATGTGTTCAACAAACACGAATTTAAGTTGAAAATGTTTGTGAGTACTATTCCACTAATTGATGACTCTGGTAAAGATTTGGATTTTAGTCCTGTCGTATAAGTCAACCTCTAGTTTTGTAGAGATTTTTCAGCCGACACGTACGTCACTATTTGCAGCGTGTTTATTGAGCGCTCCTAGGAAATTTGCATTTTATTAAAAATCCATCGTTGTTCTATTAACACTTAGTAATACCATTCTAAAGTCCTGATGAAGGTTTATTAAAACCGAAACGTCTAACATCGACTTTCCTTCGCGTTAATTTCTTCGGTTTTGGAATATTTTGTTTTTCAATTTTTCTCCATAATGTCGGATTCCTTTTAATTTTTTACTTCCGCATATATATATATATATATACATATGTATATATATATATATAAATGTTTGCGTGTGTGTGTGTGCGTGTGTGTATCCAAGATTCACTTGCCAATCGGCTGGGGCTGTAGAATACACCGACTACACCTCTGCCATAAAACCCAACAACCAACCAACCAACCAATCAACCAAGAGGCACTCAATAAAATGCTGTAAATTGTGACGTACACACACACAATAATTATATATAAAGACAAATAAAAGCGATTAGAAATCCGAGAAGCAATATGAATAAAAAATTTAAAAAATAAACAAAAATAAAATAGCATTTATCACAGGCACCAACTTATAAGATATTTTTGATTACTAAAAATCACTAACGCCATTTGTAAAACTTTTCCCAACCGAACGCCGAAAACGCTCCAACCGATAACTTCAAAACAAAACGCTACAAATTATTAAAACAATAAAAACTCAAAACTACACTACCCCTGATGACGACAAAAAGAAGTATGGTCGAAAGCGCCTTGGCAGAAGATATGGGACAATTAATTCCTTTACCATCTAGATCCCAACACTAGAAAAATAACAAGGAACTTTGAAAAAATAAAATTAAAAATAATAAACAGTGTTCCATCGTCTTTATCAAAACTTGCTTGAATAATAACTTGCTGCCTAAATATATACTCTTCAATATATATATATATATATATATATATATATATATATATATATATATATATATTAACTGTTATGTGTATTTAAGAAATACAAATACTCGTTCGTCAATTATCAAATCTATCAAACATATTTTAGCGTTTTAAACCGAATTATGATTATAAAATACAATACAACCCATTAAAAAAATAAAATGAATTTATTTGAACAGTAGTTTATAAAGTGCTCGATATCAAAACAATAGACCAATGAAATCTCTGTTAATAGATTATAATAATTGCAATTTAGAATTTCAACCAATGAGCCAGTTGAATATAATCGAAAGAAGACCCCCTCAGTTTATATCATTTAACATTAAATAGCTCCACTCTCTCTCTCTCTCTCTCTCTGTCTCTCTTTGTATGGACACCTACAAATGGATGTGCCAAAGTTGGCTGACTAACAAGAAGTTATTTACATCAACTCTATGTGGACACGGGTTGTAGTTTGAAAAACCTACCGAGTGCGACAGATGATTGGAGCGGATGGGGAAAGAGAGACTTTGGGAAATCCCTACTGTCAGCTCAACTTGATGAAGAGGATGATGATGATGATATATATATATATATATATATATACATATGTATGTATATTTAGGCAGCATTTCTTCATTAATGCAAATTTCCTTAAACATAATAGACATTTTATGTCTACATATTTTCTTCTGGATCCGTTCGAATTCCCGTATTACTTTTATCGTATTCGGGGGAATTGATTTATGTATTGTCCATAGTTGTATGTATCCAAGATTGAGTGAATGGATGTTATTCTTACAGAGTGTAATTTGTCTCTTCACGAGGTCACGTCTGCATTCCAAAGTGCTGTTATATTTATGAGCTGCAGGTTCATGGAGTTTAAAATATGTATATTTTGGCAGCATTTCTTCGTTAATGCAAATTTCATTAAACATAATAGACATTTTATGTCTACATATTTTCTTCTGGATCCGTTCGTAATACGGGAATTCGAACAGATCCAGAAGAAGATATGTAGATATAAAATGTCTATTATTTTTAATGAAATTTGCATATATATATATATATATATATATATATATATATATATACACGCATGTTCATAGACTTGAACAATAAGCATTTTCTTAAGCACGCTTTGTCAAAAAACGCTGACCTTTTTTATAGCAGATTTTTTGATTTTTTGTTCTCGCCTTCTTACAAGATTTCTTTAATTAGTTACGTTTGCTGCATCTAAATTTAAAAACTCAAACGTAATAAATTCAATTTAACTACACAAACCTATTAAAATGTACTGGAAAATTACCATTATTCAAAACCTCTCTACAAATATTTTCAGTACGAGTAACAATTTTTACTAGGTTTTAAAGAGGAAAACCCTAAAAACCAAAAAAAAAACACCCCTACAAAAGAAAGTAGAAAAAGAAAAAAAAAATATCTTAATGATACCCTTAAAAAAGTATATATTCATGTGTAAAGCCCTTCCTACCTACCTACCTACCTACATACATACCTTAAACAGGGTGCGACAGAAATACCTCACGCATTTTAAACAGTCATCTATAAGGAGCAAGTGAAGTTAGGCAAATGGCAATAGTAGCTGCATATCGGTGATGTCTTACCATGGTTATTATCCCATCTACAGAGTACGACAAAATACCTCCTACATTTTAAACTGTCACCTGTGAGGTACAAATGAACTTAAGCAAGTGGCAATAATAACTCCATCAAGGTAAAGGCTGACCATGGTTATTGTTATACAGGGTGCGACAGAAATACGTCCCGCATTTTAAACTGTCATCAATATGGAGCAAGTGAACTTAGGCAAGTGGCAATGGTAGCTCCACCTATCTAAAGGCTGACAATAGTTAGTGTCCAATCTACAGTGTGCGGCAGAAATAGCTCCCATATTTTAAATTGTAACCTAAATTTAGGCAAGTGGCAATGGTAGCTCCTTCTAGCTGATGTCTTAATATTTATTTTCAGATATGATCGGTTGCGATCGCTGCACGCAGTGCGTTTTCTGTTGAAACGTTTTAAAAAAATTTAAGACAATCACACACACACACACACACGCACACACACACACTGACACATATACCTATATACATTCTTCAGACACATATATAGACACATAGAGAGAGACACACATAGACATACAAATAGAAAGACATACAGGCACACCCATAGACAGACAAATAGATAGAGAGACACATACATACATATAAACATCTGTATATATATATATATAGACAGATGTGGTGTGATGCTCATCGTCATTGGAAATAGACACTGCGATCCGAGTTCAAATCCTGGACGAAGCCGGGTGCATTTTACATTGCTCTAATACACTTGAGAAAGGTATTAATCCAACCATTCTCTCTCCAGCGATGGGTAAATAATTGGTCAGTCTGAGATCTTTAATATTGTAATGGCAATCTGTCTAGGAGAAGGAATACTCTGAATTCAAACCTGTTGGATTCTGCATGAAAATTGATCTTGTGTCACACACTGCTTGTCCGGAGAGGTTGGTAAATACATACAAACAGACAGACAAATACATATACATTTATACAGTCATACATATAGACAAACGTACATACATACATACATACTGACAGAGAGGCAAACAGATTAACACATATACATATATAAATACAGACAGGCATGCACACACACAGACCCATAAACTGACTGACAGAGACACACACACTCATACATACATACATACATACATACATACGGACAGACAGACGCATAGCTTGACAGAAAAATACGTACGCATACATACATAGATACATACAAACAAACATATACTGATAGACAGGTACACAGAAATTTGCAAATAGATAGACACGTATGCATATATACAGACATACATTCTGACATACATACATACGTACATTACATACTGACAGACAGACATACATTCTGACAGACAGACATACAGATAGACACATATACAGACAGACATACGCATGAACGGACTGACTAATACATGAGTATACATACATAGTCACACACACTCATATAGACAGACGGGCAGACTGACATTTACAGACATATCAATACAAGATACAGACAGACAGACATTTAGACGGACTGACAAACGCAGATACAAATACTGACATACACACACACACATACTGACAGACAGGTAAACAGACTTTTACAGTCAGATAAACACAAATACATACATACTCATAAACTGACAGTCATATATACATACACGCAGACAGACAGACAGACACATACACACACACACAGAGAAGTACGCAAATGTAGACATGCAGACAGACACATTTACTGACAGACAGACAGACAGACAAGACAGACAAAAACAGGCTAAAAAACAAACACACACAGACACATACATACATACATACATACATACATACACATAAACTGACAGTCAGACAGACAGACAGACAGACACATACACACACAGACAGAAGTACGCAAATGTAGACATGCAGACAGACACATTTACTGACAGACAGACAAGACAGACAAAAAACAGACTAAAAAACAAACACACACAGACACATACATACATACATACATACATACATACAAAAGATTCATACGTACACGTTTTAAATATATTTTCAGATAGATATACCTAGAGTCATACACATTTACAGACAGACGGACAGCTCGAAATGTACCTTTTTTAACAGGCTAGTATTTTTACGCTTAAATGCAACAAGCAGCTGTGTTCATTTGAAAACACTGCACGTGTCTTTCTCGGCCCACACGGGTTTTGGGAGATGCAACCTGTTGACCTGTTGCAGCGCCCTCTACACCAACGTCTCTTTTCGGAGATCAGTTGTACCCGATGACTTTCGGTGAACGGGTGTGAGTTTCTTTTGATCAAATTACACCAATGTTGGCTTTCAGGGGTGGTGGTTGAGGGAAACGGTAACAGAATAATAGCGGGGGTGGAGAAAAGGGAAGTGAGCGAAAGAGTGAGAAGAAATAGAGTGAAGAATTGGTCGAAGCGGTTGGAATCAACGAGAAAGACAAAAAAAAAAAAGAATAAGAGAGGAGGAAGGGTTAAAAATGTAGGGGAGAAGGCTGAGGTGGAAGATGAAGAGTCAAAAGCGAAAGGAGAAAGAAAAGAGAGAGAGAGAGAGAGAGAGAGTGAGAGAGAGAGAGAGTGAGAGAGAGAGGAGGAGATAGTCTGAAAAAGAGAGATTAAAGAGAAAGAATAGGAAGTGACGTACAGAAAGATAGAAAAGGAAAAAGAAGAAAAAGAGGAACGTAAAAGCGAGAAAATTAAACAAACTGAAGAAAAGAAGAAGAAGAAGAAGAAGAAGAAGAAGAAGAAGAAGAAGAAGAAGAAGAAGATTTTTAAAAAATCATTTTGAGGCAAGAAAAACGAAAAAAAATGAGAAATCAGGAATGAGAATAAATAAATAAATATGAAACCATCTGGACTACATCATTGCTGAGATCGGCTAAAATACTCAGAAGAGTCCTGGAGATCTGAAAAGACTTGCTGTCACTTAGACTCCAATGAAAGATCACCAGCTGATGTTTGTATGAAAAACTCGAAAATAATAATAAAATGATAACAAATATTGATCATACGCGGCAGAATTAGCACGTGTGGGTTATGGGATGACAGATATGAAACGGTCGATCACATAATAAGTGAATGCAGCAAACTAGCTTCGTTAGTTTCGTTTCCTTGTTTAATTGCATATCAATCTTTGTAGGTTATTTAATGCCAAAGCCATTCTCCTAGAAGAACAGTAGTGGTACTATTTAACCCATAGCTGGGGGGATAAGGGGGTTCATACCTTTCCCAAGAGTATTTGCCTGAAAGTGAACGTATTAGCGTGACTGGAGTACGAAATCGCTTACTACGATTCCGCAGTGCATCGCCTTAACCATTACACCACGAGGACACCCCCAGCAAACTAGCGCCAAAAACTAAGCACAATTGAATGGGAAAAGAGATCCTCAGGGAATTGGGCAAAAGATTAAAATTTGACCAAACTAATAAATGGCGCAAGCACAAAATAAAAATCTGTCCCTGAGAATGAGATGCAAAAAATATCTGGAATTTTGAGATACAAATGGATTACCTAATTCCAACCAGAAAACCAGACCTACAGGAAAAAAAGAACTTACCATCTACTGCATTTTGTCGTTCCAGCAGACCACAGAATGAAGATTAAAGAAAACGATAGGCAAATACTTGGACCTTGCCAGAGAACAAAAAAAGTGGAACAATTGGATGACTGTGATACCAGTCATTGTTGGCGTGCTTGGAAAAGTCCCCCAAAAAGGAATAAAAAAAAAAGGCAGGAAGAAAAGTTTTCAGTAGAAGAATTGAAACTATTTAGACCTCAGCATTGTTTGGATCGGCAAGAATACTCAAAATAGCACTGGAGGTCTGAGAAGAATAGAAAAACTAGCAGGTATGGCTAGTATGAAAAACTTACACGGACTGAAATATTAATAATAATAATGATAATATAAAATTTGCTTGAGAGCTGAAGAAACTATATAACATGAATGTAACGGTGATGCTAATTGTAATCAGTGTGCTCGGTAAGTTACCAAAGGATTGGTAAAGGGACTGGAAAACTTGGAAATAAGCGGCCGAGTGGAGAACATCCAAACTACAGCATTATTAAGATCGGCCAGAATATTGAGAAGAGTCCTGAAGACTTAAGGAGACTTGCTGTCACTAAAACTCCAGTGAGAAACCATTAGCTTACGCTGGTGTGAAACACTCTCAGAAGAGCAAAATAATAATAATAATAATAATAATAATAATAATAATAATAATAATAAGAAGAAGAAGAAGAAGAAGAAGAAGAAGAAAAGTAACAAAAACAGAGGTCTTCACAGACAATTAACTCAAATGAGTCATTCACAGATACAAAACATTGGAATTAAACAAAATCAAAACAACCTATCAAAACAATCTTTATGATAAAAAGAACAGCCAGAACTTAACTATTTAAATCATCCGAAGACAGCGTAAAAGTTCAAAACATGTATAAAGCCCAAGTGCATGAAATAATAAAAACCTAGATACTAAATCGCTGGCTATTTATTTTAAAACATTTACTTTACTCTTATTGAACCAACAACAACAGCAATTCGCACGGTTGTAGAGTGTTCTCCTATGATCCGGGACACCATGGTTCAATCCCAGGTTGAATCATTCTAAAGACTCAAAAAATGGTACTTGAACTTCCTTGCTTAACACTCATCACTATAAGATATAAGTGGAACAATCCAAGGAAAGGAGTAGCGCCCTCCCCTACACCTCGGTGTTATAGCTATTGAAAAGGAAGCCTACTGGTCGCCCTCATCATCATGTCGTGCCGCTAGCACGGATATCCCTGACCCTCTCTCTCCACTCCTCCCTATCATTCATCGCGACTGGCAGGTCTTCAGGGCTACATCCTGTATCCTCACATAGCTGCTGTATGTATGTTCGAGTTGGTCGTCCTGCTTTTGCTTGGCCATATGCGGGGGTCCATAGGAGTACATCTCTGATGAGCTCGTCCTTGCTTCTCCAGCAGTGTCCTGCGTGTCTGGTTCGTCTAGCTTGGATAGTTTTCGTGATGGGAAGCAGTTGGCCGTATAGTTGGTGCCTTGTGGGGTGTTGCCGCCAGGACTTGTTCAATATTGCTCTCAACATTCTTGTGTAATTGCCGTCTAGCTTCTTCTTCAGCCGTTTAGTTAGCGTTCAAGTAATGCATCCATATAGCAGTATCGATACGACCGCTGCCAGGAAGAAGCTGCGTTTCATTTTATCGGTCAGGTCTGATTTCCATAGGATCGAGAGCCTATCGATAGCTGTCCACGCCTTCGTTAGTCGTGTGTCGATGTCTTTTTCGGTTGATGAGATACTGCTTCCTAGGTAGGTGAATTTGTCTACTAGTTTCAGAGAGGTTCCGTCTAGTGTGGAAATGTTTCCTGTTTGGTTATAACACATATATTCAGTTTTGTGTGCATTGATATGGAGGCCAATGCCTTGGCCTCCATGTCAATGCACACAAAACTGTATATGTGTTATGTTGTCAACTTATTATATATATATTACTTAAATGCTACATTTTTTAAACTAAAATTTTGATAGAAGCGAACACATCAATAACTCAACTCGGACTTATTTCTTGTTGATGTCATCGCAACAGTTGCCGGACAGTAAGAAAATGTTTCCTTGTAATATTCCCCACCAAAAAAAAAAAAAAAAAAAAAAAGAAACAAAAAAAAAGAACAAAAAAAAAGAATTAAAAAAAACACCAAACATTTGTTTTTAAATACTTCTACTTCAGTGGCCGGAGATATAAGTACATTATGTTTTTTTTCAATCCTTTCTTTGCGTTATTTCCTTATATGGGCCACACCATTTTAAACACACACACACACACACACACACACACACACACACACACACACACACACACACACACACACAACTGTCTAAAATCATTGAAGAAACTTGAAAAGATCCTAATAAGATTATATAGACATGTGTCTTTAATATCTTATCAAACCTACTTAAACGAAGGACTGGTGCCCAATATTTAAAAATACATGATTCTGCTGCTCACGACGATGCTGACACCCGAAAATATCGGTGTAGTCTTGTAAAAGGACAAATTAATTACAATAAAGAAAAAAATAAACAGCCTAAACATTGAAGCACATAACTTGCGTAATAAGTCGTCGAACACTGTCTTAAATCATTAAAAAAACTTGAATGGATCCTGAAAAAATTATATAAACGTGTCCTTAATATTTAATCAAACGAAGGACTGCTGCCCAACCACACACACACAAACACACACACACACACACACACACACACACACACACACACACACACACACATATATATATATATATATATATCAACACTTACGGGTTGTGGCCCAGTCAGCTGGGGCAGCAGAATACACTGACTGCATATCTACAGAGGGGTACGACTCTCCCAACGAGTGACACTAATCAATCCAATGGTGAGGCTTCAGTAATGCTGGAGCTTTGAGAAATGAGGAGTACCTCTTTATTATTATTATCACTCCCAGGTCCACTCTGGCTCGGAGTGGTAGCACCTAATAAGGTCTTACCAGTGGGTCAAATAGAACTAAATTGTGTAATTATGCTAAACTGAATTGTTTGAAATTAACTGTTTTTACATTTAACTGTACGTTTAAACTTATGTTAAACTAAATTGTGTGAAATAGAACTGTTTTGACACTTAACTGTGTGTAAACAAAAAATGTACTTACACTAAACTGAATTGTTTGAAACTTTTATCAAAATAACTTAATTCGGTGTTAAATGACCCGAAAAGGGTTGATACGGCGTAAAACAAAACAACCAACCAACCAACCTTACGGGTTGATATGCCATAAAACACGACCAAACTAAAATTATTCAACTAATAACTGAGAGTAGTAGTAATACTATTGCTATCTTTTCCAAGGATATTATTTCATAGGTGAACGTAATTGCGCAATTGGAGTTGGCACTCGCTAATTTTGGGGACGCAGTCCAGCATCTTAGATATCACGACACAGTCATTTCAATCAATTCGTTTTATCGGAGAATAAACTTTATTAATCAAAATGATAACCATTAGAATCTCAGGTGGTGTAATGGTTAACAAGCGAGATTAGTAAACCATGGTAGTGAGTACGATTCTCACTGGGTTCCAGAATACTTCTGGCTTTGTGTCACGACTAAGCTTAGTAAATAAGATCAAATAAAATCTCTGCATTTTTGACAGCAAATTTTTTTTTTCATCATACAACGTGTGAAAGCACGTGCGATACCCTAGCCTCATCAGCCGCCAACCAGGGTGATAACACAACATAGCATTTTTGACAGCAAAAGACAAATCTAGTCGTTTCAGGAACACAGAATTCTGAAGTCCGAGAGACAGATAAATTCTACCAAGACATATTTATGGCTGCTTCTTGTTTGTTTGTTTGTTTGAAGACCTTTGCTCGAAGGAAGTCGCTATGATGCTTGAAAAAATGAAGGTCAGTCCGAAGGAGGGGCTGCTGGTGAGTTGGCAAGAGGATGTAAGTTTCTAGCCCAGTTCTTTCAATTTCAGCTGTCACTTGCAGGATACGAGAAAATTCGTGTTCCCTGTTTGCACCGAAAAGAAATGTCCAAACATTTGAAATAGAGAGGGCATTAGGAAGGAAATAAAACTACAGGGGGCCCACACGAGGAGATGACATCAGAAGAAGACAAGTTGATTTAAAAAAATAGAATAAAAATAAAATAGCGAGGAAACTCATTCAACGAGCCAAAGAATTTCAAATTGTCAAAAAAAAACAGTCCTGTGTCTAGGTGGGTGGTGACTCGAAGATTGCATAAACAGGATTTTCAATCCAGAAGGTGTGTCGAAAAGACCCTCATGTCAAGTATCGGCGGCAGTTTGTCTAGTAGTCTTACTAAGACAGACAACAACTGCCTTTCCGCCCGGTCGGCTGGGCCTGTAGAATATAACGACTTCATCCCTGCAGAATAAGACCCCCAAATAATTGTCTTTGATACGACACTAAACAATCTAATAATAAGGCTTCAATCCTGGAGTTTGGGGAAATGTAGAGTACCGCTTCATTGCCATTGCTTCCTGGTCCACTCTGGCTTAGAGTGGTAACCTATCTATGGGTCAAATAGAACTGTTTGACATTTAAACTGTGTGCAAACAAATGACTCATGCTAAATTGACTTGTTTGATATAGAATTGTTTGACCATTTAACCGTGTCTAAACAAATGACTGATGTTTAATTGAACTGGTAGCAATACATGGCAGTACTAGTGTGGTAGAACATCCGCCTGTCCACACACTGGGGAGTGATTCCGTTTTCAATCTGCTGTCCGTTCCGCTTTGTTTGTTATATCATCGGATGGCACGACGACCGATCCGCCAATTTGCCTACGTTGTGTTTTTGCTCCAGACAGCAAATTAATCACTAATTGAAGCCTCCAGTACAATGAGTAGACTGAAGAGGCCATACAATTAAGAAAGTTTTAAAAAATCGAACGCCAGCAAATAGAGAACAGGAAACGGTTTTGTAACAATAATGATATTTAGTTTTAAAATATCTTTAAAATGGTACATACATTCACCCTTCCCGGTGGATAGTAGAAACTGAATGGAGACTTAATTTACTAATTAGCAGTCCATCAATTTCTCGAGATTCAATGTCAGGTACAAGACCCCCACCAAATCATCCTATAAATTTTAGGCTTTTCTGTTATTGTCATTGAGAGAATAGTATGATTCTTATTATATTATGTTACCGAGAGAATAGTACGATTATTATTATGTTTTTGTCGTAGACAGAAAAGAACGGTTATTATTACACTATTTTTACTGAAAGAATAATGCGATTATTATGTTTCTGTTATTGACAGAAAAGTTCGATTATTATTATGTTATTGTTATCGACAGAATAGTACGATTAATATTATGTTATTGTACTAACAGAATAGTATGATTAATATTATGTTATTGTACTGATAGAATAGTCTGGTTAATATTATGTCATTTTTATTGAAAGAATAGTAAGATTATGTTATTGTACTGACAGAATAGTACGATTATGATTATGTTATTTTTACTGACAGAATAGCATTATTATTATTATTTTATTATTAGTGATAGAATAATACGATCATTATTAATATATTGTACTGACAGAATAGTACGATTATTATCTTTTTATTATTGACAGAATAGTACGATTAATATTATGTTATTGTTATTGACAGAATAGTACGATTATCATTATGTTATTTTTACTGAAAGAATAGTACGATTATTATTATTATTATTATTGTTACAAACGTAATATTGATTATATACTGAATTAATTTCTAATGACCTTTTGTAGATTTAACGCTATAATTATGGGAAAGTTATAGGGTAATTAGATCATTAATAGTTTTTGTAAGTTAGTATGTAGGTGTTGTTACCTGTGAAATTACTGGTCGAAGTGGATAGCCAGTTTTATGTATTTTAACAGTTCCATAGATGTATCCAGGTTTGTAATTACCAATTATTTTTGGTAATTTTATATTGTGAAGGTCAGCGTTATTGTTACGTTCCGCCCTCTGGTCAAACAAACGACAACACGGAATTTGTATATAACAATATATATTTATTTTCTCGACGGACGCTTGTGTGAAGTAGGAGCAGTCAGGAGAGGAATTAGGATCGTTCGTCGATGAGGCTTGAACTTTTCGATGTCAGGAGACGATGGCCGAGACAACGCACCCAGCGTGACGACGAGAGAGGTTTCGTGAACAGCGGGACCCTTTTTTCTCTATCTTCTTCTGTTCAATTCGTCGGCCTTATATTACCTTCAAACTCCCACGCAGAGATAAAGACACGCCTCTACGCCTCTGCAATCTTCCCGATCTCAGGCGATTAGGATGTGTTACTTCCGCTCATTTGGAATGGCCTGTGTGATCGTCGTCGAGCGGAAATAACTGTCATGCAGTTCACAGGTCACTCTCTTCCGGTGCATCATTGAAGTGGGACCTTCACCTTGTCCCATATTATCAGCCGAGCACACCTGCGCGCTTTCTTTCGATTATTGGCCATTGGGATGTGTCACATCTGCTATCTTCGGAATTGCAGGTGTGATCATCATCGAGCGGAAATAACTATCATGCAGTTCATAGATCAATCTCTTCCGGCGCATCACATTTTTTACGGCACAGTGAGAATTTTTACCTTGTCTCATATTGTGAGCCAAGCTGTATTTTACATTATTAGCACTAATATATACATATATAAAACCTCCCCATAACGAGGCAACCTGTTGGTTGTGAGTGGCGAGCTGCATGCTTGAAGATTGGATTCTATTGATAAGGCTGTTTGTGAAGTGGCAGTCAAGGTGATCACCTAACCTAGCCCAGACTAGCCTTAATGGGAAGTCGGAGAGGCCCGCTCCGACCAACCGGCTGGTCATCTCAAGCTCTCACACCTCTCAGATTGTCTCGAACCTAATCATCAAATTGCTCCATTGCCAAACAAACACCCATTCCTTTTTTTGTCTTAATGGAGCTAGAAGGCAATGGCGTTGAGAAAAACAGGACTTTGATGGTGAGGCTCTAGTAAGGGGATTTAGGGAATATGGAGTACACCTTCATTAACGTGACTCTCAAGTCCACTCAGAGCCGGAGTGGTAGTATCTGTTAGGGTCGCATCTACGAGTAAAATAGAACTGTTCAATCAATTCATAAGGATTATTAATAGCTATTTGAAACCATAAAGCTGTGTAAAAATTATTTATATTACATAGGAATACTTGATAGATGAAATTATTAACATTAAATAGCAATACTTGAAACTGTGCGCAAACATACGATTAATATCAAATAAGATTATTTGTATTAGGTTTGGTTTGGTTTTATAGTATATCAACCATTTTAGGTGATTTAATGTTAAATTCGGTTTATATATAAGATGTACATGATTTATTAACATAAATCAACTAAGTTAAATGGTTCCAAGTACTCCTATATATCACTAACAATTCAATTAAACATCAATCATTTGCTTACGCACAGTTAAATTATCAAGTAGTTCTACTTCAAACAATTCAATTTGGCATATATTATTTATTTGCACTCAGTTTAAATGCCATATAGTTCTGTTTGACGCATAGATAGGAACCTATCAGGTGCTACCACTTCCGGCCAGAGTGGACTTTGCGAGAATGACAATAAAGGTGTACTCTGCTTTTTCTAAAGTTCTAGCATTACTGGAATCTCACCATTGACGGGCGGGGGGGGGGTCTCACCCCTCTGCAAAGATGCAGTCGGCGTATTCTACAGCCCCAGATAATACTTGAAACAATTTTAAATGTGTGCAAACAAACTATTCGTTTACAAATTATATATATATATATATATATAACCGGATTTGGCACTGAATAATCCACAAGAGTTGCTATGTCATAAAATACCAACCAACCAACCAACCAACCAACTTAACCTTTAAATTAAAGAGAAATAATCGAATATAGATTCGTAAAACTTTGTGAACATAGTACGTTTATTAATTGGCCTTATTTTAATAATATAGTACAGAAAAGTTTGATAAATTTCGAGAATTACTAATATGTGACACAGAGATGCCAAGTGAGCAATTTGTAAAAGGTCGTAATATCTTGAAAACGGAGTAAAGTAATAAAACAGGACATGGCTGTGAACAAAATCGAGTTCCGTTTTTATCAAATTTGACAGAAGCTAGAGGCAGCACATCTCTGGCTGCCATAGTTTTGCGATGGCAAGAATTTAAAGAGTGACATTCCAATTGTAATCTTGACTTGAAGTGCTGAATAATAAGTTACTGGGATACCAACGACAAACCAGGCTTCTCGAAATATATCAAAAATTTTCTTTACTATTACAGCAAAATTAGGCCAATAAATAAACGTACAATGTACTGGAAATTATAAATCTATATTTGATTATATCCCTTTATTTTAAGATTTACGTCAAGTCACTGTTGTGATATTTTTGTAAGCAATTACAGATAAAGTTTTTATTCTTAATACAAATGATTTACGCGTCATATATGGTTTCAAGTATTCCTAATTAGTACAAATAATTTTCAAGTTGATCTATATGAGCTTAATAGATACTTCTCCTCTAGGTCAGAGTGGACCAGGGAAAAATGTCAATAAAGTGGTGACTCCACTCTCACAAGAGCTCCAGTCGCAGTTGTTTCATACGCAGGGCACACCTAATTTTTTGGGGGTGGGTGGGGAGGGAGCTTATATGCAGTCGGTGAATTTTTGGCAGTGCCGAAAAGATCGTATGATTGTATTTCAAACTTTATAGACAAACGCATAGTATAAACAACTTCTCCGCATACTGGGTAAACTATATGTATAGATAGATATAAATATAGAGGGGGTTGTCTTCGTGGTGTAATGCTTAAAGAGCTAGACTGCGGAGTTCGAACTCCAGTCGCGCTATCACGTTCACTTTCGGAGAAATAGCCTTGGGGAAGGTATGAACCTCATTATCCTCCCAGCTATAGGTTAAATAGTACCACTACAGCCCTTCTAGAAGTATGGATTTGGTATTAAATAACCCAAGAAGGTTGATATGTCATTTAAAACAACAAACAGGTATAGACATACAGAAGTCATTCAGTAAATAATCTGGGTTTTGCTTTCGGAGTTGGTGGTTGGAATCAGTTTTTCAAGCAAATCAATCGGGATGAGTTCTTTCATATCCCAAAACATAGTATGAATGACCTTCTTTATTGACAGCCGTGGCCGGAACCTTTTTTTAACGGAGATTCAGTGTGTCTACTCTTTTTTTTAAAAACTGAAACATGTTTCTCCGAACACATAACACATTCCCCAGTAAATTACACCCAGTTTACACTGAATCAAAAATTTGACAACAAACCTCTGTTCAAGCAAGGAGCACTATTTTTGATTTGTCTCCATTTTGAATAGTCTCAAAACAAATATTTCTTGTAAGATTAAAATGCTTTTCTATAAATCAATTCCAAATAATGTAACGTTTACATTTATGGAAAAAAAGTCTGAAAATTGTTTGTTTGTTTCAATAGAAATCTACTTATTTGTTGAATGATCCTTATGTGTGTGTGTGTGCGTATCATCATCATCATCATCATCATCAAGTCACGCTGACACCATTGAGTTTTCTGACTCTCTCCCACCATCCGTCCCTATCATTCATCCCTCCTAGTATGTCTCGAGTCCGCGTAGAGCTCATGAATGTCTGTCTTTGCTGGTCGGCCAATACTGTATACGGAATCAAATGCTTTGGAGACATCAATGAACAGTAGTGTTGCCTCGAGATTCTTTACTCGTATTCCTTCGATGATTTGACGGATTGTCGGAATCTGTAAACTTGGGAGCGGTATCTCCAAAATGTGTTCTGATATTTCATAAGAATTTTTTCAATTTTAAGTTGGAGATAATGGAGAAGCAAGACATTATAAACCTTAGCAGTGATAGCAGTAAGAGTTATGCTTCTTTAGTTCTTTGTGATTCCGAGTTCACCTTTCCTGATGGAGAGAAGGATACAACCTTTTGTCTATTTCTCTATTGGGTTTTATTTATACACAGCGTTGCTTAATCGAAGAAGTATGCCGTTAAATTTCCTTGTTTTCAATACTTCTAGTGATATTTTATCGAGGCCTGCAGCTTTTCTGCTTTCATTTTTTTCAGACTCTTCGCCCTTTAACTGTCCGAATTTGATGTCTAATTGATTATTAAATCTTTTTTTTTTTTTCGGTAGATTTATGAGTGATTTCTAGTATGTTTCCGAGAAGATTCTTGAAATGTTCTTTCCACTTATGATTTTTTTTTCTTGTCTGGCTGCTTTTAGTTAGCTCTCGAGGTGCTATTCCTTCTGTTCACTACATTTGCTATCTGCCATGCTGATTGTGTGCGTCTATCTTCTAATGATTCTCTGATTTTATTGATTTGGTCTTGATTGTATTGCAGTTGTTTTTAGGGTGTATGTTTTAGTTCAGTGTGGGCTTTTTTAAAGTTTCTGCTCGTTGGTATTTGTTGGGTTTCTTTTATTAAAAAAGAAATTCTTTTTTCTTGTTTTCCCCAAGTGGTATTGCCTTCCATGGATCTTTACATTTGGCTCTTGGCTTGATTTGTATGCACCCGGCAGCTGCTTCTATATGGGCAGTAACAAAGTTTTCATGTTCGTTATTAGGAGTTTTTTTTTTCAGATGTCTTCTGAAGAATATCAAACTTGTTTCTTATAATTACCGCATATTGATTGCTTATATCCCTATTGGTAAGTGAGGACCAATTATATCGTAAAGCTTTTCTATACATTTCCTATTTCTGCATAGACTCAAGCAAATCGGCCGAGACGATTCTGTGAGCAGAAGGTACACTTAAAAAGAGTAGGGGGTGTCTTCGTGGTGAAATGGTTACAGCGCTGGACTGCAGAGTCGTGGTAAGCGAGTTCGAATTCCAGTTGGGCTATTACGTTCACTTTCGAACTAATACCCTTGGAAAAGGTAAGAACCTTTTTATCCTCTCAGCTATAGGTTAAATAGTACCACTGTTGTTCTTCTAGAAGGATGGATCTGGCATTAAATAACCCACGAAGGTTAATATGCCATTAAACAACGAACCCAAACCAAAACAATCAAAAGAGGAAGATACCTCACAGTTAAAAGGGGTATTTATCCTCTTCTTGCTTATGAATATATAATCTCACTGTGCTTTATAGTTATGTGGGTAGGTGTCGGTCCATAGCTTTCCTCCTCTTTTTTGTAATTTAGTGTTTAGGCATGCTAGCCTGTTCTCGAGTAAAACCTATGGAAGACATTCGCCATTTCTGCTTGGCGAGTTGAGTAAGCAAAATTTATCATTTCCGTCTTTGCCTATTTGAGCATTGATGACTCCACTGATGATTAGAACGTTTTGTTTGAAAATGTGTCGGACAAGGAAAGATATTTCACCGTATAAGTTGGTGATGTCCGTTTCATCACTGGCATTCCACCAATATTGTAGCAAGAGACGATTACCGGGCAGGGGTTGCTATTAAATGTAGCCATCATCATTCTCTGTTGTAGTCTTTCTATGCTATTTTGTAATTTTATGGCTGAAAAGCTTTCATACACTTCCAATGGCCACATTGATGGAGTTTTTATATATAGATATCGAGACTACTATCCTGGGATTATGGTATTTTAGTTCTTGTTTAATATGGCTAAATCTATGATCTTGCTTGCATATATCTATACTATGCTCGGCTGCTATATGCATATATATATATATATATATATATATATTGTCATTCACAAGGCAGACGCTTTCGTTGTATCACAACTCTTCAGTGTGGCTAGACCACAAGATGTTTCAGGCTGGGATCGAAACCCGGCTGACTTTACAGTCGAGCATCTTACCCCAGAGCTATCGTCATTCTCAGCGTAAGTAAAGGAATTTTTTCGTATTTCTTTCGACATATACTTTTTTGGCAATCTGGAGTGCTCGATTTTTTATAAGAGCTATTGTATATCAGCGTATATGGCAGCTGGCAATTCTTTCATAAAAATGATAATTATCTTCTAAACCAAAGCTGCCAGAATTTCATTAATTCTTTTGAGCATCATCAAATTAAAACGGATATTATTAAGTATTTTTTTATGACCAAGCGTTTCACAAATAAAATTGTAGCGAAAAAAATTTTGCAACTCATCTGTAACGAAAATGATTTATTACCCAACCTCGGATACGACGCAAGATAATATTTTTTTAACAGAGTGCATTTAGTTTGAGGTCAGCGTTTTCCTTCTCGATTGGGTGTTGTCCCATGGCTAAAGAGTCTAGACTCCCCTTCTGTTTACTTATAATTGAAGGTAGAAGTGATGGATTCATACCTTATACAAGGGTATTACTGCGAAGAGAAAAGCAAACACCGCCCAGAATTTTAACTCGGAACGCTGTGTCTATTAACTACGAGGATCATTAAATAAGTTTTCAGACTTTTTTCATATGGGCACTTTTATTGCTAGTACACACATGAAACTCTAGTCCCCTTCCAAGTAATCTCCTCCGACTGCAATGCACTTGTTGTACTGTTCCAAAAACTTCTGGAAGGCCTCATGGAAGTCCTCTGGTGTGAGCGTATCAATGACCTTCTTCACAGCCTCTTTCATCTCCTCAATTGTCTCATAACGACAGCTTCTGAGCTTAGGGAATAACCAAAAGACACAGGGAGCAAGGTTTCGACTATAGGGACGGAGAGAAACTGTCTTGATGCCCATCTTGGTCAAATAGTCTGTGACAAGGATGGAGTTGTGGACTACTGCATTGTCCTGGTGGAAATGCCACTGACCCGATTTGAAGAGTGCTGGCCTCTTCCCTTGGTATCTCTTCCTGAACTCCCTTAAAACCTCAACATAGTAACCCTAACCCTTACCCTTTGGCCAATCAACTCTGATGTATTGAATTCCTTACTCCTCCCACACCTCTCATCATCCCTCACAGACTCCTTGCCTTCCTTGAATCTCTTATGCCTCTCAAAAACTGATGCTCGATTCATGCAAGATGCTCCAAAAGTAGTCTGAAGCATTCCATACGTTTCTGTGGCATTTTTTCCAAGTTTAAAACACAATTTTATTGCATATCGTTCTTCTAAAGTGTCAGGTTGCATTTTTGAAGCTGTTCATTTGAAGCTGAAATCATAAAAATTGGTCAGTCATTACATAAGATGTATAGCAATAACATACTGAATTTTCAAGAGCCTACGTCAATTTTAAATGCCTGTGCAAAAAAAGTCTGGACTTTTATGGAATGCACCACGTATAACAAAAACTGCCGTGCCAAACACGCTTCCACTAACGAAAATTTTGAGTATCTAAAAGTTTTGCAACAATGATTACATAGGTTATTTTGTTTACTGAGTTGAAGTTTTATCTAGGACTTGCTTCTTTTTTCACATTTAGTCTTGGCTTTTTTTATTTTCTTTGTTTAATGGCATATCAACCATCGTTGGTTATCTAACGCCCAAGTCATCCTTGTCGAAGAACAGTAGTCGAGCTATTTAACCAATAGCTGGGAGAGGGGATAAGGTGGCTTATACCTTTCTCTAGAGTATGAGTCCAAAAGAGAACGCAACAGTACGATTAGGAGTTCAAACTCGCTTACTATAATGTCGCAGTCCAATACGTTACCCGTTACACCACGAGGACTCTACTTACATTTAATAGTTTATTTTGTAAAAAGAAAAAAGAAGAGAAAACGTATTAACGAAACTTTTTTTCTTTTTTAAAGATATCTTCTTTTCAAATTGTCAATTCTGGTTTGGTTTGTTTTTATGGCATATTAGCCTTTGTAGGTTATTTAATCCCAAATTTTTTTCACACTGTTAAATGGTTTCACTTATTTCTATTTAATATGAATAATTCTATTTACACTTAATCATTTATTTACACGCAGTTTAATGTTTTCAAGTATTGCTATGTATCATTTACTACTCAATTAAATATTAGTCATTATTAAATGATCAAACAGTTCTCTTTCAAATAATTCTGTTTAGCATGGGCACAGATATTTGTTTGCACACAGTTAAAAATTAAAAAAAGGTCTATTTCAAACAATTCAGTTTAGCATAAGTACATAGTTTTTTGTTGATACACAGTTAAATGATCAAATAGTTCTATTTCAAACAATTCAGTTTAGCATAAGTACACAGTTTTTTGTTTACACACAGTTAAATGTAAAAACAGTTCTATTTCAAATAATTTAGTTTAGCATAAGTGCACAGTTTTTTGTTTACACACAGTTAAAAGTAAAAACTCTTCTATTTCAAACAATTTAGCATAAGTTCACAGCTTTTTTGTTGACACACAGTTAAATGTAGAAAAAGTGTTCTATTTCAAACAATTCAGTTTAGTATAAGTATACTTTTTAAACGTCAAATAGTTCTCTGTGACTCATAGATTGGACACTATCAGGTGCAACCACTCCGGGTCAGAGTGGACCTGGGAGCGATGGCAATGAGGGGTACTCCGCATTCTTCAAAGCTCCAGCAATACGAGAGTCTCATCATCAGATTGTTTAGCGTCATATCTCGGACTCTCGATAGGGGAGTTTTACCCCTCTGCAGAGATGCAGTCGGTGTATTCTGCAGCTCCAGCCGATTGGGCTCATTTTGGTGAGGGGTCTGACCCCCGCCCCTGCAGAGATGTAGTCGGAGTATTCAGCAGCCCCAGCTGACTGGGCCATGTCAATTCTGATTTCCTTCTTTTCTTACTTGAAAGAGAAATTTTATAATCTAAATGCAACATCACGGAATAAATAAATAAACGAGGGTCATTTAATAAATAAGGAGAATTTTATAAAAGACATACACAAAAGAGGAAAAAATATATAGAATTTCTTTCCATAAACATAAAATCTGAATTCTTAGGAATTGGTTTATAGCAATATAGCGGGAAAATATTTGTTCTGAGGCAATTCAAAATGGAGGCAAATCAGAGTGCTCCCAGGCTTGAACATCAAATTTTTGTTGGCTGAGATGTGCAAACCATGTGAATATTTTAAGTGGAATGTCTAAATATCTAATGGGTACAGAGAAGCATCTTTTAGTAAAAAAAAAAAAAAAAATGTTTACAAATGGGCCAAGCGTGTTTACCAAAACGAGGCTGAGTCGAAAAAAAAAAAACAACCCCAAAGAGCGGGTTACACACTGACTTTCTAGTATTGAAAAGATTCCGGTGACAAAATTCACGTTATTTATTGAATGACCCTTGTTACTGAAATAGCAAAAAAATGTATTTGTCTAAATTGTTTTTATATAATCTTTATTTTTTTCTTTCATGTTTTTGGTGTGGAATTTTTCTAGCATTATAAACCCAGAGGATTAATCATTATCGATAAGATTAGTTTATCGTATTTGTTTGATTGGTGCTCGGCAGAATACTTCGTCACATCTCTACTCCTAAAGAAACAACATTTAAATCAATAAATGTATTTACCCAACCCTTCCAACACGTCCAGGATGCGACACAAGGTCGAGTTTTAAATGGAGTTTAAACATGTAATATAATTGCGGTGGGGTTTCGTTTTATATATTTTGCCTTGAGGTTTAGTTAGGCTGAGAACCTTTCGCTAAGTGCATGGGTTAGTTAGGTGCACACATTGAGCGCAGGTGTTCACGCACGCGCGGGGTGGATGTGACAGTCAGAGATGTCACAATAAAAAAACCCAGATAGGAAATAGAACCGGGGACGTGAATGACGTCATGCCCGGAAGCGCTGAGGATTTGGGGGATTTGAAAAAAAGCAGTTAGTTGAGTTTTGACGCTAGAAGAGGGTAGACAATTTTCGGAGCTCGCCGAAGCGAGACCAGTTGGGGTCTATGAAATGTGCCGCACGTGGTGGGGTCAGATGGAAAAGTCAGCATAGAAAGAAATTGTGTCTCTCTCTCCTCATGTCGAGAAATCTTAAACTCAAAAAGGTAATAAAAAGTTTCGTACCTGAACCAATTTCGTGTTTTTCGGATCACGTATCCATCTCTTGGTCGTATTTTTGGACGTGGACCTATGTGGATATGTAACAACCAGACTGAATCCAGAGTTTTCCTTCTCCTAGACTGGTCACCATACCAAAGTTAAATAGACAGTCTGCCCTACGATTTACTCACAGCCAGAGGGAGAATAGTTGGATACTAACGTTTGGTTTGGTTTAGTTTCCTTGTTTAGTGGCATATCAACTTTCGTAGGTTATTCAATGCCAAAGTCATCCTGGTAGAACAGAAGTGATACTATCTAACAGATAGCTGGGGTGATAAGGGTTTTGTAAACACTTCCTAATAGTAGTAATCTAAAAGTGGATGTAATAGCGCAACTGGGATTGTGGGATTGACATGTTACCGTCAACGGATACGCTCCTTATACAAAAGAGACAATCGTCTTCTGTAAAAAAAAAATTTCCCTGTCTACATTTCTTTGTACATTAATACGAATTTTTACTTTAATTTTCTTTTCTATTTTTTTTTTTCCTGACACAAATGCTTTTCTTCTTTTAATTTGAATTTAGAAAATATCTCGTTTAGGAAGCATAATCCTCAAACAAAACTCAATAATTTTTCAAAATGATTATTATCCTTTTTCAATCTTCATAGTTCTGAAATTAAGAGGCGGATATAAACTATATCAGCAGAATTACATTCCCTATTTTAAACAGTCCGCTGTGTAGTGGAAGTGAACTTCGGCATGTGGCAATAGTAGCTCCTTCTAAGTAACGAATTACCGTTTGTTTTCAGATATGATCAATTGCGATCATAACTTAGAGTGGTCATGTTTTTAAAGTTTAACAAAAATCTCAAGGTAACTGATATTTAAAAAAAAAATTTCCACTAAAGTTTAAATTAAGGGTTACATTCTTTATTGATTTTCTACCCATAAATCATCGATATTCAATCCAGAACATCATCATTATGACGTTACATCAAATGAAAACGAAAAACTCATCGTAGTAATTAGAGATTCACCTGTCTTAAAAGACGTTTCAACGGCAAACACATAGTATGCTCCTGTCCAAGCCATTATCGTAACGAATCGTATCGTAAAAAAAAAAACAAAGAAAAAAATAAAAAAATTACCAAGATAGAGCTTTGATTACCACTTGGCTTAGTTCATTTCCATCACTCAGAAGTCAGCTTAAAATGTTTCAGCTATATCTGTTACCTCTTGTATTAGCGACAGCCTAGTCGGCTGGGACTGAAGAATACACCGGCTGCATCTCTGCAGAGGGATAAGATCCCTCCCCCAACGAGGGTCCGAGATATGACATTAAACCATCTGATGGCATGACTTTAGCCTTTGAGCTTTGAGAATTGTGAAGTACACCTTCATTACCATTGATCCCAAATTCAATCAAGCCCCGAGTGATAGAAGCTGATAGAGTCCTATCTTTGGGTAAAAAAGAACAAACTGTATGCAAACAAATTATTGATGTTAAATAGTGACTGTTAAATTGTGATACTCAAGACCATTTAACTGTGTGCAAAAAAGAGCTCAGGCTCGTCTAAGAATATATGTATAAAGAGGATTTGGCATTAAATAAACTATATTGGTTGATATGCTATAAAAGCCAATCAAACCAAATCATATATTTTTGATATATATGTATCAAGAGAATTTGGCATTAAATAACCTATATTGGTTGATATGCTATAAAAGCCAACCAAACCAAATCATATATCTTTAATATATATATATAAATATATATATATATATATATATATAAAGAGAATTTGGCATTAAATAACTTATAATGGTTGATATGCCATTAGAATTATCCTAGTAATGGAAACGAAGAACTGATATTGATCAATTAACAAGCCAGTTTAGATAATTGAAGATAAAAGTGTTTTTTTTATTTATTTTTCAATCAAAAAAAAAAAAAAAAAAAGAAAAGAAAAAAAAAGAAAGGGAAACCTAAGAATAATATTTGTATATTTTTAGTTTATGTTTCATATATGGGCTATGAAAGATTCCGCCGAAAAGAAAGCATCGCTTTTTATTATCTATCTATCTATATATATATATATATATATATATTGAGAGTAGCAGAAATGCCTTCAACATTTTAGACTCTCACCTCCATGGTGCAAGTTAACTTAGGCAAGTGGTAATGGCGGCTCTATGTAGCCACTCTTATCTTTTCTTCGGTTACGATCAGAACTTGGGCCGGTACACACCATGCATCTAATATTAAAGCATTTTTTAAAGACATCATCATCATCATCAACATCATGCCGCTAGCACGGATATCCCGGACCCTCTCTCGCCACTTCTCCCTATCATTCATCGCTTCTGGCAGGTCTTCAGGGCTACACTCCGTATCCTCTCATAGCTGCTGTATGTGTGTTCGAGCTGGTCGTCCCGCTTTTGCTTGGCCATATGCGGGGGTCCATAGGAGTACATCACTGATGAGCTCGTCCTTGCTTCTCCAGCAGTGTCCTGCGTGTCTGGTTCGTCTAACTTGTATAGTTTTCGTAATGGGAGGCAGGTGGCCGTATAGTTGGTGCCTTGTGGGGTGTTGCCGCCAGGAAGTAAACACTTAATTGCTAAATAGAGAGCCTTTCATGCTCATTTCATGTTTCGTTTGAATAATCCTGTTCCGGATTGAATATTCAAACATAGCAGTTTCGAATTTCTATTGAGAACATCATTTCGGTGTAAAATGAAATGAGAACGCAATGTTCTCTTTCGATAAGTCAATTGCAGATTCATTTGTCTTAAAATAAACGTTTCAACATTAAACATACAATGAAACCATTGCGACTTACGCAAGCATATTTAGATCACTCAGATTACATTTTAAAATGTGAGAGGTATTTATGCTGTAAAACCTAAAAGAAATTAAGTTGGTTCATTTGTTTGTTCGTTTTACGGTATATCAACCTCCACGAATCAGTTTAAAAATGGTGGAACGGAAAAGTCTGTTATGTTTGTATTTAGGAGGTGCCCATGGTGTAATGGTTATCGTCGTAGGAAATGGACACGGCGACACGAGTTCAAATCCTAGACGAGACTGATTGCATTTCACAGAGCACTAATACCCTTGGGAAAGGTGTAAATCCAATTATTCTCCCTCCAGCTATGGGTAAATAGTAGAGCAGACTGGGTTCTTCAGCCTTGGAGACGCAACTAGTCTAGGAGAAGGAAAACTCAGAATTGTTGGTAAATATGGTTATGTCTAAATTTATTTGTACAAACGGTTTGTTGAAAGATTCCAGTTTCGTTGAAAGTTATTTGTAGGGAATCGTCTTGTAGCAAAAAGGTTGCAGAGGAACAGCTCATGGAAAGGACGAGATTTTTTTTTAAATATCTATGGTAGAGAAACAGTTTGTAGAAGAAAATTGATCTTGTTGAAAATTCCTTTTGATTTTTCTATATAAATTCACCGCTTTTAGGAATGACATTACAGTGTTTATTTCAGTTTTTTGGAGCTGCTGCTTCACGTCGTCTGCACCATGAAAGATTTATCTTATATGGGCCAGATACATTCAATGAGAATGTGCTTCACAGTGTGTTTAGTCTGGCAAGAATGATACGTTAGTTGCTGCTTTGCTTCAAGTAAGTAAGAATATATTGTCCTTGAAAGACCTATACAAAGTCTGGACAAAATAACTTCTTTTCGGTTTTTTCTGCAGCTTTGTTTCCATTACCCCAATGTGGGTGCAATTTCTAATAATTTATTATGCTTATTGCTGTTCCACCGTTGTATTTGTTGTTGTATGTATTTCTTTATCTCGATTTAAAACTCTGTATAGGGTATTTAAAACTTTTTTCAGTGGTCAGGTTTAGGTAAAAGAAATTAAGATCTCACTTCTATTTATAATAATCTTATAAGTAAATGTTTTATCTATTAACTAAGATAGAATCATCAGATGAAAATTGAGTACATAGAGGATGTAAAGAAAATAAAAGTATATTAACTGTTTAACCGGACATTGGCCTAGCGGTCTGAGTGTTCGCCTAATGGCCCTAGGTTCAATCCCAGGTCAAGTCATACCAAAGACTCAAAAAATGGTACTTGATGTCTCCTTGCTTAACAATCAGCATTAAAAAATACGGATCAAAGGTAAAGTTGAGCAATCCAGGGAAAGGAGTAGCGCCCTTCCCTACACCTTGGTGTAGTAGCTATCGAAGAGGGAGCCTTCGGGTCACCCTCGACTAAAGGGAGACAACTTTACCTTTTTTTTACTAACAACTGTTGAAATAAAGCAGTTGCTTCTAAGATTTTTCTCTTTTGACTTTATTCTATTTCTACTTTTTGGATTATTGTCGAGAAATAGTTAACATTTTGATATATTTAACCAAATATAGGGAAAATTGGGTTCAAGTGTCAGTTGGCCGGAGTCTGTCTAGAAGAGTTCAAGAACTTAGAATATTCGTATCTTCTAATAAAGGATCTTAAACCGGATCCAGATTAAGCACCGACTGACCCAAGCCGATGTGGAAAAAAGGATTGCCATATGCCAAAGAATTCTCGAATAATGTTTGGTTTTCGGATGAAGTAATTTACTAAGCTTTTTGCTTAGATGTGGCACAAGGGCATATGAATGGGGCACCCAATAAGACTCGAACCCACTCGTGTAGGTTTGCTCGTCTAGCTTGCTAACCATTACACAACCAGAGGCGTCTGGTTTTCAGATGAAGCCCACTTCTTGAATCGTTATGTTAACTCGAAAAACTGAGTGTTCGAGAGAGAACCCTCACAAAGTCGTTGGACATTTTCTCCATTCAAAAAATGTGTACAGCATGAGTCAATATCTCAAAGCATAGCACTTTGGATCACTTTTGTTTGAAGATGATGGGGGTAACGGTTTGACAGTGGAAAAAGAGCGTTAGATTCCAGTGCTTGAACAGTTCTCAGGAAGAGTTCAAGAAGCGGGAAGACCTTGATGAGGAGGAACAATTGTTCCAGCAGGATGCTGCTTCTTCTCACATTGTTCATGTTACCATGGTATGGTTCCTTAAAAAGTTTGGGAAGCATCTCGTCAGCCATAAACCTGAAGTGGAATGGGCACGTCACGCGCCTAACTTGAACGCCTCTCCCCAGATTTCTTCCCTGTGGGTTCCTCAAGGACAGCATCTACAAGAGCAGACCTTGCACCATGGCTGTATTTAAGGCAGACATCACTGAGAATATTCAAGTGATTAACCAGAAAGTTTGGTCTGTTGGTTTGCTTTGTAGGTTATTCATTGCCGAATCCTCTTTATACGTATATATTAAATATATGTGATTTGGTTTGGTTGGGCTTTATGACATATCAACCATTGTAGGTAATTTAATGCCAAATCCTCTTTATATATATATATATATATATATATATATATATATATAATTTGGTTTGGTTGGGTTTTATGGCATATCAACCATTGTTTATCATTTAATGCCAATTCCTCTCTATAAAAATATATCAAATATATATGATTTGGTTGGTTTGGTCTTTGTGGCATATCAACCATTACAGTTTATTTAATTCCAAATGCTCTTTATACATGTATATTAAATATATATGATCATCATAATCATCATCATCATGTCGTGCCGCCAGCACGGATATCCCTGACCCTCTCTCGCCACTTCTCCCTATCATTCATCGCCTCCGGCAGGTCTTCTGGGTTACATCCTGTGTCCTCACATAGTTGCTGTATGTAAGTTCGTGCTGGTCGTCCTGCTTTTGCACATCCATATGTGGGGGTCCACAGGAGTCCATCGCTTATGAGCTCGTCCTTGCTTCTCCAGCAGTGTCGTGTCTGGTTCGTCTAACTTGTATAGTTTTCGTTATGGGGGGCAAGTGTCCGTATAGTTGGTGTCTCGTGGGGTGTTGTCGCCAGGACTTGTTCAATACTGCTCTCAACATTCTTGTGTAATTTCCGTCTAGTTTTTTCTCCAGCCGTTTAGTTAGCGTCCATGTAGTGCATCCATATAGCAGTATCGATACAACCGCTGCCTGGAAGAAACTGCGTTTCATTCTATCGGTTAGGTCTGATTTCCATATGATCGAGAGCCTATCGATAGCAGTCCATGCCTTCGTCAGTCGTGTGTCGATGTCTTTTTCGGTTGATGAGACGCTACTTCCTCGGTAGGTGAATTTGTCTACTAATTTCAGAGAGGCTCCGTCTACTGTGGCAATGTTGCCCGTTTAGTTGTAACACATATATTCAGTTTTGAGTGCATTGACATGGAGGCCAATGCCAGCTGCGGCTCGTTCCAGGCTATGCAGCTCATTTTTTGTTCACAGTTAAACTGTTTCAAGTATTTGTATCTAATACAAATAATTCTATTCACTATTGATCATTTGTTTGCACACATTTAATAGTTTCAAGTATTTCTATGTAAGAGTAACAATTTAGCATCAGTCATTTGTTTGCACACATTTAAAAAGATATACATGATATGTATGAAATTAGTTTGTCGGTAATTTCATTTTTAAATGATTCAGAACTAATTTGTTTGCATATGAGTATGGCTATAACTTCTACACGGTTAAATAGTTTCAATTATTCTTATCAAACGCTAATAATTCTATTCAATATTAATCATTCGATTGCACACAGTGAAGTGGTTACAAGTATTGCTATTTAACACTAATTATTCTATTCCTCATTACTCATTCGTTTGCACACGGTTAAATGGTTTCAAGTATTGCTATGTATCACTAACAATTCAATTAAACATCAGTCATTTGTTTACATACAGTCAAATGATCAAATAGTTTTATTTCAAGCAATTCAATTTATCATAAGTCATTTGTTTGCATACAAATGTCAAACAGTTGTATTTGGCCCTTAGATCGGGCCCTATCAGGTGCAACTACTCCGGGCAAGAATAGACGGGGGGTATGGCAATGAAGAGGTACTCCACATTCCCCAAAGCTTCAGCATTACCGGAGTCTCATTATCAGATATTTTAATGTCCGTGTATTCTACAGCCCTAACCCACTGGACTGGAGCCAGGAAAAATATGCACGTGTGATCAACAACTTGGGACGCTGCATTCCAGAATGCCGTCAAATGCACGGTGAAAATATAGAAAATGGACTCTAAAGCTCCTCTTGACATTTTTGGTTTATGTTTGAGACTAAAGGCTTGCAGATTCTAAAATGATATTCCTTTATTTTTCCATTAATGTAATTTTCATTACTCAAGGATTTGTGATCCTTGATCTGTGATGCTTGATTTGCGACAAATAATTTTGTTTCAAAAGTTGTAAAACACCCGGTACAATGCAATGAATGAACGCACGACACAGAAACGGAAGTAGAAAGGAGGAGGAGAAGGAAAAATGTTTTCTCTTATTACGAACTATAATACCAAAAATGAGTAAAAATTGGTCCCCAGAGAAGGAAAAGGAGTAGGACCTACCAACAACACTAAATCAATTGCTAAACTAATAAGAAGAATGGCAGCAAGAAGACTAATTTTCATACAATATTAAAAAAAAGAATCGAGCAAAACGAAACTGCGTGAACTTTTATCCTATCACTACCACCACCACCACCATCATCATCATTATTAAGGCGTTCCGACTGCTCAGACTCATTTTGATTCACTCTCACCAGCAGTCCCTTTCGGTCATCGTTCTTGGTAAGTTCTCTACACGGCACTCAGTGTTCAGACAGAGCTGGTGAATATGAATTTTTTCTGGTCGACCAATACTGGTGTGTCCATGGCTTGGAGTCCATAAGAGAACGACATTATGAGTTCGTCCTTACTTTACCTGCAATCCCCAGGATATCTTGCTCGCTTTTCTTGAAATATATATATATATATTGTCATCCACAGACAGACTGTTTCGTTCTATCAGAACTTTTCAGTGTGGCTAGATACGTAGGACGCTCGAAGCCAGGATCGAAACCCGTCCAACTTTACGATAGACTTAGTCTCAGACTGCTCGGCCAACAAGCGTACCACGTTGGCTAAGGGAATTTTTATGGTATTATGTAGCAACAGCAGCAGCGTCCGTTTGTTTACATTTTTATACCCTATCGGCTACCAGAGTGCTCAATTCTTTCGAAGAGCTTTGCATTGCATTATGCGGGTGGCGGCCGAAAATTCCTTCGCCAGAGTGCTCAATCCTCATGGGGGGGGGGAGGCGTATAATGCAAGTGCATACACTACCGACCAAAAGCTTGGAAGGATCCTGAATTGTTTCTCCAAACGCTAACTTTTGTGTTTTATTGTTAAGTTCTGTAAGAACTGCCTAAAAGTATGCATCTACACACTTATTGTGACCTCGCGGTTAAAGCACTTGACTAGGGAATCGTAGTAAGCGAGTTCGTACTCCAGTCGCGCTATTACTTTCACTTTCGGGCAAATACCCTTGGGAAAGGTATGAACCCCCTTATCCTCCCAGCTATGGGTTAAATAGTACCACTACTGTTCTTCTACGAGAATGGCTTTGGCAAAAAAAAAAAAAAATAAATAAATAACTTACAAAGGTTGATGTGCCATTAAACAAAGAAACTAAACCAAACACTTCTTGGGAATAACTACCATCAACATAATTTGCAAGTTATAAGAATATATATATATGCACACACAGATATATATATATATATATATATATATATATATATATATACAAGTAAAGTTGGCGACCAGAAAGCTCCATTTTCGATAGCTACTACACCATGGTGATTGCTCCACTTTATCCTTGATCTCTACCTTATATTGCTGAGTGTTAAGCAAAGAGGTATCAAGTACCATTTTTGGAGTCTTTGGTATGACTCGACCTGGGATTGAACGCCGGTCTCTCGGGCCATTGGCGAACACTCTAACCATCATGCTAATGTCCGATATACATGTGAATACACGCACACAAATATATATAAATAGATACTTATTCCCGTGAGAGAAGTAAGAACCTTTTTAAACTTCCCCCGCTATGGGTTAGGTAGTATCACAGCTGTTCTTCTACAAGGATGGCTTTGTTATGAAATAACGTGCAAAGATTGATATGCCATTTAGCAAAGAAAGCAAGAAACATATATATCTGCAAAAATCAATGTTGTCCGAAATCTTTAGTCGGTAGTCTATCTATCTATCTATCTATCGTGCATATATATATATATATATATATATATGTAATAGATCCACGTCCAAAAATACGACCAAGATATTCACAAGCATAAAAAGTTCATAATGTTCATACGCATATGCATATTGGAATCTGAAAACACGAGATTGGTTCAAGTACGAAACTTTTTATTACCTTTTTGAGTTTAAGGTTTTTTGACATGAGGAGTGAGAGACACAATTTCTTTCTATGCTGACTTTTCCATCTGAGTCCACCACGTGCGGCACCTCGCCTTTAATTACTGATCTGGATTCGGCGAGCACCGAAAATCGACACGCTTCGCCCAAGCCCAAATCTCAACTCACTCGTTCGAAGTTTAAATCTCAACTAACTGTTTTTTTCTAATTCCAAAATCCCCAGCCCATCGCTTCCGGGCATGACGTCATTCACGTCCCTGGTTTTATTTCCTATCTGGGGTTTTTATTGTGACATCTGTGATTGTCACATCCGCCCCGCGCACGCGAAAACACCTGCACTCAATGTGTGCACCTAACTAACCCATGCACTAAGCCGGATGGTTCTCAGCCAAACTAAACCGAAAGGCAAGATATATAAAAGGAAAAATGATAATGTAAAAAAAATCCCTCCGCAATTATATAACATATGTGTGTGCGTGTGTGCGTGTGTGTGAAAAGAGACCGCAACAGTTAGAGTTTTAGAGTGAGTGAGTTTATTTCTATATTTCAGCTCATTTTTTTAATTGATTTTTTAAAGAAAGTCTTTCGATCTTCGTTGGATTTTGTTTTTATCTTGTCTCAGGCGGGTTCATTGTTTCTTTTATGAGTGGGTGTTGTCATTTCACGTCCACCTACGCACACACACATACACGCGTGCGCAAACACACACGCAAGCATATATATATATATATATATATATATATATGTATATATATATATATATATATATATATATCCCACAAAGAATACATTAATTTGCTATGAATAGGCGCATCATTGAAGTCTATTCAGAGACAGAATGCACGAAAAAAAGAAAAAAATGAAAAGAAAAAGAAAAAGAATAAAAAAGGAAAAGAAAATAGCTGCCTTGTGATGATTATAATTATAAGCGTTCCTTTTTTTTCAAGATGAAATTTCACAAGACAGTGCTTAGCTCGTCGACAAATTGCCGCCAGATTCTTAAAAATAACGTTACGTTTTCGGCTTGATAAGAATTTCTAATTTTCTTGAATGTTTTTTTCCTGGCGTAAGAGAGAAATTTGCGCCTATATTTCTCAGTGTGCATCAATATCTGAGTGTGGGTGGGTATGTATGTGTTTGTGTATGTATGAGTGTGTGTGTGTGTGTGTGTGTGTGAAAGAAAGAGAGAGAGAGAGAGAGAGAGAGATTTAAGTTCGCGTGCGGAACTTTTCCTACACATTTTCAGTTGTTTTTTTTTTAATGTATATAATTACCTTATCCCTCCGCCACGAGCACAGCACAGTCGGCTGGGGCGGTAGAATACACTGACTACATCTCAACTGAAAGGTAAGACATCCCCAATATTGAGTGTCCTGTTTATGACCCTAAACAATCTGATTGTGAGGCTCTAGTCCTGGAGCTTAGGGGAATGTGGTAGCACCCCTTCATTACCATTTTTCCTATGTCTACTTTGACCCGGAGAGGCAGCACCTGATAAGGAGGTGTCCGGGGTGTAATGGTTATCGTCGTAGGAAATGGACACGGTGACTCGAGTTCAAATCCTTGACGAGACAGATAGCATTTCACATAGTACTAATACCCTTGGGAAAGGTATGAATCCAATTATTCTCCCTCCAGCTATGGGTAAATAGTAGGGCAGACTGGGTTCTTCAGCCTTGGAGACGCAACTAGTCTAGGAGAAGGAAACCTCTGAATTCAAACCTGTTAAACTCCTTTTAAAAAATTGACCTTGTGTCATATCCTGCCCGAATGGAGGGGTTGGGTAAATATTGATAAGGCCCCATCAGTGGGTCAAATTTAACTATTTGACATTTAGACTATGTACAAAAAAATGACTTATGCTAGATGGAATTGTTAGAAATAGAACTGTTTTATCATTTAACTGTGCGTAAACAAATGACTGGGGTTTAATTGAATTGTTAGTTATACATAGCAATACTTGGAACTATATTGCTGTGTGCAAACGGATGAGTAATGTTGAATGGAATTGTTTGTGTTTAATAGTAGTACTTGAAACTCTTTTACTGTATGCCTAAGTTGATATATCAGAATAATATAGCATTATTTGAAACCATTTGTGCAAATGAATGAATTGTGTTAAATAGAATTATTAGTGCTAAATAGCAATACTTGTAACCACTTCACGTTGTGCAAACAAATGATTACTATTTAATTGAATTATTTGCGTTAGATAGCAATAATTGAAACCATTTAACTATGTAGAAAAAATAGCAATACTAGAGTGCAAAAAAAGTCAGTTTTAACTCGTTCAAAAATGAAATCACCTACAAACTATGTGTGCCAAGAAATGACTGAAGTGAAATTGAGGCTTTTATATAGCAATAATTGAAACCTATTGACAATGCCAAAAAGAGGAAAAAATGTGCTCAGGTTCATTTAAAAATGTGTTCACAAATCATATAAATTTAATACATATGTATAAAAAGGATTTGACATTCAATAACCTACATTGGTTGATATGCCATAAAACCAAACCAAACCAAACCAAACCAAATCATATATATATATAAAGAGGATTTGACATTAAATAACCTGAAATCGTTGATATGCCTTAAAACCTAACCAAACCAATTCATATATATTCAATATATACGTATAAAGAGGATTTGGCATTAAATAACCTATAATTGTCGATATGCTATAAGACCCAACCAAACTAAATCATATTTATTCAATATATATGTATAAAGAGGATTTAGCATTAAATAACCTACAATGGTTGACATGCCATAAGACCCAACCAAACCAAATGGACCGGCTCATTGGCCAAGTGGGTAGAGTGTTCGCCAATGGTCCGGGAGACCTGTGTTTAATCCCTGGTCGCGTCATACCAAAGACTTGAAAAATAGTACTTGATACCTCCTTGCTTAACACTCAGGAATATAAGGTACGTATCAAGGGTAAAGTGGAGCAATCCAGAGAAAGGAGTTGCGCCCTTCCCTACACCTCGGTGTAGCTATTGAAAAAGGGAACTTTGAAGAGGATTTGGCATAGGATAACTTACAATGGATATCAACCATATACCATAAAACTCAATCAAACCACGGGTATGATGTGGCACAAGGTCAATTTTTAAGCGGAGTTTTACAGGTTTGAATTCAGATTTTTCTTTCTCCTTGACCGCTTGCCATACCAAGGTCAAAGAGCCTATGCTACGCTACTATCTATCACCCATACCTGGTGGAAGAATAGACAGATGCATACTTTCCCCAGGGGTATTAGCTTTCTATAAAACATAAATAACCACGTCTAGGATTTGAACTCGTATCGTCATATCCATTTCCAACGACGAACGCCTCCTTTTTTTTCATGTAAGTACGTTGGGATATTCAGTCAACGGATGCACTCTTTTCACATCATCTTTGTTATAATAATCTGATTTTTGCATCTTTGTATGTAAAATCCTAATATTGGAAAATGGCACATCGTAGAGAGATTTCTAATTGCATGAGAATGTTTTTTTTATATTACATTTTTATTTTTATGCTTTCTTTATAAGACACATTTCTCTGACGAGAAAAAGCTCTAGAGCGTATTGATTTATTTGCATGGGTACTTTCCCCTTCTGAAGACTAAGCTATAAACAATTTGTGACCCTTTTTCAAGAGAATTTGGGTAAAGAAAAAAAAGAAAATTCAGATTTTTCTTTCTCTTTGACCGCTTGCCATACCAAGGTCAAAGAGCCAATGCTACGCTACTTTCTACCCATAGATGGTGGAAGAATAGACAGATGCATACTTTCCACTGGGGTATTAGCTTTCTATAAAATTAAACAACCACGTCTAGGATCTGAACTCGTATCGTCATATCCATTTCCAACGACGAACGCCTCCTTTTTTTCATGTAAATATACATGAGGGTCATATCAAGAGAACTTGAGAAAAAAAAAAAAGAAAGAAAAAATAATACATTATAGCGTTTCGGGAAATTGTTGATTTCTCTAACACTATATTTTTTAGGCAACACAAATGAATGACGAAACTTTTCTTTAAAAACACAACAAAGAAAGTTTTTTTTATTTGCAGCATTGAATACGGTTTGCTTTTGGTGCTGCAAGACTCGTGGGGTTTAGGCTTGTTAGTGTTGGAGACAAAATGTTGAGATGGCAGCGTGTGTTGCGGGACGTGTGAGGGATTGTGTTTAGAGTCACCGTGTAGTTTTGTATCTGGTATTTGGGGTAGAGTCTGCGATGTCTCAATGTGGTCCAGCGGTGAAATGGGAGCTTGTGTCGAGAGCGGGCTTATGCTCAGATCGACATAGCTAATTTTTGGGGTGACACAAAGTTGGGCCTGTGCGAGGCATGTTGTATGTTTCCAATTTATGTTCAACTGGGATTCCTTGTAGGAAATCCATAAATTAGATGGTTCCCTCGTTGAGTGTCCATGTTGCTGCTGGTGTTGCTATGTTAAAAAGCATCGCTAAGTAGGGACGGCCCGAGGAACGTCTGTTCTGGTCGCCGTCTCAAGCCAAAGAGAGTGGGTTTGGCCGCTCACCCGTTTTGCAAGCCGGAAATGAAGGTCCGGGCTGAATAGGATAAGTCATCCTGATTAGGTGAAATTAAGTGTTGAAATAAATTGAGCACCAAACCAAAATAAGAGATTTTCCCCTTCTCTACAACATATATATGAGGGTCATATCAATAAAGGAAATGAATTTTCTAATATAACGACTCACATTTCATTCAGGAAAAAAAAATGCATTATTTTTCAATATAATCTCCATTTTTAAAAGCACGTTTTTCAATAGAAAAATATGATTTCGAATTCCTTCAACGTAGAAATATTTGGGTTGAGTTTTTAGCCATTTGCGCATAGTGCTCTTCACTTCACTGTTGTTTGGAAATTTTGTTTAACGCAAAACTTCTTTGAGGGGGGAAGAATTAGAAATCAGCGGGGGCCAGATCAGGACCGTGGGAAGGATTTATAAGCCATTCCTAAACAAAGTAACGGTTTTCACTGTTCTTGCTGCAAAATGAATCTGTATTTGTCTTCGCCTTCCACCAGACGGGACTTGACACAAGGTAAATGGCCCGAAGGTCGATTATAGTGGGGATTAGGGGAAGGGAAGATCGGGCACGAGCCTAGGCTCGAGCCCTACTTGACTATGCTGGTCATCGGCCGACTTGGTGTTATGTGCACCTGATGAGCCTAGTTGGACATGGACTCAAACATGTGTTCAAGCACCGACGCCTGATTATAGCTTAAACTGGACAGCGAGGTACAGTGCTATACAAAGGTGACAAAGGTGGCCAGCCGAAGCAGGGAGCTTTTCGGCCTCAAGTCTGCTTTTGCCGGGAGCCTTTCGGCCTCAAGTCAGCCTTTGCAAATTAATGCATTCGGCTTCATCCCCTGGGTGCTGTAATATGAGGCCTTGCATTGTCCTGGAGAAACCCAACGAAAACTGACTTTACAACGTACAATTTTGTGTGCTATACCTAAATAAATTCTTGCTAGGGCTATAGAATACACCGATTGCTTCTCTGCAGATGTGTAAGACCCCCTACTAATGTGTGTCCTGTATATGACATTAAACAATCTGATGGTAAGGTTCCAGTTATGATGGAGCTTATGGGAATCCAGAGTATCCTTTCATTGCCATTGCTCCCAAATCGAATGTAGCCCGAAGTGGTAGCATGTGACAGGGTCCTATCAATGGGTCAAATAGAACGAAATTGCTTGAAATAGAACTTTCACTTTTAAACTGCGTGCTTATGATAAACTGAATTGTTTGAAATGGAACAGTTTTTGTATGCTAAACTGAATTGTTTGAAATAGAACTATTTTTGACATTCTGTGTACTTAGTCTCAACAGAATTGTTTGAAATAGACCTGTTTTTACATTTAACTGTGTGTCAACGAAAAACTGTACTTATGCTCAACTGAATTCTTAAAATAGAATTGTTTCTATGTATAAAAAAAACGGATTTGGCATAAAATAACCAAAATAGTCGCCATAAAACCAAACCAAACCAAACCAAACCAAAAAAATTCC
>OY757917.1:90186935-90209435 GCA_963585895.1 Sepioteuthis lessoniana
CCATGGCTCATTTTTTTCATTTGTCGATATCAAATATTACAATCTAACCCTAATAATTAACTAGTTATTACATGGTTTAAAGTCGCTATTCCTATTTAATAATAAGCATTTGTCAGCCCAATTATATCATATCAAACATTACAATCTAATCCTAATAATTTACTAGTTATAATATGATTTAAAGTAGCTATTCCTATTTAATAATAATCATTTTTTTGCAAACAATTATAGGGTTTCAAGTATTTTTTGGTAACATTAATAATTTACAGGCAAATATAAAATTTAAAGTAAATAAGCAAATGCAATAAATTAGAGCCAAAAGAATATTAAACTAGGCATGACTGGGTGGGCAAGGTAATCCACTGGGAGTTGTGCAAAAAATTGAAATTTGACCATACGAACAAGTGGTTTATGCACAACTGAAAATCTTTCCTAGAAAATGCGACCAACAAACATCTCTGGAATTTTAAGATGCAATAAAATCCCCTTATCGCAGTCGGACTACCAGACCTGGTGATAGTCAACAATAAAAAAAAAAAAGAAAGAAAAAAAAGAACCGGCTGAATAGTGGATTTTGAAAAGGAGAAATAAGTACTTATACCTTGCTTGAGAACTAAAATACATAAAGGTGACAGTGATACCAGTTGTGGTTGGCGCAGTTGGGAAACCCCTAAAGGTTTCGTAAAGGGACTGGAGGACTTGGAAATCAGAGGATTAGAAGAGTATTGTTGTTACGTAGTCAGATACACGAATATGGCCATGTGCGAAATAGACATATAAAGAACATAGGAATCTCAAAATTCGAAAACACATAATAACGACTTCCTGTTCAGGCACGAAACCTCTTTATTAAGTTTGAGTAAAAGGTTTCGACGTAAGGAGGAGAGACACAATCTTCTATGCTGTCTTATTCATTTGGCCCCCCAACACGTGCGGCCCCCCCATAGGGCGCAAGTTCGCCTCACGTCTGCGAGCTCTAAAAGTCGACCGTCTTCGTTTGGCGTCTAATTCTCAACTCTTTCTTTCTTCAGATTCTCGCACAAACCTCCGCGCGCTTCCGCCGCGTGACGTCACTCGCACCCTGTCACCTCGTTTCGTCTTTGACTATTATGACATCTGAGTGACATGTCCGCTCTGTGCGCGCTCACGCGTTACCACCTGCATCAAGGTTGCACCCAACTAACCCATGCGCTGAGCCGAAAGGTTCTCAGCCTAACTAAACTCAAAGGCATGAACCGAAATCCCTCGGCTATTATATAACATTGTTAAGATGGCCAGAATACTGAGAAGAGTCCTGGAGACTTGAGGAGACTTGGTCTCTGTCAAACTCCAGAAAGAAACCATCGGCTAACGCTGGCATGAAAAACTCAAAAAGGAGTAAGTAATTATGATAATAATATAATCAAACTCCTTTATAAATGATTATTGATCAAGTAACTCTTGGTGATGCAAATAATTAGCACTCAATTATATGGAATCAAGAATTCCTATCTAATAAATAAATAAATAGAAAAAAAGTCATGTGATCATCTTGTTTTACGGCATATCAACACCTTGATCTTTTTGTTTGACCCATTTCCCAAATTGGGTAGAGTGTTCGCCCTTGGCCCGGGAGACCAGGTTTCAGTCCCAGGTCGAGGCATACAAAAGACTAAAAAAATGGTACTTGATACCTCCTAGCTTAACACTCAGCATTATAAGGTGCGTATCAAGGGTAAAGTGGTATACTCCAGAGAAAGGTGGTGTGCCCTCCCCTACACCTCGGTGTAGTAGCTATTGGTAAGAGAACATTCCGGTCGCCCTCGACAACGGTCGCCAAATTTACTTTACTTATAAGGATAACCCTTTAAATTTTCAACGTTCCATTTCATTCTTTTTATAACTCTCACTTTTATTTGCCAATGATAATCATCAGCTGTTTAAACAGATATAGTATCAAGTACATCTGTCTAGATTAGGTGCTTAGAACATCGATTGATAAAATCAAAGAAAACAGCTTCGAGCTGACAAAGAAAAGAAGCAGAAGAAACCCCGCAAAAACAATTACCGACGCCGACTACGCCGATGACATAGCGATACTGGCAAATACACCCGAGCAAGCCGAAACACAACTGCATAGTTTGGAACGAGCGGCCGCAGGCATAGGCCTCGATGTCAATGCACACAAAACGGAATATATGTGCTATAATCAAACAGGTGACATCTCCACACTAGACGGAACCCCTCTTAAACTAGTAGACAAATTCACCTACTTAGGAAGCAGCGTCTCATCAACCGAAAAGGATATCGACATGCGGCTAACGATGGCATGGGCAGCTATCAATAGGCTATCGATCATATGGAAATCAGACGTAACCGATAAAATGAAACGCAGTTTCTTCCAGACAGCTGTCGTATCGATACTGCTGTATGGATGCACTACAAGGACGCTAACAAAACGGCTGGAGAAGAAGCTAGACGGCAATTACACAAGAATGCTGAGAGCAATATTGAACAAGTCCTGAAGGCAACACCCCACAAGACACCAACTATACGGCCACCTGCCTCCCAGGACGAAAACTATCCAAGCTAGACGAAGCAGACATGCAGGACACTGCTGGAGAAGCAGGGACGAGCTCATAAGTGATGTACTCCTATGGACCCCCTCATATGGCCGGGCAAAAGCAGGACGACCAGCACGAACATACATTCAGCAGCTATGTGAGGATACGGGATGTAGCTCTGAAGACCTGCCAGAGGCGATGAACGATAGGGAAAAGTGGCGAGAGAAGGTCAGGGATATCCGTGCTAGCGGCTCGACAAGATGAGATGAGTCCTATTTAATACAAATAATAATAAGTTATATGAGTCATATGGTTTCAAGTATTCCTATCTAATACAAATATATGATCCATAGATGGGATGCTAACAGTTATCATCAGAGGGTGGAACTGGGAGTAATTACAATGCATTACAAATATAGAACCCCTTTGTTTCTCTTTTTTATATTTCTTTAAGTTGTAGGTAAGGTGGAATCTGCATCTCTTGAGATAAAGTTATGAATATTTTCTTTTAATCTTTGCCATACCTATGCGTTTTTGAACTTTGATCTCCTTCGACCCTTTTTAACTGTCCATTTGACCCCCACTGCACACACTTCGGGGCTATTGTCACTTTTCTGTCCCCATAATTTGCATCTTCCCCAACAAGTCTGCTGCTTCCCCGTCCAGTTTTGCCTTCGACTAAATTCCCAAACCCAAATAGATATATGACATGCCACTCAAGTCGACGACACCACAACATAACCTGATAATATATTGACATATCAAAATTCCGAAACAGTAAGATTCGAAATTCCTAAGAAATATAAACATCCCTCTTTACTGTTCGAGCTGTCAATCAACATGCTTTCTATCGATTGGCACGCTTTTCTGTCATAAAAGCACGTTTACAAAAACAAAAACAAAAAAAAAAAAAAAAGAAAAAAAAAAAAGAAAAAATGACGACTTCATTACTTAATCCTGTTACTCGACGAATAAAAATATCAGAACATTTTCTTCCTGAAGTGCTTGATATTTGTAAGTTTTTCGCAAAATGCAGCGATTTTTTTTTTCTTTTTTGGTGCTTTGTTAGACAAGGCACTTAGATATCTCTAATTCTTAACTGACTAAAAAACAAAAAACAAAAACAAAAGCAAAAACTGAAACTGCCATGACGATAAATGTAATGAATGGTAGACGCCATGTAAGTTAATGGCTTGAATCTGTACTTGAGTAGAAAGGAGTGGGGTGCAAAATAGATGAAGAAATGTGAATGACCCAGCATCTTGTGACCGGCTATTATCTCGACTTCTAATTACTTTGGCGCTGAGCATGTGTTCGTTACCTATTTGACTTCAACAAAGAAAGAATCACGAAGAAAGAAGAAACGGTACGTCGCATAGGTGTATATAGCAAGATGCGTCAAAATGAATCTAAAATCAGACATGATAAAGTGGGAAGAGTGATATACCGAGAATTATGCAAATTATCTTGGTTCGACTGGTTAAACAAATGAAATCAACACAAACAAAATAACAAAAATAGAAAAATGCTCTAAGACTGTATACAGCTGGATACTCTACGGTAATAATAATAATAATAAAGCGAGAATAGACAAGACTCAACAAAATAGCAAATGTAGACTATGCGGTGACAGAGTCGATACGATCAATCACATAATAAGCGAATGCAGCAAAATAGCACAAAGAGAGTATAAGACGAAACACGACTGGATCGGCAAGGTGATCCTCTGGGAAATGTGCAAGAAATTTAAATTTGACCACACTAACAAATGGTATATGCACAACCCAGCACCTGTCCTAAAAAATGACACACAAACTCCTCTGGGACTTTGACATACACACGGATCACCTAATCTCGGCCAGAAGACCAGACCTTATAATAATTAACAAAAAAAAAAAAAAAAAGAGAATTTGAAAAATTGTCGACTTTGCTGTCCCAGCTGACCACAAAATAAAACTGAAAGAATGTGAAAAGAAGGATAAGTACCTCGACCTAGCTAGAGAACTGAAAAAGCTGTTGAACATGAAAGTGACGATTGTACCAATTGTGATTGGTGCTTTTGGCACAATAACAAAAGGATTATTAAAAGGCCTGGAGGACTTGGAAGTTGGCGGACGGGTAGAGACTATCCAAATGACAGCATTACTGAGAACGTCCAGAATACTAAGAAGAGTCCTGGAGATTTGAGGAGACTTGCAGTCACTCAAACTCCAGTGAAAAGCCACCAGCCGATACTGATGTGAGAAACTCTAAAGGAGTAAATGATAATATTAAGCAATCGTAATCGTAGTCGTAGTTGAGGGCGACCCAAAGGCTCCCTTTTCATTAGCTATAACACCTATCCTATTCCTCGGTGTAGGAGAGGGTGCTACTCCTTTCCTTAGATCGCTTCACTTTAACCTTGAAACTTATGAACCAAAATATGAATATATGAAAAGTATAAGTAAAGATGGCGACTGTAGTTGAGGGCGACACAAAGGCTCCCTTTTCATTAGCTACTACACTGAGCTGTAGGTGTGAGTGCTATGTCTTTCCCTGGATTGCTCCTTTACTCCTATTTATCTTAAATACATACATTATAATGCTGAGGCATCAAGTACCATTTTTGAGTCTTTGGTATGACTTGACCTATGATTGAACTCCGGTCTTCCGGGCCATTGGTGAACACTTTACTCACTAATAAAAAAAGGCGAAAGAAAGAGAACTTGCCGAATTGTGGGCTTTGCTGTCTCGACTGACCACTGAATAAAACTGAAAGAAAGCGAAAAGAAGGATAAGTACCTGGACTTAGCTAGGGATCTGAAAAAACTGTGGAACATAAAAGTGACGGTGATACCAATTGTAATTGGTGCTCTTGGTACAGTCACTAAATGATTGATACAAGGACTGGAGGACTTGGAAATTAGAAGACGAGTGAAGACCATCCAAACTATAGCATTGTTAAAATGGCCAGAATACTGAGAATAGTCCTGGAGACCTGAAGAGACTTGCTCACTGTCAAACTCCAGATAGAAACCATCGGTTAACGCTGGTATGAAAAACTAAATTGATGGAAATGGAACCGTTTTTGACATTGAAACTGTTCTTACGCTAAACTGAATTGTTCGAAATAGAACTGTTTTGACATCTAACTGTGTGTAAATAAAAATTATACCTTTACTAAACTGAAATGTTTGAATTAGAACTATTTGACAAAACTGAATTGCTTAGAATAGAAATGTTTTTGACAATTAAACTGTGTACTTGTACTATACTGAATTGTTTGAAAAAAAATTTATTTGGATAAAAATGGATCTGGCATTAAATAACTTACAAAGGCTGATATGCCATAAAACACAAGCAAGTAAACACACAAACAACCTGACATGGCTATAGCTTAGAAGAGTTCCCATTTTATTTTATCAGCGAGATCGGATTTTCATAAGTTCAATAACCTGTCAATATCAGTTTCTATTGTACCTATACTTATGTTGGCATTGCTTTGATAATAATTCTAATAATCATCATCATCATGTTGTGCCGCCTGCACGGATATCCCTGATAATCTCTTACCACTTCTCCCTATCATTCATCGCCTCCGGCCGGTCTTCAGGTTTACATCCTGTGTCTTCACATAGCTGCTGTATGTAGGTTCCAGCTGGTCGTCCTGCTTTTGCTTGGCCATATGTGGGGGTCCATAGGAGTACATCACTTACGAGCTCCTCCTTGCTTCTCCAGCTGTGTCCTGCGTGTCTGGTTCGTCTAACTTGTATAGTTTTCGTGATGGGGGGGGGCAAGTGTCCGTATAGTTGGTGTCTCGTGGGGTGTTGTCGCCAGGACTTGTTCAATATTGCTCTCAACATTCTTGTGTAGTTGCCGTCTAGCTTCTTCTCCAGCCGTTTAGTTAGCGTCCATCTAGTGCATCCATATAGCAGTATCGATACAACCGCTGCCTGGAAGAAACTGCGTTTGTGACCAGAAACGGCACAGAAAACAAGGATCAATTGACCAACAATAACTAAGAAATAAAAATGAGAAGAAAAACAACTGTATGGATATTTCAAGCGACAAACGGACGAAATCTCACACAATAAGACTTGGACATTGCTAAGAAAGGGAAAACCTTGATAGAGAAACTGAATCTCTTCTAATAGCATTACAAAATAATCCCATGAAGACCAACTATGTTAAAACAAAAGTAGATAAAACACAATAAAATCACAAGTGTAGGTTATAAGTTGATAGAGACGGAACGATCACTCCTATAATAAGCCAGTATTGAAGATAGCGTCGATATTTCGATAAGACGTCTCGAAGACAACATAATAAAAGAACAAAGAAAGACTGATTACAGTGACCAGAAATAACACAAACAACACAAGCATTAACTGAACAACAATAAGTAGAAAACAAAAATGGGAAGAAAAATAACTGTATGGACACTTCATGAGACAAACTAACAAAATCTCACATAAAAAGACTTGGACTTGGATAAGAAAAGGAAATCTTAACAGAATAATTGAATCTCTTCTACTAGCTGCATAAAACAACGCCATAAGGACCAACTATGTTAAAGCTGAAATAGATAAGACGCAACAGAATAGCAAGATTTTGGTTATGTTGTGATAGAGATGAAGCTATAAAGATAAACGACGTGAAAAAGCTGAGGAACATAAAGGTGACGGTGATGCTAATTATACTTGGAGTCCTTGGAACGACATACAGAAGAGACTCGATGAATTGGAGAATAGAGGAAGAACTGAAACCACCCAGGCCACAATACTACTAAAATCAGCTAGGATACGGAGGGAAGTCCTGGAGAAAAGAAGAGATATACTGTCACTAATATTCCTGTGATAAGCCATCAGGAATACCAGATATGAAAAACTTACGTAAAAGTTTTTCAAAACTAAGCTCTTCAGCAGAAAACTCATTTAAAGGATAAACACCTGGGTATATCAAATTATTAGGGACTCCGGAAGATTGTTTTAGTTGTAAGTTTTTTTTTCCTAGCTAGATTTAGACGTTCCCCAAGTCTAGGACAAAACAGCAGCAGATGTCCGAGTTGAAAATAGAAATGTGTCAGCACAAATCGGAAGTCGGGCCGTGGTTGGCTGAAAGAAACTCATGTGAAAGAGCCGTGGGAGTGGATGCAGGATAGCAAAGCGGAGAAGGAAGAGTTGGAGCTCAGATACAAAGAGGTGAAGACAGAACCCCGAGAAATCATATACGAGAATTACAACAGAAAACGAGAATGATAATATCAATGTCTGTATTTGCTCTCTCTCTCTTCTTATGGCGATTTATTTCTTGCTGACAAGCTAAAGTGATCGACTCATTTTTCATCTTCTGTTTCCCCTCTCTTCAGCGACTACCAAAAAGGCTAGAAGCTAATAAACTTTGTATCAAACGAGGTTTTGTTCGTTCATCTCTTTTTCTCTCTGAGGTTATAACGAGGTCCGACTGAAATTTAAGGCATAGTGCTACTTTCATAGAACGTATTGAACTGTAGTGGTGCAGGCGTCTATTTGGTGTGGTAGTATTACAAACGTCTATTTGAGAGTCGCAGCATTACAGGTAGTCCTCCTTTGTAAGGCACTCTAGACCATTCTTAAAATGGACAAGGAAAGAGCTCAGATAAATGGACCAAATAACAGGAAAATTGAAGATGATGCATAAGGTGTTAAAACTTGAGAGATGACATAAACCATGTACGTCAAGAAAAGAAGGAGGAAGAGAACTCGCCACTATCGAGGATTGTGTGAATGCAGCAATACAAGAACTCGGGGACTATATTAAGAAGAGCAAAGAAAGATTACTTACTGCTGCCAATTGCAGCTATAGAAACATAAGTACAGATAGAAAAGCAATTGTGCAAGCGGCTAAAATTGACCAAGCTGACAAGTGGTATATGCACAAACCAGAATCTGTCTTTAAAAAATAAACTGTCTACAAAGGTCTGGGAAAGAAAATCTGGGAACTGGATAGTGGAGAAAAGATGAAGGCCGTTAAATCAACAGCACTATTCAGATCGGCAAGAATATTAAAAAAAAGTCGGGGAAGGTTAGTAAACTTCTCATTTGAACTTCAAAGTGAAAACAAAAATAGATAATACATAGAAAAATAGCAAGTGTAACTTTAGAGTAGACACTATAAAAATCGGCCTGGATACTGAGAAGAGTCCTGGAAACCTGAAAAGACTTGTTGTCAACCAGACTCTCCTGAAAAACCACCAGTTATAGCTGATGTGAAAAACTCGAAGACGCAATATAATAACAAGAGTAGCCTGGGAAAAGAAATAAAATAGTGAACCACATAATAAGTTTGTTTATTTGTTGGGGTTTTATGGCATATCAACCTTTATAGGCTATCTAATGCAAAATCTATTTTTATACAAATAATCAGTTCTTTTTCAAACAATTCAGTTTAGCATGAGTACACAGTTTAATTGTGAAAAACATTTTTATTTCAAGCTAGTTTAATCAAAGTTCTATTTCAAATAATTCAGTTTAGAATAAATATAGTTTTTTGTTTACACAGTTAAATGTCAAAACAGTTCTATTTCAAACAATTCAGTTTAGCATCTAAAAACAGTTCCATTTCAAACAATTCAGTTTAACAGAAGTACGTAGTTTAAATGTCAAAACAGTTTTATTTCAAACAATTCAGTTGAGCTTAAGTACCCAGTTTAGTTCTATTTGACTTTTTAATAGAACCCTATCAGGTGCTACCACTCCGGCCCAGGGTGGACTTGGGAGCGATGGCAATGAATGGGAACTCCGTATTCTTTAAAGCTCCAGCATTACTGGAATCTCAACATCAGATTGTTTAGTGTCATATCTAGGACACTTGTTGGGGGAAGGTCTTACCCCTCAGCAGAGAAGTAGTCGATATATTCTACAGCCCCAGTTGACTGGGCAACACATAATAAGCGAATGCAGCTAACTGGCACAAAAGAAATACCAGAGGAGGCATGGTTGGGAAGAAAAGGGAATTCACTGGGAATTTTGCAAGAAATCAGAATTCGGTATTTGCTCAAACAAAAATCTACCTTAGAAAATGAGACCCATAAAATTTTCTCTGACTTTGAGATACAAACGATCTCCTAATCTCGGCTAGAAGACCAGACCCCGTACTAATAAACAAAAAAGAATTTGTCATAGAGCTTATTTTTACCATTCCAGAGAACCAGAGATAAAGATTAAAAGAAAGCAAAAATGTACATAAATACTTGGATCTTGCCAGAGAGCTGAAACGTTGGGGAACATTAAGATGGTGGCAATATAAATTGTTGTTGGTTAACCCCAGATTCCTCGAAAAGAGACTGGCAGCACTGGAGATCAGAGGAAGAATCGAGACTATTCAGACCACAGCACCGTTAAAATCAGAATACTAAGAAGAGTCCTTGAGATCTGAAGAGACCTGCTGTCACTTAGACTCCAGTGAAAGACCACCAGTAGAAATATATCGCCAGAAGTTGAATTATAATTCATCAAATATCTGTCTGTTCATCCGTCTGACTTTGGCTCTGCCATTTTCTGCCTGATTCCAACCAATCTTTTGGGAATAAATAGAATAATTTCTGAAAAGATTTTAAAACTGTTCTGTGACATCCAGCTCCAATTGTTTTTTCAGTAGGATCGATCTCTCTCTCTCTTTCTTTACTTTTCACAGTAAACGCTTATAACGCTTGCCCATTCTTTTTGTAATCCTTACTTGAGTGTATTTATACCTCCTTTATGTTGGCTAGATGTTGTGCGTCGAGAGAATGCATTTTATCATAACTGTCACCTGGCTTAAAAAAGAAAGTCTTAGAAACACAATTTTTAAGATATCTAGTATGTTATACAAAATATCTATAAAATAATAGACATAACAAAATAAAAGATTTATTTGAAATATTTATTATAATTATTTTTTAAGATAATTGATATCCCCGAACCAACTCGAAACCGTTCTCCGTACGCGACACTTGGTGTCAACAATCCAGTAACACACAGTAAAAACAAATGAAACGTCCTTTGAACACAAATAATTATCCTCAACGTTTATAAAAGTAACCCTACGTCCTCAGTCTTTCATTTTTTGCTTTGGTTTTATGGCATATCAAACATTGCTGGTTATATAATGCCAAATCCTGTTTTTATATGCATATTAAAATATGATTTGTAACCACATTTTGTAGTTACAGTGAAATGATCAAACAGTTCTATTTCTAACAATTCAGTTTAGCACGAGTCAAAGTTTAAAGATTCCAAGTATTGCTATAGTGGGTAGAGTGTGCGCCAATGGTCCGGGAGACCTGGGTTCAATCCCAGGTTGCGTCATACCAGAGACTTTAAAAATGGTACTTGATACATCCTTGTTTAACACTCAGCAATATAAGGTACGTATCAAGGTTAAAGTGGAGCAATCCAGGGAAAGGAAGTGGAGCAATCCAGGGAAAGGAAGAACGCCCTCCCCTACACCTCAGTGTAGTAGCTATTGAAAAGGGAGTCTTCTGGTCGCCCTCGACAACGGTCGCCAACTTTACTAGAGATCATATAATTCAATTAGATATCAGTCATTTGTTTACACACTGTTGAAGATCAAACAGTTCTCTTTTAAACAATTCAATTCAGTATAAGTCATTTGTTTGTTCTCAGTTTAAATGTTAAACAGTTCTATTTAACCCATAGATAGGACCCAGTCAGATGCTACCACTCCGAGTGAGAGTGGACCTGGGAGAGATGGCAATGAAGGCGTACTCCGCATTTGTTAAAGCACCTGCATAACTGGAGCCTCGCCATCTGATTGTTTAATATCATATCTAGGACACTCGTTAGTAGGGGCTTACCCCTATGCAGAGATTCGGCCGGTAGCCCCAGCTGACTGGGCAACTTTCATTTTTTAATAATCATCTTACGAACTCTATGTATTTTGGGAGTAAATGTTGCTAGTAATAAGAATACACAAAAAAAAAAATGAATAAGTAGAACAAAAAATATAGTTGATATAACATACTCAGAAGATTTTGCTATTCATATATAAGCCAAGAATTCATCTTGGTATCTTTTTCCATGATTAAATCCTCTCAGAAAAACCTTCTTTCTCTTTGAATACGTTCTTTATACGTCTCTGTTACCATCTGCTTGTTTTTATATTCAATTTTCTTCCCACCTCTACATTTTTTTTCATTTCCTTTTCCTTTTAGCCCTTTCGACATCGTCTGCTTCGTCCATTAAGTAAATGTAAAGATAAAACACGAGAATTGAGAAGTATTTCCACCAACGCCACCTCCACTAAAATATGTATAAGGGTACAAAAAAAGATCATTATTATTATTATTATTATTATTATTATTATTATCTTGCGGGTACCCCCACCTCCAACAAAAAAGAGCCAAAAACAAAACAAAAACAACCCTGACAGGATGTTGTAGAGACAAGCATAAGAACAAGTACGTAAAAGGAAGCTTTCTAACTGAGAACAGAGAGAGTCACTTACGAGATGATCTTAGAATTTCAACGTGCATCAAATTGCAAATAAAACTTTCCAACAATATGCTGTTCTCTCTTTGAATGGAACCATTCAAGTATATCCATCTCCTCTCTCTATTTACCTCTCATTTACTTTTCTCTCTTTTATCTATCCCAATCGTTTTCTTTCTTTCTTTCTTTCTTTCTTTCTTTCTTTCTTTCTTTCTTCAAATCTATCAATATCTATCTATCTATCTCCCCAATTCTTTGTTTGTTTGTTTGTTTGTTTGTTTGTTTCTTTCTTTCTTTCTTTCTTCAAATCTATCAATATTGATCTGTTTCTATCTATCTATCTATCTATCTCTTTCTTTCTTTCTTTCTTTCTTTCTTCCTTCAAATCTATCAGTATTGATTTGTTTCTATCTATCTATCTATCTATCTATCTATCTAATTCTTTCTTTCTTTCTTTCTTTCTTTCTTTCTTTCTTCAAATCTATCAGTATTGATTTCTATCTATCTATCTATCTATCTATCTATCTAATTCTTTCTTTCTTTCTTTCTTTCTTTCTTTCTTCAAATCTATCACTATTGATCTGTTTCTATCTATCTATCTATCTATCTATCTATCTATCTATCTATCTAATTCTTTCTTTCTTTCTTTCTTTCTTCAGTGAATATTTAAGACAATTTTTATGGCATATACATATGTGTGATAAACCGAATTTTTACACATTAACAGTCCCAATAAAACACACACACACACACACACACACACACACACACACACACACACACACACACACACACACACACACACACACACTATTCATATTTCTGTTCACAAGGATACACATATATACATATGACAGTTTATATTTATTTAGGAATTTTTTGTACAATTGAATTCATTCTTTAAATTACTTTTCTGAGATCACACCGTTTCTAGGAATGGGCCGTCTTGGCTCCTTCCAAAAAATACGTGACATACAGCCAATATCATCCTCAGAAATCCGTTTAACATCGACACATTGAGTGGAATTTAACCACGAATGTATAACTCACTCTTTCACCTAATTCCTCCATTCTCCTTCGAAATAGTCTTGTTGTGTACATACTGGTCCTAAAAGATTGCAGCAACAGAAAATTCAAGGCTATATTCGGATTGACGTACTGTTTAAATAATCTCAACTTTTATGCACCACATTTTGCATTATATATATATATATATATATATATACGATGAATACATACATATATACATATATATATATATATACACACACACACACACGTGTGTGTGTGTGTGTGTGTGTGTGTGTGTGTTCATGTTCATCAGGCCTCCTAAGTCGACTCTTCAATCTTTTCAACTCGTCTGTTTTGACAAGCAACTGCACGGCCAATGCTTTCAGTATAATATCTCGCTCGAATTTTGCATAGAAATCTGGTTTTCAGTTCATCTTACTTGTTTATAGTCTTTCACTCTTGTCTTATCTGTCTATTTTCAAATTAGGATATTCACAATCATAATAATAAGTTCATTTGAGCTTTTATTTTTATGTATTTTCAACGTATCAAAATGCATCTTAGATGTGTGGTCCCTTTTAAAGTGAAAGATAAAGAGTTGAATACTTACACACTTTAGACAAATAGATAACAATTGCCGATAGCTGCTAATATAGAATTGAAATGGCAAATAAAGAAAAAAAAAGGGGAAAAAATTGTTGGATAAATGTTATATAAAAAAGTATCGCCCATAAGTTAGTGCTCCTAAACATTTTTTTTTTAATAAAAAACTAATTTTCTTCTAAACCAAAAATGGGAGGATTTTTAAAAATTTCTTATGAAAAGTTATCCCATGAAAACGGATGTTATAAGGTATTGTTTATTTACAAATCCGGAAGCCCTTAAGATCTGTAATATCTTTTTTTGCATTTATGTTCTAAATCAGTAGCCCCACTATGAGGCTGCTGTGAGGGGCTACGCTTAGGTATTTTCGCCAAAGCAGTCGGTGTCTTGAGTTCAATGCCGTTTCAAGAAAAGGCATGAATGTATGTTAGAAAGCTTTACTCCTCTTAAAAATTGACCACACACACACACACACACACACGTACGAATATATATATATATATATATATATATATATATATATATATATATATATATATTCTTCGTATGTATATATATACATATATAATATATATAATACAAAATGTGGTACATAAAAGTTGAGAATATTTAAACAGTGCGTCTATAGTACGAATATAGCCTTGAATTTTCTGTTGCTGCAATCTTTTCGGTGATGAAAGAAGTGACACAAGGTCAATTTTTAAGTGGAGTAAAGCTTTCTAACATTCATTCATGTCTTTTCTTGAAACGGCATTGAACTCAGGACACCGACTGCTATGGCGAAAATACCTAAGCGTAGCCCCTCACAAAAAAGAAATGATCACTATGGAGCAGCCCCAAAATAAATACACTCCTAATATATATATATATATATATAGTCGTCCACAGACAGATCTGTTTCGTTCTATCAGAACTCATCAGTGTGGCTAGTACGTACTAGCTTCCCGTAGCTTGGATCGAAACCTGGTTGACTCAAACGCCAATACTCTACCCCTGAGCCACGAGGAACTAGCAGTAGCGAAGTAAATTTTAAACGGTTATGAATCATAATTACTATTGTTTACATACATCCGCTTAACGGCTACCGAGATCTCAATTCATATATGAAGAGCCTTGCAATAAACACTAATGGCAACGCGATTACTTCATTCGCTAGAGAACTCAACCCTACGGGGACAGGGGAGTGTATATATATATCGTCATCCACAAACAGATATATATATATATATATATATGTATATATATATCAAGTTAATATTCATTCAGTTTCTTAATTTTGATTTTAATTATTCATTTTTTGTATATATATATATATATATATATATATATGATATTGTTGTCATTCCAATGAGAGAAAAGTAAATATTTTTAAATGAATGCGTTTGCAAATTATTCCAAATTTGGTGCTTATCTTTTATTATTATTTCACTGTTTTGAGAGTTTTTCACGTCAGCGTTAGCTGATGGTTTTTGCTATAGTTTGAGTGACAGCAAGTCTCCTCAAGTCTCCAGGACTCTTCTCAGTATAACGCTTGATCTTGATAATGCTGAAATCTGGATGATCTCTTCGCATCCTCTTATTTTCAAGTCCTCCAGTCCCTTTATCAATCCTTTGGTTAGTCTACAGAGCGCACCAATTACAATTGGTATCATCGTCACTTTCATATTCCTTACTTTTTCTGTTCTCCGGCAAGGTCCAAGTACTTATCTTTCTTTTCGCTTTCTTTCAATTTTACCCTTCAGTCAGCCAGAACATCAAATTCTACTATTCGGCAGGTTCTCTTTTCTTTCTTGACTATCACTAGGCCTGGTCGTCTGGACGAGATTAGATGACCCGTTTTTATCTCAAAATCCCAGAGAGGTTTGTACGTTTCATTTTACATGACGGATTCCGGGTTGTGCAAATACCATTTGTTCCTATGGTCAAATTCAAGCTTTTTGCATATATGTCATTCTTCAACACAACTTAAAACTAATTTAGAAAAATATCCGAGGAAAATATATGAATCCTAATTATCTTTTAAACGATCATAAAAGCAATTAACTCGCAAAATATCTTTTTTATGATACAAAATTGAGGTGAGAGGACATAACTGAAGGGAATATCTAGTTTTGAGATTATTCACTTGTTATTGGTGACTCATGTGCTGGCCTCGGGAACTTTATTTTGAAGCTTCAACAATATCAACTATACACATACCGCAACTATCAAAAATACAGAGTTGATGTTCAACTGGCAACCCACGGGTTTATTTATGCTGCACCTAAGAAGTTTTAACGCAGGAGCCCTCTGGCGTATGCATTAACAAGGACAAGAATTGTTCGATACCTGTGATCAGAGTCACGATAGCATCAGACGTTTCTCAAGCAAGGCCTCAGTACTTATCTCTCTTTTTGCTTTCTTTCAGTTTTACCCTGTGGTCAGCCGGAACAGCAAAGTCCATTATTCAGCAGGTTTTCTTCTTCTTCTTCTTCTTCTTCTTCTTCTTCTTCTTCTTCTTCTTCTTCTTCTTCTTCTTCTTCTTCTTATTATTATTATTATTATTATTATTATTATTATTATTATTATTATTATTATTATTATTATTTACTCATTAGATTTTTTCACATCAATATTAGCTGATGGTCTTTCACTGGAGTTTGAGTGACAGGATGACTTCTCAAGTCTCTAGGACTCTTCTCAGTATTCTAGCCGTTCTCAATAATGCTGTCGTTTGGATGGTCTCCGCTCGTCCGCCAACTTCCAAGTCCTTCAGTCCCTTTAATAATCCTTTAGTTACTGTACCAAAAGCACCTATTATTATTATTATTATTATTATTATTATTATTCTATATTGGCCTAGAGGGTAAAGTGTTTGCCAGTGGTCCGGGAGACCGGGGTTCAATCCCAGGTTGCCTCATACCAAGGACTTTAAAAATGGGACTTGATACCTCCTTGCTTTACACTCAGCAATATAAGGTACGTATCAAGGGTAAAGTGGAGAATTCCAGGGAAAGGAGTAGTACCCTCTCCTACACCTCGGAGTAGTAGCTATTGAAAAGGGAGCCTTCGGGTCGCCTTCGACTACTGTCGCCAACTTTACTTTATATAGGTTGCCAAATGTGTCAAAGATTTTATCCACATATGCATGTGTATGCTCAGTGTATATGTGTGTGTGTATGTGGGCATGTGTATATATATGTGTGCGCGTGAGTGTTGATATGTGTATATGTCACGTAAATGTATATAAATGTGAGGGTGTATCATCATCATCATCATATCGTGCTGGTAGCACGGATATCCCTGACCCTCTCTCGCCACTCCTCCCTATCGTTCATCGCCCTAGGTAGGTCTTCAGGACAACATCCTGTATCCTCACATAGCTGCTGAATGTACGTTCGAGCTGGTCGCCCTGCTTTTGCGCGGCCATGTGTGGGGATCCATAAGAGTACATCTCTTATGAGTTCATCTCTGCTTCTCCAGCAGTGTCCTGCATGTCTGGTTCGTCTAACTTGAATAGTTTTCGTGATAGGGGGCAGGTGGCCGTACAGTTGGTGTCTTGTGGGGTGTTGCTGCCAGGACTTGTTCAGGATTGCACGCAGCATTCTTGTGTAATTGCCATCTAGTTTCTTTTCCAGCCGTTTTGTTAGCGTCCATGTAGTGCATCCATATAGCAGTATCGATGTGACCGCTGCCTGGAAGAAACTGCGTTTCATTTTATCGGTTAGGTCTGATTCCCCCCCCCCAAAAAAAAAATCAGAGGGTGTATATGCATATGGTAATTGGTTTCATTTGTCTGGCCAAAGTGTACGAAGATGTTGTAATCAAGGAAGGAAAAACTATTTCGGAGCATGATATCTGTAGAATTCAGAGTTACTGTTCTTCTTTAGCCCAGGGGACAAAATGCTCTTTTGATACATGTAAAGAATCGCCAACCCAGGTATATTTACATTAATTGTTTTAATTTAGTGTAAATATATTTTGGAGGCGCCCGTGGTGTAATGGTTATCGTTGTAGGAAATGGACACGGCGACACGAGTTCAAATCCTGGACGAGACTGATTGCATTTCACATAGCACTAATATCCTTGGGAAAGGTATGAATCCAATTATTCTCCTTCCAGCTATGGGTAAATAGTGGGACAGACTGGGTTCTTCAGCCTTGGTGAGGAAACTAGTCTAGAAGAAGGAAAACTCTGAATTCAAAACCTGTTAAACTCCGCTTAAAAAATTGACCTTGTGTCATATCCTGCCCGATCAGAGGGGTTGGGTAAATATGGTAAATATATTTATGTAGAACTCTAATACACACACCAGAGTTGGTTTCAGCTATTTTATTCCTGAACAGTCCTAATCTCAAAAATTATTAATCGCCCATAACTCAACAAATCTTTAGGGGGAGGGAAAAGGGAAAAATTACAGAAATTGGTTGATGGCCGAATTTCACTCGTCAAAGATATACAAAATATGAAGCAAATGATTGAAACTTATTCTTACTTTTATTAGATGAGTATTACGTAACTTTTATTTCGTACATCAAAATAAAAATAACATAAATTTTTATGGGAGGGCTATTCTGTATAATCACCAAATATAACAATTCCCAAAATACAGCCTGATGGATATCTAAGATACGTAATTTATGCACGTGTAAATATCGATTTACATATATGCTTTTTTTTTTTTTTTTTTGTTAATGTCATATCACCCTTCGTGGGTTATCTAATGCCAAAGCCATCGTTGTTAAAGAATAGTAGTATTCGTGTTAGTTACACACGCACATCATCATCATCATGTCGTGCCGCTAGCACGGATATCCCTGACGCGGATATCTCTCGCCACTTTTCCCTATCGTTCATCGCCGATGGCAGGTCTTCAGGGCTACATCCCGTATCCTCACATAGCTGCTGTATGTATGTTCGAGCTGGTCGTCCTGCTTTTGCTCGGCCATATGTGGGGGTCCATAAGAGTACATCACTTATGAGCTCATCTTTGCTTCTCCAGCAGTGTCCTGCGTGTCTGGTTCATCTAACTTGGATAGTTTTCGTGATGGGAGGCAATATCTGGTATTATTTAACCCATCGCTGGAGGGATAAGTGATTTCATACGTTTCGTATTGTGTGAACGTAATAGCGCGAATAAAGTTTGAACTCACTTACAGCGATGTCGCATTACAGCACGTTAGCCACTACGCCAAAGAGAATCACTTTCAATAAGCATGTATAAAATGACAGGAGGTGCCTGTAGTGTAATGGTTATCGTCGTAGGAAATGGACACAGCGACACGAGTTCAAATCCTGGACGAGACTGATTGCATTTCACATAGCACTAATATCCTTGGGAAAGGTATGAATCCAATTATTCTCCCTCCAGCTATGGGTAAATAGTAGGGCAGACTGGGTTCTTCAGCCTTGGTGAGGCAACTAGCCTAGGAGAAGGAAAACTCTGAATTCAAACCTGTTAAACTTCGCTTCAAAATTGACCTTGTGTCATATCCTGCTCGAGCGGAGGGGTTGGTAAATATGATAAAATGACATTGATGTCAAGAGTTACCTTTTCCAAAAGACGAGGATTTCCTCAAGACAACATCAGTAACAACAACAATTAAAATGAATGAGATGAAGAAGGAAGAAAATGAATGAAACAAAGAAGGAAGAAAATGCAGGTGATGAAGAAGGAAAAATTAATTAAATGAAAAAGGAAGAAAAAAATGTGATGACGAAGGAAAAATCAATAAGATGAAAAAGGAAGAAAAAGAATGTGATGAAGAAGGAAGAAAATCATGAAGAAGGAGGAAAACAAAGATGATGAAGAAGGAAGGGAATAAAGGTGATGAAGAAATATGAAAAAGAATGAGATGAAGAAGAAAGAAAATGATTATGAAGAAATAAAATGAAGATGATGAAGAAGGAAGAAGATGAAGAAGCAAGAAAATAAGGTAGGAAGAAAATGAAGGCGACGAAGAAGGATGAAAATGATGAAGAAGGAGGAAAACAAAGATGATGAAGAAGGAAGGGAATAAAGGTGATGAAGAAATATGAAAAAGAATGAGATGAAGAAGAAAGAAAATGATTATGAAGAAATAAAATGAAGATGATGAAGAAGGAAGAAGATGAAGAAGCAAGAAAATAAGGTAGGAAGAAAATGAAGGCGACGAAGAAGGAAGAAAATGATGAAGAGGTGAGAAAATGATTGAGATAAAGAAGAAAATGAGCGTGATTTAGATAGAATGAAACGATGATGGAAGAAAATTAAGATGATGAAGAAGCAGGAAAAGGATTAAGAGGGAAGAAAATGAAGGTTATGCAGCAGGAATAAAATGAAGGTGGTGGAAAAGGAAGAAAATGAAGAAGAAGGAAGAAAATGAAAAAGATGAAGAAGGAATAAAATAAAGGTGATGAACAAGGAGGAAAATAATGAAGAAGGAAGAAAATGAAATGATGAAGAGAGGGAAAAAATGACGGTGATCAAGCAGGAAGAAAATGATAAAGAGGGAAGAAAATGAAGAAGATGAAGAAGAAAGAAAGTGATGAACAAGGAAGTAAATGAAAGTGATGAAAAAGGATGAAAATGATGAAGAAGGAAGAAAATGAAGATGGTAAAGAAGAAATAAAATGGTGAAAAATGAAGAAAATGAAGGGGGTGAAGTAGGAAAAAATGAATGAGATAAATATAGAAGAAAATGTAGGCGATGAAGATGGAAGAAAATGAAGGTGATGAAGAAAGAGGACAAACTAATGTGATGAAAAAGGAAGGAAATGAATGAGATGAAGAACGAAGTAAATGAAGGTGATGAAGAAGAGAGAATTGGATGAATAAGAAGGAAAAAGAAGGTGATGAAAAAGGAAGTTAATGAAGGAGATGAAGAAGGAAGAAAATGATGAAGAAAGAAGAAAATGAAGGAAACGAAGAAAGATATTGAAATTATAATGGAAAGAAATAAAGAAAAAAAAAAGGAGTTGTTATTAAGACGGGAAACTGAAAGATCGAAAGAAATAAAGTGAAAACTGAAATAAACAAAACAAAACAAACGAGAATAAAGAAAATGAAAGAACTTAAAAGAAAGAATGAAAAATAAAGCAGAAACAACGAAAGAAAGTTTCCGTTATTTTAAAAATAATTTCATTTTTATTGTTTTAGATAATAAGTAAGTAAATTTTGCGACCTTAGTCGAGGGTGACCCGAAGGCTCCCTTTTCAATAGCTGCAACACCGAAGTATAGTGGAGGGCGTTACTCCTTTCACTGCATTTCTCCACTTTATCCTTGATCATTAGGTCAATAAAAAGATGAAATTAAAATGAATAAATAAATGGTGATACCAATTGTAATTGGCACGCTCGGCACAGTCAGCAAATGACTGATACAGGGATTGGAGGACTTAGAAATAAGAGGACGAGTGGAGACCATCCAGACTATAGCAGATTTGAGATGTAATATAATTGCGGAGGAATTTTTTTTATATTATCATTTTTCGTTTTATATATCTTGCCTTTCGCTTAGTGCATGGGTTAGTCTGTGCATGGTTTAGTTGAGTGCAGGTGTTCACGAGCGTGCGGGGTGGATGTGACAATCAGAGATGTCACAATAAAAAAAAAAAAACAGATAGGAAATAGAACTGGGGACGTGAATGACGTCATGCCTGGAAGCGCTGAGGATTTTGGGGATTTGAAAAAAGGCAGTTAGTTGAGATTCGGGCTTGGACGAAGCAAGTCGATTTTTGGTTGGGGTCTACGAAATGTGCCGCACGTGGTGGGGTCAGCTGGAAAAGTCAGCATAGAAAGAAATTGCGTCTCTCTCTCTCCTCATCTCGAATAACCTTAAACTCAAAACGCTAATAAAAAGTTTCGTACCTCAACTAATTTCGTGTTTTTCGGATTCCTGTATATGTTTATGAACATTGTATGAATACATATACATTTCACGTATTCATATCTTGGTTGTATTTATATCTTAGACTCCAGTGGAAATCCATCAGCAAATGCTGGCGTGAAAAACTCTAATAATAACAATATATATGTAACGTAATGGCCAAGGGATTTCGGTTCATGCCTTTGAGTTTAGTTGGGCTGAGAACCTTTCGGCTCAGCACATGGGTTAATTAGGTGCAACATTGCGGCAGGTGTTAACACGGGCGCGCGCGGGTGGATGGAGGTGTCACTCAGATGTCACAATATTCTGAGACGATACGGGTGACGGAGTGCGGGTGACGGAGTGCGGGTGACGTCACGCACCGAAAGCGCGCGGAGGTTAGTGAGAATCTGAAGAAAGTTAGGGAGTTGAATACTAGACGCCAAACGAGGAGGATCAACTTTTGGAGCTCGCAGACGCGAGGCGAACTTGCGCCCTATGGGGGCCGCTCGAGATGGGGGCCAAATGAATAAGACAGCATAGCAAGATTGTGTCTTTTCTCCTTATGTCGAAACCTTTAACTCAAAGTTAATAAAAAGGTTTCGTACCTGAACAAGAAGTTGTTACGTGTTTTCGAATTTCGAGATTCCTATGTTCTTTATGTGTTCTATGTTATGTATATATGTAATGGACGTCCCATGTACATTTCGCACGTGGCCATATTCGTATATATGACTACGTAACATATACACAAGTGATGACATTTACAGACGATGTGACAAAAAAAGAAGGCGGATGAAATCGGCTTGGGCTGTAGAATACATCGACTGCATCTCTGTAGAGGGTTAAGACTCCTCCCAACGAGTGTCCTGTATATGACACTAAATGATTATATGGTGAGGTTCCTGTAATGCTGGAGCTTTGGAGAATGTGGAAAACCCCTTCATTGCCATTGCTCACTGGTCCACTCTGACACAGAGTGGTAGCACCTGATAGGGTCCTATCTGTTGGTCAAATTGAATAAAACTGCATACTTACGCTAAACTGAATTGTTTGAAATAGAATTG